>CM018050.1:24772596-25372596 GCA_008638375.1 Nyssa sinensis
CTTAACTACCATTTCATCATTGTATATCAGCTTAGCAAGTGCAGTCTTCCAAGACCAGCAATTCCAATTATGGGGATGACAGAAACAATTCTCATGATTGCTAGAGGACATGAGAAGTTGTGCAATATTTCTTTATCTGATCTCTTCCAATAACATCGGAAGCATGCACAAAGGAGTGGGGTCATTACCCTATCGCTTTGTACTACACGCCTGTCTAAAACAAGCACCGTGAGATTAAATTTGGATTTCTCAGCTGACATCTCATCTAGCCTCTTTCTAATGTTCTTGATCTTATGACCCATTCTCCAACGAAATACAAGTGAATTTGAGCATGAAAAGAAGTGTCTTACCTTTCTTATAATGCTCCCCGATTCACCACTTGTTGCCGGCAAAGCTTCACAGCTCAACTTCATCTAGCAGATCATCCACATCATAAAAGACATCTTTAAGCTTCTGTAACCCACGCCACTTACTTGATGGTTCTTTTCCTGCTGCTCTTCAGCATCCAACAACACGGCTTTTATGTCTAATGCCGTTTGCTGAATTTTTTCGAATCTCATTTTTCATGCCATATGCCAATAAATTTCTTGGAGAGCAATGGACCCCACTTTTCCCAAAAGTTGGTTGCAATGTCGAAAACATATGATTCAGCCATGTTATTGAGGAGGAAAGCAAATGACAATGAGGGACTACCTAGAGGATATAACAAGCAAAAATGAACAATATTTTCCTTCTATGACAGAAAACCAGAGGGCAGTTTTAATGCTAATAACATATTAGGAGATGCTTTATATATATATAGGTGGGGTGCGGTATTAAACTAATATGCCAACAACCCAAATAAAATAATCAAAGAGAAACAAAAGCAAAGAAATTAAAGTTAAGATTGAGCTGGTGGGGTAATCTGTCAATAATTTTTGGCAGGTGGGCTAATGACGTGGGGTAATGTGGCAACAATTCAAATAAATAAATTAATAAAAACAAAAAAAAAATGGAAAGTTGAAAACTTGTAAACACCTCAAACAATAGAAATTAACAATTATCCATTATTGTGACATTCTAAATAAAACACCCCCCAAAAAAATAATAGATAATATATAAAAAAGAAAATCTGAAAATGAGTAGGCACTTGAAATACTAAAAAATTAACAATCATACATTATTGTAAAAGAGTTGGCTTGATAATATGTGACAACCTAAATAAAACACCCAAAAAACATAAAGAATAATAAAGAAAAAAGGAAAGTTGAAAATGAGTAAACACTTAAGATATGTAAAAATTAACAATCATTCATTATTGTATGTGGGTTGATTTGATAATATGTGACAACTTAAAATAAACACTCAAAAAAAAAATATATATATATATATATATATAAAAAAGGAAAGCTTAAATGAGTAAACACTTGAAACGCTAGAAAATTAACAATCATGTTTTATTGTGGGTGGGGTGGATAATAAACTAATATGCCAACAACCCAAATAAATAAATAAATAAATAAAGGATAATTACACTTATCTCCTTTGATATTTCTAACAATTACACTGACTTTTCTTGAAATTTATAAAATTATACTAATATTTCCTACTGTACCTGATATTACATAGATATTTTCCTTCAGGCAATTTTTTTCTTTAAAATGATAAAATACCCTTTTATGTTCTTTTTTTCAATTTTTAAAATTTGACTTTTTTTTTATTTTTTTCATTTTCCAAATAGATATTGATTAAAACCTTAAATTTATTTTTATTTTATAAAAATAAAAATAAGTTATTTTACCTTAAACTTATTTTATATAAAATAAAAAACCTTTAAAAAAGTTTTAAAAAAATTGGTCAAAATTGAAAAAATGCAAAAATAAAAAATAAAATTGACAGTTTTATCATTTTGATTAAAAATTATGACTAGAGGAGATATTTGTATATTGTCAGGTAAGTGGAGGAGGCTAGTGTAATTTCAGAAAATTCAGAAGAAGACAGTATAATTTTCAAAAATTTTAAGGGAGGTCAGTGTAATTTACCTACAAATAAATAAATAAAAACAAAAAAAAAATGGAAAGTTGAAAACGTGTAACCACTTCAAACAATAGAAAATTAACAATTATGCATTATTTTTAGGTGGGTTGCTTTGATAACGTGTGACATCCTAAATAAAATACAAACAAAACAGAAAAAAAATTATAAATAAAAAAGAAAATCTGAAATGAGTAAATACTTGAAACACTAAAAAATTGACAATCTTGCATTAGTGTAGGTGGGTTGATTTGATAATATGTGACAACCTAAATAAAACACCCAACAAAAAATAATAATAAAAAAGAAAATCTGAAAATGTGTAAACCCTTGAAACACTAAAAAATTAACAATCATGCATTATTATTGTAAGTGGGTTGGTATGATAACATGTGACATCTAATAAAATACTCCAAAAGAAACAAAAGATAATAAATAAATAAAACAAACCTGAAAATGAGTACACACTTAAATTACTAAAAAATTAACAAGTGGGTTGGTTATGATAACATGTGACATCCTAAATAAAATATCCCAAAAAAAACAATAAATAATAAATAAAAAAGAAAATCTGAAATGATGTAAACCCTTGATAACACTAAAAAATTAACAATCATGCATTATTATTATAAGTGGGTTGGTATGATAACATGTGCATCTAAATAAAATTACTCCAAAAGAAACAAAGAGAACAATAAATAAATAAAATAAAACCTGAAAATGAGTACACACTTAAATTACTAAAAAATTAACAATCATGCATTATTGTAAGTGGTTGGTATGATAACATGTGACATCTGAAATAAAATATCCCAAAAAATAATAAATATAAATAAAAAAGAAAATCTGAAAGTGATGTAAACCCTTGAATTAACACTAAAAAATTAACAATCATGCATTATTATTGTAAGTGGGGTTGGTATGATAACATGTGACATCTAATAAAATACTTCAAAAGAAACAAAAGACAATAAATAAATAAATAAAACCTGAAAATGAGTACACACTTAAATTACTAAAAAATTAACAAGTGGGTTGGTATGATAACACGTGACATCCTAAATAAAATATCCCAAAAAAACAATAAATAATAAATAAAAAAGAAAATCTGAAAATGTGTAAACCCTTGAAACACTAAAAAATTAACAATCATGCATTATTATTGTAAGTGGGTTGGTATGATAACATGTGACATCTAATAAAATACTTCAAAAGAAACAAAAGACAATAAATAAATAAATAAAACCTGAAAATGAGTACACACTTAAATTACTAAAAAATTAACAAGTGGGTTGGTATGATAACACGTGACATCCTAAATAAATATCTCAAAAAAAACAATAAATAATAAATAAAAAAGAAAATCTGAAAATGTGTAAACCCTTGAAACACTAAAAAATTAACAATCATGCATTATTATTGTAAGTGGGTTGGTATGATAACATGTGACATCTAATAAAATACTTCAAAAGAAACAAAAGACAATAAATAAATAAATAAAACCTGAAAATGAGTACACACTTAAATTACTAAAAAATTAACAAGTGGGTTGGTATGATAACACGTGACATCCTAAATAAAATATCCCAAAAAAACAATAAATAATAAATAAAAAAGAAAATCTGAAAATGTGTAAACCCTTGAAACACTAAAAAATTAACAATCATGCATTATTATTGTAAGTGGGTTGGTATGATAACATGTGACATCTAATAAAATACTTCAAAAGAAACAAAAGACAATAAATAAATAAATAAAACCTGAAAATGAGTACACACTTAAATTACTAAAAAATTAACAAGTGGGTTGGTATGATAACACGTGACATCCTAAATAAAATATCCCAAAAAAAACAATAAATAATAAATAAAAAAGAAAATCTGAAAATGTGTAAACCCTTGAAACACTAAAAAATTAGCAATCATGCATTATTATTGTAAGTGGGTTGGTATGATAACATGTGACATCTAATAAAATACTTCAAAAGAAACAAAAGACAATAAATAAATAAATAAAAAAACTGAAAATGAGTACACACTTAAATTACTAAAAAATTAACAAGTGGGTTGGTATGATAACATGTGACATCCTAAATAAAATATCCCAAAAAAAAACAATAAATAATAAATAAAAAAGAAAATCTGAAAATGTGTAAACCCTTGAAACACTAAAAAATTAACAATCATGCATTATTATTATAAGTGGGTTGGTATGATAACATGTGACATCTTAAATAAAATACTCCAAAAGAAACAAAAGATAACAAATAAAAAAAAAAAAAACCTGAAAATGAGTACACACTTAAATTACTAAAAAATTAACAATCATGCATTATTGTAAGTGGGTTGGTATGATAACATGTGACATCTTAAATAAAATATCCCAAAAAATCAATAAATATTAAATAAAAAAGAAAATCTGAAAGTGAGTAAACCCTTGAATTAACACTAAAAAATTAACAATTATGCATTATTATTGTAAGTGTGTTGGTATGATAACGTGTGACATTCTAAATAAAATACTCCAAAAGAAACAAAAGATAATAAATAAAAAAGAAAATCTGAAAATGAGTAAATACTTAAAATACTAAAAAATTAACAATCATGCATTATTGTAAAAAGGTTGGTTTGATAATATGTGACAACCTAAATAAAACCCCAAAAAAATACAAAAAATAATAAATAAAAAAGGAAAGTTGAAAATGAGTAAATAATTAAAATACTAAACAATTAACGATCATGAGTTATTATACGTGAATTGGTTTGATAGTACGTGACAACCTAAATAAAACATCCAAAAAAATATAATAAATAAAATAAGAAAGCTAAAAATGAGTAAACACTTGAAACACTAGAAAAATTAACAGCCATGTATTATAGGAAGTGGGGTGCGGTAATAAACTAATATGCCAACAACCCAAATAAAACAATGAAAGAGAAACAAAAGTAAAGAAATTAAAGTTAAGATTGAGGTCTTATTTGAGTGTTCATTTTTGATACCGTTGACGTAAATTCAATTCTCTTTTCTATCGTTGTCTAAAGAAAAAGTTGAAAACGGATGAAATGACCAAAAAATTCACAATTATGGGTTAATGTCGGTCAATGGTTAATGTGTCAACCATCCAAATAAATATATAAAGGATAAATTTCACTTTTTTTTTTTGATATTTCTAACAATTACGCTAATTTTCTCTAAAGTTTTTAAAATTTTACTAATCTTTCCTATTTTACTTCACATTATAGAAATACCATTTTCAGTCATTTTTTGTGTAAGTGGAGTGCAGTAATAAGCCAATATGCCAACAACCCAAATAAAACAATGAAAGAGAAACAAAAGTAAAGAAATTAAAGTTAAGATTGAGGTCTTATTCGAGTGTAGTATATGTTCATGTTTCATACCATTGACATAAATTCGATTCTCTTTTCTATCATTGTCTAAAGAAAAAAAAAAGTTGAAAACGGGAGAAACGATCAAAAAAATTCACAATTATGGGTTAACGTCGGTCAGTGGATAACGTGTCAATAGTACAAATAAAATATGGATAATGCTTGGCTTCAATTCAGGTAAAAGGAACCTCTTCCAATCTGTGTACGTGTTACAATCTTAATGAATAACGTCTGCACTCACATGCAACGTACATGTCCTTTTTGATTTTTTGAATTTTTTTGTTAAAACTAATAATCACATCATATATATATATATATATATATAAATACATACGTGATTCACTAAAATTGTGATACATATGCAAGTATTTAGAGTCAAGCATTGTGCTTAAAATATAACCAAAGAAAGTAATAAGAATAAAAAACTGGAAAGTTGAAAACCATAACAGTATAGTAAGAACCACCAGAAAGTTTACAAGGTATGATTTATGGCAAGTGGAGACGTGGAGTAATGTATCAACAATCCAAATAAATAAATAAAAGATAATTATACTTATTTTTTTTTATGTTTTGGATAATTATATTGATTTTTTCTAAAATTTTTAAAATTTTACTGATCAATTCTACTTTACATGACATTATATAAATATTCTCTTTCAGTCAATTATTTTTTCTCTTCAAAATGGCAAAACTACCAATTTTATGTTTTTTTTCTCAATTTTTGAATTTGAAATTTTTTCTTTTTTTCATTTTTCAAATAAATATTGATTCAAACTTTAAATTTATTTTTATATAAATAAAAATAAATTATTTTACTTTAAAACTTATTTTATATAAAATAAAAAAAATCTTTTTAAAAAAGTGAGAAAAAATTGGTCAAAATTTAAAAAATACAAAAAATAAAATAAAATGGGCAGTTTTTTCATTTTTATTAAAAATTTTGATTGAAGGGGAGTATTTGTATATTATCAAATAAAGCATGAGAGGTTAGTATAATTTCAGAAATCTCAAAAAAAATCAGTGTAATTGTTAGAAATTTCAGAAAAGGCTAGTGTAATTTATCCATAAATAAATAAATAAAAACAAAAAAGAATAAAAAGTTGAAAACCCGTAAACACTTCAAACAATAGAAAATTAATAATCATGCATTATTGTAAGTGGGTTGGTTTGATAATGTGTGACAACCCAAATAAAACAACCAAAAAATAATAATAAATAAAAAAGAAATCTGAAAATGAGTAAACACTTGAAACACTGAAAAAATTAACAATCATGCATTATTCTAGGTGGGTTGGTTTGATAACATGTGACAACCTAAATAAAAAACCTCAAAAAAAAAAAAAGGAAAGCTGAAAATGAGTAAACACTTGAAACACTAGAAAAGTAACAATCATGTATTATTGTAGGTGGGGCTGATTTGATAATGTGTGACAACCAAAAAAAAAAAGAAAAACCAAAAAAAAAAATTAAATAATAAATAAAAAATAAAGTTGAAAATGTGTTTTGGTTAGAACTACAGAAAATTCACAAAATTAACAATCATACATTATTGTAGGTGAACTGGTTTGATAACGTGTGACAGCCCAAATATAAAAACCAAAGAAAACAATAAACAATAAATAAAAAAAAGAAAGAAAACTTATAACCATAGAAAATTCACAAAATTAACAATCATGCATTATTGTAAGTGAGCTGGTTTGATAATGTGACAACCCAAATAAAACAATAAATAAAAAATTAAAAAAAGAAAGCAAACTTAGAACCATAAAAAGTTAACAAAATTAACAATCATGCATTATTATAATTGGGCTGATTTGATAATGTGTGACAATCGAAATAAAACAACCATAAAAAATTAACAAAAAATAAAAATGGAAAGCTGCAAATGTGTTATGCTTCGAACTATAGAAAGTTCGCAAAATTGACAATCATGCATTATTTTATGTGTAGGTGGGCTGCTTTGATAATGTGTGACGATCCAAATAAAATAACCAATAAATAATAAATAAAAAGGAAAGTTAAAAATGCCTCACGCTTAAAACTATAGAAAGTTCATAAAACTCTTAACAAAGAGTTAATTAGTCTTAGGTCATTCTTAAAGATACTTAATTATTATTATAGAGTTAGTGCATTTTTTAGTTTCGAGATGAAGAACAATTTAAAATTTTTTTTGAGATGAGATTCATTTTTAATTAGTTGACATTGTAATTTTTTTCTAATATAAGAATAATACCCTTATATATAATTTATCCATTTACTCAACCCCATCAACCGTAACCTCATTGTATCGTCCCATCATCAGCCATTGCCAACTCATAAAAACAAATAAAGTAGCCTTTTTAGTCTTCGATTTCTATAGAGTCTGAATTTCACTTTCAATAGCTTCAACTTTGCACAAATCCCACACAAGTTTGGCAATATACCAAGTTTATGTATCTAAATCTATCCAACCTTTTCCCTGGAATTCGTCTACTGAAATTTTAAAACCCCCAATATACCAATAAGCCCCTTGATGCAAAAAGCTCCACCACAGACTTCTATTGTTCCTAAAGGCAAGAGTAGGGTCCCATTCATCGCCACAAGAGAAAGAGTAGTCTATTGCATAATGGTCTTACTTTCTTTGAGGAAAGTCCCCCCAAGTTGGTTGTTTGGCGATTGTCCCCATTCATTTGTGGATTGTCCCACGCGCCAAGCCTTCCAAATGATTGAGAGAGAAGAATTAAGGGTTTTTTAGCCTTAAATCCTTTAAAAAGATACTATATTATTATAACATCCACGCAACTTTTCAATTCAAGGTGAAAGACTTGGGTTTTTTTTCAAATTAAGTCTATTATGATGACATCGCACTCTTGTAATTTATTTTATAAATGACAAAAATACCCTAATGAAATATATCATTCCAAAATAGAATTCTCTTGAAGAGAATTCTCTCACAATCAGTCATCTCTTGCGCAACCCTAAAAATTACTTACAACTCTCTTCTCTTCTTCCTCTTCACTACCGACCACGAGGACTCCACCTCTTCATCACCAACCACGGCAGCAAGCACTGTTTCCATTGATCGCAAAGAATACTCATTGTTGTTCATCATCACGATCATTGTTGTGAATCACGGTCAATAAAACTATGAATCGTTGTCGTCAATCGCGACCTATCATCGTACGTTGTTGAATTTTGAATCATAGTCCACCATTGTACGGTGTTTTTGTATATATATATATATATATATATATATATATATATATATAATATAACTTACACACACTAACCCACTTGGAGACACACACACACCTATACAGCCAACACTCCACACACACTTGGTCACCATTCTGCACACACTAAGATATTTTGTATCTTTACTTATATATATATATATATATATATATATATATATATATATAAGATTATTCATATGCACATATAGGTATATACATATATATATATATATATATACACACATGACCATACACACACACAATGCACCTTCAATGTGTGTATTGCATGTGTCAACATATATTCCATTAATCATATCAAATAATTTATTTCCTTATATTTAATTAATTAATTATTTTCTTATGTTTAGTATTTTGTACACTATTGCTTATAATCTCGTAATGTGTGTTATATGACCCGAAATTTTTGGGTTAGGGTATTACAATATATATATATATATATATATATATATATATATATATATTACAAGTTATTTAGTTTTGAAGTTTCAAAAAAAAAAAGTGATGATGTGGTAGTGGGTTGGGCATAGAAAAAGCTGAAGAATTGTGTTTCACCGTGTTTTAACATAGAGTTGCATTTTTGTTAACAAAATACTTAAAGACTTTTTGAGTTAAAATATTTTAAATTAGAACTTATACTAATTAAACACTTTACATGAGCTGAATCTCCCTAAAAAAATATATATAAAAGTCTTAATTGGATATCTTAGACTAAGGGTTTCCCCTTGGATGTGAAAAAGGCTTTGTTTTTAATTTTTTGAATCTCCACTTTAATTTGTCATATGTGAGATGTGCTTGTTTTTATGAACGGAAGTGTCTTAACTAGGCGTCTTATGGTGACAACTAATGTCTATTATTGGATTTTCTACTTTTTTTTTTTTTTACCCTATGCTCAGAGGCAGAAGTATTAGTGGACTAGGGTGTGGGCTAACCCATCCCAAAATTTGAAAAAAAATTAGATATTTAAAATTTTGGGCCATTTTTAAATTAGTTCATCTTAAAATTTTAGTCCAGTCCAATATTTATCCATAATTTTTATAATTTATCAACCCAAAATTTTAGACCACTCAAAATTTTTTATTTTAAATCCATAATATCTCTCATTTCTCATCCGAGAATTTTGAGCAAGTCTATTGACTATCTTAATTCCTAAAGTTTAACTATTGATTTTGATCGGTTTTTATGTTTTCTTAAAAATTTTATCCTTTAATCTTTGTTTGGATGCTAAGAAATTTTTTTTTGCCATTTATTTGATTGATTTTCATATTTTCTTGCTAAATATTTCTCATTTAAACTTTGCTTGATAGATAAGAAAATTTAAGAATAAGAAAAGAAGATATAAATTTGTTATTTCTCTCCTTTGAATCTTCTCCCTATCATCTCCACTTTGAGAAAAAGTTTCTTCTTGTCATCTCTCTTGGAAAAAAAAAACTTGTTCATGTAAACTTTTTCCAATTTGTGAAAAAAATTCCCCTAATTTTCAAAAAAATTTTAGGAAAAAATTTTGCATACAAAATTCTCCAAATTTTTTTTAACCCGCTCTGAATATTTTTCTTGATGCGGCCCTTTTTGATGCTCATAATGTTATGAAGGTTGAGTCTATACTTGAGCAACGTTAAGCCTGATTGGTAAGAAAATTTATTAATGTAATTAAAAAAGTACAAGCAATACAACTCAATTACAAAAAGGTTTAAAAGAAGTGCTAGCATCTTTGTTACCAAACTTAATCCCAACATGATTAATACCAAGTTAAAAAAACAATCAAATGCAAGTACAACAAACCAAAGAAAAACCAACATCCATTAAGTTGGTAAGGCACCAACTCAACAGTCTAGAGACTATTAATACCATGAGATCAAACGTCCAAAATCACTAATAAGCAGCTCACTCCAACAACTAGCTCTTGCCGCTAACTCAAGACACTAGTACGTTTGGTGTCATGTAAATATAAGCATTTTCATGTTATGTGTAGTAATGTTTCCCTTTGACCAACGGTTAGGTTCAAATCTGTGAACTCATCTCTATCTTAAAAGTCATGCCAACACTAATACTTTAAATATTAGAACAGTTCAAGCATTAGGCATACTAATTACTGCACTTTTGGCATAGTGCCCCAATGGGAAACATTGAAGATGCGATTGCAGTCAGGCAATGTGGATAAGTAAACTTTTTTTTATTTAAAAAAATGTTTTGTATGAGAAAATGAATTTTATTGAGTATTAATTTCTTTTGTTTCTTGTGGGGTGCGGTATTAAACTAATATGCCAACAACCCAAATAAAATAATCAACGAGAAACAAAAGGAAAGAAATTAAAGTTTAGATTGAGATCTTATCCGGACGGGATTATATGTTTGTTTTTTTTTTTCATATATAAAATTTAAAAAAAACAAGAAAGTTGACGTGGGTGAGCTGGTGGGGCAATCTGTCAATAATTTATTGTAGGTGGGCTAGTGACGTGGGGTAATGTGTCCACAATTCAAATAAATAAATAAATAAAAACAAAAAAAAATAGAAAGTTGAAAACTTGTAAACACTTCAAACATATAAAATTAACAATTATGCATTATTGTAGGTGGTTTGGTTTGATAATGCATGACATTTTAAATAAAACAACAACAAAAAAATTAAATAAAAAATAAAAAAATATAAAAATGAGTAAACACTTGAAACAATTAAAAAATTAACAATCGTGCATTATTGTAAGCGAGTTGGTATGATAACGTGTGACATCCTAAATAAAATACCTCAAAAAAATAATAAATAATAAGTAAAAAAGAAAATCTGAAAATGAGTAAACACTTGAAACACTAAAAATTTAACAATCATGCATTATTGTAAGTAAGTTGGTATGATAACGTGTAACATTCTTACAGGGCCGGCTCAATATAATTGGGGGTTTAAAGCGAGAAAGTAATAATTCTTAATGAAGTTTTTTTTTATATTAATATAAATTTTTACTTTGTTTCTTTTATATATATATATATATTATATTTTAATTTTTGTAATATAAAATTTATTTATTTTCCAACAAGAGAGATTTATGTATTAAATAAAACTCTACTAATAAATATTTTACATAATTTTTTTATCTTAATAGACAACAATAAAAAAAATTGATTATAATACGAATAAAATTTTAGAATTAAATTATTTTCATAGAGTCTTTATGGGGCCTTTTTTTTTATAGAATTAGATTTTTATTTACCTTAAACTTTTAGTTTCATTATACAATAAATATATAAAATTTAGGACCTTTTTGTAGAATTAGACTTTTATTAATCTTAGACTTTCAATTTCATTATACTATAGATACGAAAAATTTGGGGCCTTCTCTTTAGGTGAGGCCTAAAGCAATTTTGAAGCCTTTTTATACTGTTAGAGTTTTATTAATCTTATATTTCTAATTTCATTATATTATAAATACCTAAATTTTGGGGCTTCTTTTTAGGTGGGGCCTAAAGCGATTACTTTATTGGCCTTACCCTTGAGCCGCCCTGCATCCTTAAATAAAATATCCCACAAAAATAATAAATAAAAAAGAAAATCTGAAAATGAGTAAATCCTTGAAACACTAAAAAATTAAAAATCATGCATTATTATTGTAAGTGGGTTGGTATGATAATATGTGACATCTTAAATAAAATACTCCAAAAGAAACAAAAGATAATATATAAAAAAGAAAATCTGAAAATGAGTAAACACTTGAAACACTAAAAATTTAACAATCATGTATTATTGTAAGTGGGTTGGTATGATAACGTGTGACATCTTAAATAAAATATCTTAAAAAAAATAAAAATAAATAATAACTCAAAAAGAAAATCTGAACATGAGTAAACCCTTAAAACACTAAAACATTAACAATTATGCATTATTATTGTAAGTGAGTTGGTAAGATAACGTATGACATTCTAAATAAAATACTCCAAAAGAAACAAAAGATAATAAATAAATAAATAAAAAACCTGAAAATGAGTACACACTTGAATTACTAAAAAATTAACAATCATGCATTATTGTAAGTGGGTTGTTATGACAACATGTGACATCCTAAATAAAATATCCCAAAAAAACAATAAATAATAAATAAAAAAGAAAATCTGAAAGTGAGTAAACCCTTGAAATACTAAAAAATTAACAATTATGCATTATTATTGTAAGTGGGTTGGTATGATAACATGTGACATTCTAAATAAATACTTCAAAAGAAACAAAAGATAATAAATAAAAAAGAAAATCTGAAAATAAGTAAACACTTGAAATACTAAAAAATTAACAATCATGCATTATTGTAAAAAGGTTGGTTTGATAATATGTGGCAACCTAAATAAAACCCCAAAAAAATACAAAAAATAATAAATAAAAAAGGAAAGTTGAAAATGAGTAGATAATTAAAATACTAAACAATTAACGATCATGCGTTATTGTACATGAATTGGTTTAATAGTACGTGACAACCTAAATAAAACATCCAAAAAAAATATAATAAATAAAATAAGAAAACTAAAAATGAGTAAACACTCAAAAAACTAGAAAAATTAACAGTCATGTATTATTGTAAGTGGGGTGCGGTAATAAACTAATATGCCAACAACCCAAATAAAACAATGAAAGAGAAACAAAAGTAAAGAAATTAAAGTTAAGATTGAGGTCTTGTTCGCTGTGTGTGTTCATTTTTCATACCATTGACATAAATTCAATTCTCTTTTCTATCATTGTCTAATAGAAAAGGTTGAAACGGGTGAAACGACCAAAAAAATTTACAATTATGGTTTAACGTCGGTCAGTGGGTGATGTGTCAATAATCCAAATAAATAAATAAAGGGTAAATTATACTTACTTTTTTTAGTTTTCTGATAATTACAACTTCTTCTAAAGTTTTTAAAATTACATCAATTTCTTTTATTTTACTTGATATTGTATAAATACCCTCGTCAATTAATTTTTTTTGTAAGTGGAGTGCAGTCATAAACTAATATGCCAACAACCCAAATAAAACAATGAAAGAGAAACAAAAGTAAAGAAATTAAAGTTAAGATTGAGGTCTTATTTGAGTGTTGTTCATTTTTGATACTGTTGACGTAAATTCAATTCTCTTTTCTATCATTGTCTAAAGAAAAAGTTGAAAATGGGTGAAACGGCCAAAAAAATCACAATTATGGGTTAATGGGTAATGTGTCAACCATCCAAATAAATATATAAAGGATAAATTACACTTTTTTTTTTTTTTTTTAAGATTTCTAACAATTACACTGATTTTCTTTAAAATTTTTAAAATTATATTGATCTTTCCTATTTTATTTCATATTATATAAATATCATTTTCAGTCAACTTTTGTGTAAGTGGAGTGCGGTAATAAGCTAATATGCCAACAACCCAGATAAAACAATGAAAGAGAAACAAAAGTAAATAAATTAAAGTTAAGATTGAGGTCTTATTCGAGTGCAATATGTGTTCATTTTTCATACCATTGACATAAATTCGATTCTCCTTTCTATCATTGGCTAAAAGAAAAAAAAATAGTTGAAAACGGGTGAAACGATAAAAAAAATTCACAATTATGGGTTAACGTCGGTCAGCGGATAATGTGTCAATAATACAAATAAAATATGGATAATTCTTGGCTCCAATTTAGGTAAAAGGAATCTCTTTCTATCCATATACGTGTTACAATCTTAATGAATCACGTCTGCACTCACATGCAATGTACATGTCCTTTTTGATTTTTTTTGTTAAAACTAATAATCACATCATATATATATATATATATATATAAATACATACATAATTCACTAAAATTGTAATACATATCCAGGTAAAAGGAGATTACTCCTACCTACAAATTTAGAGTCAAGCATTGTGCTTAAAATATAACCAAAGAAAGTAATAAGAATAAAAAACTGGAAAGTTGAAAACCATAACAGTAAGAACCACCAGAAAGTTTACAAGGTATGATTTATGGCAGGTGGAGACGTGGAGTAATGTGTCAACAGTCCAAATAAATAAATAAAAGATAAATTATACTTATTTTTTTTTATGTTTTAGATAATTATATTAATTTCTTCTAAAATTTTTAAAATTATACTAATTATTCCTACTTTACATGACATTATATAAATATTCCTTTTCAGTCAATTTTTTATTTTCAAAATGACAAAACTATCAATTTTATGTTTTTTTCTAAATTTTTAAATTTTGGAATTTTTTCTTTTTGTCATTTTTCAAATAAATATTGATTCAAACTTTAAATTTATTTTTATATAAAATAAAAATAAGTTATTTTACTTTAAACTTATTTTATAAAAAATAAAAAAATCTTTTTAAAAAAGTGAGAAAAAATTGGTCAAAATTAAAAAAATACAAAAAATAAAATAAAATGAACAGTTTTTTCATTTTTATTAAAAATTTTGATTAAAGGAAAGTATTTGTATATTATCAGATAAAGCCCGAGAGGTTAGTGTAATTTCAGAAATCTCAGAAAAAGTCAGTGTAATTGTTAAAAATTTTAGAGAATGCCAGTATAATTTATCCATAAATAAATAAAAACAAAAAAATGAAAAGTTGAAAACCCAAAAACACTTCAAACAATAAAAAAATTAATAATCATGCATTATTGTAAGTGGGTTGGTTTGATAATGTGTGACAACCCAAATAAAGCAACCAAAAAATAATAATAAATAAAAAAGAAAATCTGAAAATGAGTAAACACTTGAAACACTAAAAAAATTAACAATCATGCCCCAATGGGAAACATTAAAGATGCAATTGCTGTCAGGCACTGTGGATAAGTAAACTTTTTTTATTTTAAAAAAAATGTTTGTATGAGAAAATCAATTTTGTTGGGTATTAATTTCTTTTGTTTCTTGTGGGGTGTGGTATTAAATTAATATGCCAACAACCCAAATAAAATAATCAAAGAGAAACAAAAGCAAAGAAATTAGAGTTTAGATTCAGATCTTATCCGAACGGGCTTATGTGTTTGTTTTTTTCATATAATTGACCTAAATTCGACTTCTTTTCTATTATTATATAAAATTAAAAAAAAAAAAAAAACAAGGAAGTTGACGTAGGTGATCTGGTGGGGGTAATCTGTCAATAATTTATGGCAGGTGGGCTAGTGACGTGGAGTACTGTGTCCACAATTCAAATAAATAAATAAATAAATAAATAAAAAATAGAAAGTTGAAAACTTGTAAACACTTCAAACATAGAAAATTAACAATTATGCATTATTTTAGGTGGATTGGTTTGATAATGCGTGACATCTTAAATAAAATAATAACAAAAAAATGAATTAATAATCATGCATTATTGTAAGTGGGTTGGTATGATAGCATGTGACATCCTAAATAAAATATCCCAAAAAAAACAAAAAATAATAAATAAATAAAGAAAAGTTGAAAATGAGTAAACACTTGAAACACTAAAAAATTAACAATCATGCATTATTATTGTAAGTGGGTTGGTATGATAAGGTGTGATATTCTAAATAAAATACTCCAAAAGATAATAAATAAATAAAAAAATCTGAAAATGAGTAAACGCTTGAAACACAAAAAATTAGCAATCATGCATTATTATAAAAGGGTTGGTTTGATAATATGTGACAACCTAAATAAAACCCCAAAAAAATGCAAAAATTAATAAATAAAAAAGGAAAGTTGAAAATGAGTAAACACTTAAAATACTAAACAATTAACGATCATGCATTATTGTACTTGGGTTGGTTTGATAGTACGTGACAACCTAAATAAGACACCTAAAAAAATATATAATAAATAAAATAGGAAAGCTAAAAATGAGTAAACACTTGAAACACTAGAAAAATTAACAGCCATGTATTATTGTAGGTGGGGTGCGGTAATAAACTAATAATGCCAACAACCCAAATGAAACAATGAAAGAGAAACAAAAGTAAAGAAATTAAAGTTAAGATTGAGGTCTTATTCGAGTGTTGTATGTGTTCATTTTTTATACTGTTGACGTAATTTGATTCTCTTTTCTGTCATTGTCTAAAAAAGAAAGTTGAAAACGGGTGAAACAACCAAAAAATTCACAATTATGGGTTAACGTCGGTTAGTGGGTGATGTGTCAACCATCTAAATAAATAAATAAATGGTAAATTACACTTACATTTTTTGAGATTTTTGATAATTACACTGACTTATTTTAAAGTTTTAAAATTGTAATGACTTCTCTTATTTTATCTAAAATTGTATAAATACTGTCTTCACTCAATTTTTTTGGTAAGTGGAGTGCAATAATAAACTAATATGCCAACAACCCAAATAAAACAATGAAAGAGAAACAAAAGTAAAGAAATTAAAGTTAAGATTGAGATCTTATTCAAACGGAGTTATGTGTTTGTTTTTTTTCATATAATTGATCTAAATTCGAATTATCTTTTCTATCAGTACATAAAATTAGAAAAAAACATGAAAGTTGCAACGAGTGAAACAATAAAAAACAAAAATTCACAATTATAGATTAACATCGGTAAGTGGAGTGTGGTAGTAAACTAATATGCCAACAACCCAAATAAAACAATGAAAGAGAAACAAAAGTAAAGAAATTAAAGTTAAGATTGAGGTCTTAGTCGAGTGTTCATTTTTTATGCTGCTGACATAAATTTAATTATCTTTTCTATCATTGTCTAAAAAAAAAAGTTGAAAACGGGTGAAACGACAAAAAAACTCACAATTATGAGTTAACATCGGTCAATGGGTAATGTGTCAACCATCCAAATAAATAAATAAAGGGTAAATTATATATATATTTTTTTGAGGTTTCTAACAATTACACTGATTTTCTCTAAAATTTTTAAAATTATACTGATCTTTCTTATTTTACTTGACATTATATAAATACCATTTTCAGTCAATTTTTGTGTAAGTGGAATGCGGTAATAAGCAAATATGCCAACAACCCAGATAAAACAATGAAAGAGAAACAAAAGTAAATAAATTAAAGTTAAGATTGAGGTCTTATTCGGGTGCAGTATTTGTTCATTTTTCATAATGTTGACATAAATTCAATTTTCTTTTCTATCATTGTCTTAGAAGAAAAAAAGAGTTGAAAACAGGTGAAACGATCAAAAAGTTCACAATTATGGGTTAACGTTGATCAGTGGATAATGTGTCGATAATCTAAATGAAAGTTTTTTGATAAATTAAGTATATTTTTATTGAATGATTCGTATCAATACAAATATGTATACATAAGAAAATCATAAATAAAGAAACTACGTCAATCAAGCGGTAGCAGGAAAAGAAAAAAGAAAAAAAAGAAAGAAGAGTACGAGAGGCGCGACACGAAAAGAAGGAAGAAAAGAAGGAAACGGCGCTGGACAGCTAAAGGCGCTGAACAAAGAAAAAAAAAAGAGAGGCTAGGGCGCAGGCAGCTAGAGCGGGTGCAAAGGCAAAAACAGAGAACGGCGGCTGGAACAAGGGAGAGTCAGAAAAAAAAGAAAAGAAAAGAAAAGAAAGCAGGGAAGCGGCGCAAGCGGCCGGAGAAAAGCAGGGGCAGAATAGAAAAAAAAAAGGAAATAAAAAGAGGAAAGAGGCGGTTAAGGCGCAAGGCTGGGCAGAGCAGAAAAAAGAAAGGAAGCGGCGGCTGGGAACAGAAAGCAGAAAAAGAAAGAAAGAAAAGAAATGGCCGTTTGAACCAGAACCAGCAAAGAGATCAAGGAGAGAGAGGTTCTATACCATGAAAGCCTTTTGATAAATTAGGTAAATTTTCATAGAATCATTTGTACTAATACAGATGTGTATATATAGGAAAACTAGAAAAAAGAACTACATTAATCAAGCCTAATCACACAAATTAATGGAATTACAATTAATATTCTTAAAATCGATTCTTAAAATATATACAATAAATATAAAATTCAAAGATATTCTATATTCTTTTCACACCAAATAAAATATGCTTGGATCCAATCCAGGTAAAAAGAAACCTCTTTCTAATCATGCACGTGTTAAAATTTTAATGGATCACGCCTACACTCACATGCATCACATGCATTGCACATGTCTTTTTTGATTTATTTTATCTTTTATTTTTTTTGTTAAAACTAATAATTACATTATATACATATAAATACATATGTGATTTACTAAAATTGTGATACGTATACAGTAGAAAGAGATTACTCCTACCTACATATTTACAGATTTAGAGTCAAGGATTGTGCTTAAAATATAACCAAAGAAAGTAATAAGAATAAAAAACTGGAAAGTTGAAAACCATAACAGTAAGAACCACCAGAAAGTTTACTAGGTATGATTTATGGCTGGTGGAGACGTGGAGTAATGTGTCAACAATCCAAATAAATAAATAAAAGAAACATTATACTTATTTCTTTTGATATTTTAGATAATTATACTAATTTTTTTTAAAATTATACTGATTATTCTTACTTTACATGACATTATATAAACTATTTACTTTCAGTCAATTTTTTCTTTTAAAATAGCAAAACTATCAATTTTATGTTTTTTTTCTCAATTTTTAAATTTTGACATTTTTACTTTTTTCATTTTTCAAATAAATATTGATTCAAACTTTATATTTATTTTTATATAAAATAAAAATAAGTTATTTTACTTCAAACTTATTTTATATAAAATAAAAAAAAATATTTTTAAAAAAGTGAGAAATTTTTTTTATCAAAATTAAAAAATTAAAAAAAATAAATAAAATGAGCAGTTTTGTCATTTTAATTAAAAATTTTGATTGAAGGAGAATATTTGTATATTATCAAGTAAAGCAGAGAAGATCAGTGTAATTTCAGAAATTTTAGAAAAAGTCAGTGTAATTGTTAGAAATTTTAAAGGAGGCCGGTTTAATTTACCCATAAATAAATATATAAAAACAAAAAAATGAAAAGTTGAAAACCGGTAAACCCTTCAAACTATAGAAAATTAACAATCATGCATTATTGTAGGTGGGTTGGTTTGATAATATGTGACAACCTAAATAAAAAACCCAAAAGAAAAAAAAAAGGAAAGCTGAAAATGAGTTAACACTTGAAACACTAGAAAAGTAACAATCATGTATATATTATTGTAGGTGGAACTGATTTGATAATGTGTGACAACCCAAAAAAAAAAAAAAAACCAAAAAAATATTAAATAATAAATAAAAAATAATGTTGAAAATTTGTTATGGTTAGAACTACAGAAAATTCAAAAAATTAACAATCATTCATTATTGTAGGTGAGCTAGTTTGATAACATGTGACAACCCAAATATAAAAAACAAAGAAAACAATAAACAATAAACAATAAATAAAAGAAGAAAGAAAACTTATAACCATAGAAAATTCACAAAATTAACAATTATGCATTATTGTAAGTGAGCTGATTTGATAGTTAACAAAATTAACAATAATGTATTATTGTAATTGGGCTGGTTTGATAATGTGTGACTTAAATATAACAACCAATAAATAAATGAAAAGGAAAGCTGAAAATGTGTTACACTTAAAACCATAGAAAGTTCACAAAATTAATAGTCATGCATTATTGTAGGTGGGTTGGTTTGATTATGTGTGACAATTCAAATAAAATAATCATAAAAAATTAACAAAAAATAAAAATGGAAAGCTGCAAATGTGTTATGCTTTGAACTATAGAAAGTTTGCAAAATTGACAATCATGCATTATTTTATGTGTAGGTGGACTGCTTTGATAATGTGTGACGATCCAAATAAAACAACAAATAAATAATAAATAAAAAAGGAAAGTTAAAAATGCCTTACACTTAAAACTATAGAAAGTTCATAAAACCCTTAACAGAGAGTTAATTAGTCTTAGGTCATTCTTAAAAATAATTATTATTATAGAGCCTGTGTACTTTTTATTTTCGAGATGAAGAACAATTTTAAACTTTTTTTTGAGATAAGATTCATTTTTAATTAATTGACATTGTATAAAAATAAAAAATAATTTTTAATTAGATTCATTTTTTTCTAATATAAAAATAATACCCTTATATATAATTTATCCATTTACTCAACCCCATCAACCGTATCTTCATCGCATCGTCCCATCATCAGCCATTGCCAACTCATAAAAACGAATAAAGTAGCCGTTTTAGTCTTTGAGTTCTATAGAGTCTGAATTTCTCTTTCAATAGCTTCAACTTTGCACCAATCCCAAACAAGTTTGGCAACATACCAAGTTTATGTATCAAAATCTATCCACCCTTTTCTAAGATTACTAAAGTAACTCAATTGTCCTCGCTATGAAAGATTGATGTTAAAAGACCATATTTAACATCACTTCACTTCACTTCATGCATCCAACCAATCAAAGTTTGGTCATTTCCTTCGCCTTGATGATCATGTAAAGTACACGTGTAATCGTTATTTATTTGTCTTATTTTAATGTTGGAATACTAGAATTATTTAATTTCTTTAATTACAAAAGATTGATATTAAAAATCGATATTTAACATCACTTCATTTCATGTAACCCAACAAACAAACTTTTGTCATTTGGTTCGTCTTGTTCGCGTCAAGTGCAAGTACATGTGTAACTGGATAAAATATCTGAACCATAATTGCATATGAAACTTACCTATCATATTTTAATGTTGGAACACTAAACTAATTCAATTTCCATAATTACAAAAGACTAATATCAAAAGCCGATATTTAACATTACTTCATTTCATGCAACCCAACAACTAAAGTTTTGTCATTTCTTTCCCCTTATTTACGTCAAGTGCATATGTGATGCTGCACTTTTCGACTCGCAATAAATCTGAGCCCCGCGACCTGTAAAACACTCAACAAGGATGATCAGAGGACCACCGGATTGGCTCCGGCGGTAGCCGCTCCGATGCTTAAGTAAGTAAACGGAATTGAAAGACTGTATTGAAAGCCAAAGAATGAGCATAAAAATAAAGCGTACCTTTAGGGTTGAATTTATAGACCGTGGCCTTCCTAAGTTGATTAGGATTCGGAGCCATGAATATAGGGATTTGATCATCGGAGATTGCAGTTACCTTGTGGAGTATTGTATCGTTGATAGAGATAATCATAGATAGTAGTTTCCTTGTTGTAGACTGTTTCCGTGTTGAAGACGGTTTCCTTATTCCTTGCTTGACAACTGTTAAGGAAACCATAAGGTCGAAACCATCCGAAATAGTCAGTGAATATTGCAGAGACTAAGCTCTGTAGGATATGTATATGAGAATGCCTTGGAGGCTCCGCCAGCTCGGTATGACCGAGTTTATCGGCTCTGTAAGAGATATATATATATATATATATGAGAATGCCTTGGAGGTTGTGACTGCTCTGTATGACTGAGTTTATCGGCTCTGTAAGTACACGTGTCTCAAGGTGATTGGTGTGTCTGTTTGTGGTATATCAGCTACTCCCCCCCGAGCCTTAGTTAGGAGTTAGGGCGTAACTAAGGCTATGGGCTTTATGAAGAGTCGCACGCTTTGTCTCTCCACTTTTGGAGACGTCGGTTTAGTGGGTCATTTATTGCGCAGCCGATGCTTGAGGAGCCATCATTACTTTCAACCGTTGTGTCGAATCGTCTTGAGGGGGCTCATATTTTGAATGTGTATATAAAGAGGGGGAAAGGACTTTTATGCCTTTCTTCTGCACCTGCTTCTACAGTATCGGAGACTGCCACCGCCAGTTGACGTATTTCGAAGGTTGAAGGATATCCGGTGTCTATAGTCTTTCTTGATTTCAGGTTTGATCTTAGCCCCTTTTACATTCCCTTTCATTTGTTTCGTTGCTCTCTCGTGTTCGCCATGTCTGGCTCTAGGTCACCCTCTGGTTCGGGTAGTTCTTCTAGGGCCTTTCAACTTCAACTCGTGAATCTTTCCTCCACTGATAAAACTGAGAATAGACTGATAGAGCCCCCATCTAGTCCGGGGGTTAGGATAGTTGATGCATTTGATGAGCCCCCGAATAGGGCTGGTGAGACCTCTGGTCGATCTGGCCATAGAGAGGAAGGCGAGAGTGTCATCACTGAGAAGATGTTGTCAGAGTTGTGGGAGAAATTCAGTCTTCCTTCAAATGTTACTTTCAGGGTCCCGGACCCTCTAGATCGCCCATGCGATGTTAGAGAGGGAGAAATCTGTGCCTACTTGGCCTGGTTTGAGATGGGACTTACACTCCCCCTTTCTGACCTTGTAAAACAATTTTTTCATTGGTTTAACCTCTGCCCTGCTGACTTGAACCTTAATAGTTAGAGACATCTGTTAAGCTTCATAGTGTTGGGGCATATGAATAACGTCGATGTGTCCCTCGACCTGATCCGTAGTAATATGGATCTAAAACTCATGAAGGCGAAAGGCCTTTACTATATGTCTTTTGATAGTGGGTTCAGACCCCTTACCTCTGTGCCCTCTTCTAACAAGACTTGGAAGAAGTGGTACTTTTTTATTAAGGGAGGATGGGAATTCAAGGACTTTCAAGGCCAACCCTCAGCATTCCCTCGAACCATTGGGCCAAAGGGTGAGACCCAATTCTTCCATGGCTGCTTTGATTTTGTTTTGTGTGCCAATTGCCAAGCTGATTGATCTCTGTACCTGTTTTGTAGTTAGGGGTACGTGGAAGAGACCGGCCGTTTCTCCTGTGCTTCAAGAGCAATACAAGAAGCTTTTACAGCCCAGCAACCGGGATCATTCCTACATCGTTAACCGTGACAAGTTGATGGCTGCCAGGGGTAGTGTTGAGGAGATTGCGAATAATATGATGGCACGATGGGAGACCGAGCCATCTTCATCTGTGGCAGTGGGGGAGTTTTCTTCCCCAGTGGTCCCTCCCGTCCAAAATAGGCGGAGGTTAGTTTCGATCTCCCCTGAGCCTACTGAGGGGGAGAGAGAGACTCTTGCCCCCATTTCGGTGGTCCCCCCAGCCCCGTCTCAACGAGCGGGCAAGGGGGCGTCATCCTCGGTGGCCCTTGATGCTGCTAATCAGGGGGCCAAGAAGATTCTGAGGGACTTTTGGGCCAAAGGCTCAATCAAACTCAAACCCCAAAAGTCGGAGAAGTTTTTTGCTAATCTGGCTGCTCTTTAGGTTAAGGTGAGTTCGTTGGGCCCTTATCTCTTTTCCCTTTTTTTTCAAGTGTTTTGGCTGGTATTGAACTGTTTGCTTTGTACACTGCAGACCCTGCACACCCTTTCTACTCTGACGGAGGTCTCTCCCCCTTAAGAGGAGGTTGCCAAACTTCAGGCCGAGGTGGACGAGGTCAAGCTTCAGCCCGGTAATGCTAGGTCTGAGGCTCATGACTCTGCAGAGAAGCTGAAGGAGTCCCAGAATTCTCTAGTTGTCTTGGAATCAGAGAAGAACCTTGCCGTTCAGCAGGCAAGGAGACTGCAGGGGGAGATGGATGGCATGCGGTATCAATACCGTCAAAAGCTTGATGACGCAGTGGACCAGGCCTTGATTGAGAATGAGATGGAAATGAGGTCGGAACTGGAAGGGATGGCCAACCGCCTGATTACGTTTGGCTTCAACAACTTCCGATCCCGGCTTCTTGCCAAATTCCCTAACTTTGACGTCTCCTCAATTGTGCCACCTGGATCTGATCCTTCCGAGGCTGTTATCCAAAGTGAAGTGGCTGATGTCCTCCCTGCCGATCCCACTAAAGTGGTCGTCCCGAGTGAGATGGTTGATGCTGCTCCTACCGAACCTTCCCCAGTCGTTGACCCTACCTCTGCTGATCAGGCTTATGATGTATATTTTGCTGTTTTCAACTTCCAATGTACTGAAATATACATTCGTTAATGAAGTAGTCTTTTTCTCGATGCTTTTGTCTTCTTCTTTTGTGAATGACTTGAGTTATATTGCTCTGTAGTGTCTTGACTCGTAGTTGATTGTGGTAATTGTTGCAAGTAATGTTGCTCTGGAGTTTAGTGTATATCGGACCAGATCTTCTCTTGTAGGTAGTTGTATTCCGAGCTGCTTTACTTGTAATAAGGCAGTAATTGAAGATTTCTTTTGAAAAATTTCGAAGCTGACTGTTCTGAATCTTGAGACTTGTAATAATAAGTGAATATCTTGTGATTATAGTTCGGTTGATCAGGACTTCTGCCTCCAGATCCTTAAGACAAGGATCAAGGTACATCAAAGTTGATGGACTTTCGTTGTATACGTGGCCTATCAGGTGTTAATGACCTGGAAAAATTGTCACGTCTACATATACGTGGACAAGACTGAAAAGTCTATATATTGCATGTGTGGCCCTGTCTTTTGCTTCTCCCAAGAGGGCGGTTTAATGCGTCATTTATTGCACCTCCGTCGTTTTGGATTTTGAAGCCAACTCTTCATATAACCGTTGCGACGGTCCAACTGGGTGACTCTTGGGCCTCGAAGGTCTATATAAGTGGAAGAGGAGCGTACGGTTGCTCCCCATCTTTTTACTTTTGCTCTCGGATTGTTTCCCTGTTGGAGAGAATTTAGATGTTTTTTTTTCAAAAACTGCCGTTTATCCGGAGATGATTGACGATCTTCAGTCTGAGTTGGGAATGATTAAACTATGGCCGAGAGTTATCCTTCCTTTTGATTCAGTTTTCAAGGAAGGATTAGGGGAGGCAAAGATCTTCTTGTCCATCTTAGCATCTGGTCGAGATTTCTCCGATGGGAGGTGGACCCTCCTTGATTCAACCGAGGCTTAGAGCATTGGTGATGAAGACGAAGGTGGGCTGCCTCCTTCCCTTTGTGTCTTGGTAGAGACCCTTGCTTCAAATCGGCTGGGGTGTCATGCCTACTTTGAGGGAGATGAAGGTGGACTGCCTTCTCCCCTTTGTGACTTGGCAGAGACCCTTGCTCCAATCAGCTGGGGTGTCATGCCGATTACAAAGGTGGAGAATGAAAAGTCTCCTGAGGCCCAGAGCCCTCATCATCCGTTGGTATTGAGATAAGTGATAGTGATGATGAAATGGCCTGGGTGCTTTTTGCTGCAGATTGGGGTTCAGGGTTCCTTCCTTTCAAATGGAGCCGGCGACGGCGGTAAGAGAGGTCTGGAACTCTGGTCCCTAATGCTTTTCATGAGGAACAAAGCCATGATGCCATAGAACAAAGCGATGTCTCTGTTATAGCTTTTGTGTAATAGTTTTCCTTTTAGTTTTCTTGTACTGATGTAAACTTTCTGAATCATCAATAAAATTGAGTTCTTTCTCCTCAAATCCGGTGTTTTTTTCTGTTTGAATGTACTCTTCTAGAGTTAAAACACCTTCTTGTGTACTTCTGATGAATAACCCTTCTGTATGTTCTAAGAGTAGATCAAAGAAACTTGTATAAGACTTGAGGTCTTGAATCGAAGTACTTTAAGCTTGCTCGGTACTGTAGTATTTGTTGTTTGCTGGTGCATAAGCCAAATAATCTAAGTATCAGGTCTGAGGTATTCCGATCTGGGAAACTTGAAGATGTTTGGAGTTTCTATCTTCTGATGGACTGGATCATATGATCTGTATATTAAAGACGGACCAAGCTCAGAAGGCCTGTGCATTGTAGATGGACCAGGCTCTGGAAGCTTGTGCATTAGATATGGACCAAGCTCTGGAAGCTTGTGCATTAGATATGGACCAAGTACTAAGACTTGTATATTATAGATGGACCAGGCTTTGACGGCCTGTGCATTAGATGGACTAAGTACTGAGACTTGTGCATTATAGATGGACCAAGTATTGAGACTTGTACATTATAGATGGACCAGGCTCTAGAGGCCTGTGCATTAGATATGGACCAAGCTCTAGAAGCTTGTACATTATAGATGGACCAGGCTCTGACGGTCTGTGCATTAGATGAACCAAGTACTGAGACTTGTACATTATAGATGGACTAGGCTCTGACGGCCTGTGCATTAGATGGACCAAGTACTAAGACTTGTGCATTATAGATGGACCAAGTACTGAGACTTGTGCATTAGATGGACCAAGTACGAAGACTTGTGCATTATAGATGGACCAAGTACTGAGACTTATGCATTAGATGGACTAAGTACGAAGACTTGTGCATTATAGATGGACCAGGCTCTGGAGGCCTGTGCATTAGATGGACCGAGTACGAAGACTTGTGCATTATAGATGGACCAAGTACTGAGACTTGTGCATTAGATGGACCAAGTACTGAGACTTGTACATTATAGATGGACCAGGCTCTAGAGGCCTATGCATTAGATATGGACCAAGCTCTGGAAGCTTGTACATTATAGATGGACCAGGCTCTGACGGCCTGTGCATTAAATGGACCAAGTACTGAGACTTGTGCATTATAGATGGACCAAGTATTGAGACTTGTGCATTAGATGGACCAAGTACGAAGACTTGTGCATTATAGATAGGACGAGGCTCTGGAGGCCTGTGCATTAAAAGATGAACATTCGATGGAGGTATTAAAAAGAAAGAAACATCTCTATTGATAATACTTTCGTAAATGTTCCACGTTCCATGGCCTAGGAATAGGCTTCCCAGTCATGTCTTCTAGCCAGTAGGTGGTAGGCCTAACAACCTTTGTTACTTTGTAGGGGCCCTCCCAGTTCGGTGACAACTTTCCCATAGTGGGATCCTTGGTGTTTTGAAAGACTCTTTTTAAGACAAAGTCTTCGACTTGAAAGCTAACCGTCTTGAGCCCCACCTTGGATTTGTTGACCATTCTCTGCTGATAGGCTTCCATCCTGATGCTGGCTTGATCCCTTATCTCTTCAAGCAAATCCAAATTTTTCATCAGCTGCTGATCATTGGATTCTTGCTCGAAGGCTTCAGTCCTCAGAGTTGGCATACCGATCTCAACCGGGATTACTGCTTCTGTGCCGTAGGCTAATGAGAAAGGAGTTTCAGAGGTGGGAGTTCTTCTGGTTGTTCTGTAGGCCTAAAGAACTCTAGGGAGTTCCTCTACCCACTTTCCTTTGGCCTGCTCCAACCTTTTCTTTAATCCATCAAGGATCGTTCAGTTGGTGACCTCTACTTACCCATTTGCTTGTGGATGGCCTGGAGAAGCAAAGTGTTGCCTGATATTGAGATTTTCACAGAATGTCTAAAGCCTTTACCAGTGAACTGTGTCCCATTGTCAGAGATAATCACACGTGGTGTACCAAACCTGCAAACAATGTTTTTCCAGGTGAAGCTCTCAACTTCCTTCTCTGTGATATGTGTTAGAGGTTCAGTTTCGGCCTATTTAGAGAATTAGTCAATGGCTACCAAGAGATACTTCCTGTTTGGTGGGGCCTTTGGTAATAGACCCACGATGTCCATCCCCCACTAAGCAAAAGGCCAAGGACTAATAATCGGGATGAGCTTGTGATGAGGCTGGTGTTGATATGGGACAAATCTTTGACATTTGTTGCACTTCTGGACATACTCCTTAGCCTGCTTTAGCATGCTAGGCCAGTAGTAGCCCTGAGTCAGAGCTCGGTGAGCTATTGTTCTGCCCCATTGTGATTCCTGCGGATACCCTCGTGTATTTCAGCCAGGACATATTGTGATTCTTTTGGAGCTAAGCATTTTAACAGAGGTTGAGAATAAGACCTTCTGTAAGCTTGTTGTTCAGGATCAGGTACCGAGCCACTCTGATTCTGATTCTCTTGGCTTTGTTTTTGTCCTCTGGGAGGAGCCCGGATTCTAGGTACTGGAGGATTGGAGTCATCCAGTTTTGGGGCTGTTCAGTAATTTGGGCAACTTGGGCTTCTTTTATGCTGGGTCCTGGCTGATAGGAGATTTTTACCAGTGGAGTTTGCTTCAGACTTAAGGCGGGACGCCATGTTTGCCAAAGCATCTGCTCTGCAATTCTAGCTTCTTTCTATTTTCTGAATAGTGAACGTCTGGAAGGAATGCCTCAAGTGGTTCACCAGTTCGAAGTACCGAAGCATCCTGTCATCTTTAATGGAGAATTCTCCCAGGACTTGGCTTACCACCAGTTGGGAGTCTGAGGAGACTTTAAGGTTCAGAACCTCGCATTCTAAAGCCAACTTCATGCCTAGGATTAAGGCTTCATATTCTGCTTCATTGTTGGAAGCTTTGAATCCCAGGCTGACTACTTTTTCTGATGAGAGCCCGTCAGGGGACTGTAGTACCAGGCCTACTCCTGAGCCCTGATCGGTTGACGATCCATCGATGTAGAGCAGCCAGGTTCCTGAAGTCTCGATGAGCTATGCCTTATCTTGGAGCGCTGGGGTGAACTCGGCAACGAAATCAGCCAAGGCTTGTCCTTTGATGGAGTTTCGTGGCACATATGATATGTCAATTCCCCTAACTCCACCGACCACTTGACTAATCTTCCCGATACCTCTGGCTTCCTCAATATTGACTTCAAAGGATAGGCAGTTGGGATTTCGACGGGATGAGCTTGGAAATAAAGTCGGAGCTTCCGAGCTGATATCACCAAAGCTGAAAGCCAGCTTTTCCACTTCGGGATATCTCTTTTCTGTGTCGAGTAGTGCCCTACTGACATAGAATATGGGCCTCTGTACCCCTCTGTCCTGTCTGACTAGTGCGGAGCTGACCGCGTTTTCAGAGACTGCAAGGTACAAGAGTAGCTTTTCCCCTTGTACTGGCTTTGACAGGAGTTCTGGAGAGGCTAGATACTCCTTTAGCTCTTGAAAAGCTTTCTCACATTCTTCCAGTCCACTATAAAGCTTTGTTGCCTTTCAGAGCTTTGAAGAAATGTAGGCAACGATCAGTGGATTTGGAGATGAATCTGCTTAGTGCTGCAATTCTGCCATTCAGTGCCTGAATGTCTTTTCTGGTTCTTGGTGACTTCAATCCAATCAGAGCTTGGATTTGAGTGGGGTTTGCTTCAATACCCCTCTAAGAGACAATGTACCCCAAGAATTTTCCCTTCGTCACCCCGAAGGTACATTTCGAAGGGTTGAGCTTCATCTTGTGCTGTCTTAGGATATCGAAGGTCTGGGCTAAGTGCTGGAGGTGACTACCTTTCTGCAGACTTTTGACTAGCATGTCGTCAATGTATACCTCCATAGTATTGCCGAGCAACGGGTTGAACATCTTGTTCACCAGCCGTTGGTATGTGGCTCCAACGTTCTTCAGACCGAAAGGCATTACTCTATAGCAGTAGAGACCTCGTTCGGTTATGAAGGCTGTCTTCTCCTGGTCTAGAGGGTACATCTGAATTTGGTTATACCCAGAATAGGCATCCATAAAGCTCATGAGCTCATGCCCCGCGGTGGCGTCAACCAGTTGATCTATTCTTGGCAGTGGAAAGCTGTCTTTGGGGCACGCCTTATTGAGGTCAGTATAATCAACGCAGACTCTCCACTTGCCATTTTTCTTCTTGACCAGGATGGTGTTGGCTAGCCACTCGGGGTAGAACACTTCTCGTATCATCTTTGCTTCAAGTAGCCTCTGGACTTCTTCATTTATGATCCGATGCCGCTCTGGAGCAATCGGCCTTCTCTTTTGTCTGACTGGCTGGTGGTCAGGATCTACCATCAGCTTGTGAGTTTTGAGGTTAGGATCTATTCCTTCCATATCTTTTGGTCTCCCAGGCAAACATAGAGAGGTTGTCTTTCAGAAACCTGACTATCTTCTCCTGCTCAGTGTGTGTCAGATCTGACCGATGTATAAATAGCGCCCCTCTGATTCTGAACTGACCAACACTTTGATGGGCTCGCCAATGGGCTTGGCTTGGCTGTCCTCGTCCCTTAGGCTTAGGGTTCTTCGATGCTAGATGGGCAACCTTCTTCCTCGGGAGCGTGGGAGAGAACCGGATCAGTACAGTCCCGAGTATACTGTAATTGCTATTTGGCAGTCCTCTTCTTGAGTGCAATGGCATGGCACTCCAGGGAAGTCGGCTGACATCCTTTAACAGAGTGAACGTTCTGATTGTGGACGTACTTCAGGCATTGATGGAGGGTCGAGGTGACCTGCCCCTATCTGGTGCAACCATGGTCTCCCAATTATGGCATTGTAGGGAGATTTCATGTTCAACACCATGTATTCTGAGATGGTGGTTTTCTGCCCTTCTCCCTCTCCTACAGTAGTAGGAAGGTCGATTCTTCCCAATGGGGTGCTGGGATTGCCATCAAAGGCTGCCATTACGGCAGTAGTAGGCTTGATGTCATCGTGGTCCACTCCCATCTGTTTAAGTGGCTCATAGAACAATATGTTGACAGAGCTGTCGGTATCAACCAGGACTCGTCTGATCTCGAAGTTGGCAATCATGAGGGTGATGACGAGGGCATCACTGTGAGGACAGTGTACCCCTGCCAGGTCCTGCTGTGTGAACTGGATCTCCGGCTCTAGTTTGAGCCTTTTTTCAACATTGGAGATCTGCAACACGTATGGGGCGGCCCTGGCCTCCCGAGCATATCTCTTCCTCGCCCTGTTTGACATTCCTGTAATTGGGGAGTCAGCATGGAGGACGTATATGACATGGTTGCTCTGCCTCTGAGGCTCGTTTTGTCCTTCCCTCTGCTCTTGTCTCTGTTCGTGCCTCTGGTCTGGCCGTTGTTGAGGCTTGTCTTCTTGGGGGTTCTGCTTTACATCCTGCTTGATGAACTCCCGAAGATAGTCCTTTCTTTATGAGTTGCTCAATCTCATATCGAAGGGTCCTGCATGAGTTAGTTGTATGTCCATGATCTTTATGAAAATTATAGTACTTACTTTGGTCCCGAAGGCTAGGATCTCCTTTGATTGGTTCAAGCCACCTCAGGTTTTCCCGATCTCGAATCTGCTGGAGTACCTGGTTCGGTGTAGTGTTCAGAGAGGTAAAGTTAGTGAACTCCTTTGGTCTGGAGTTATAAACAGCCCTGGGTGCTGTTCTCTTTTCTGGACTCCTGGCCCTCTTCTTGCTGGAGTCTCTTCTGTGATCCTCCTTCTTATGATCCTCCATCTTCAGATTATCCTTTTGGTTCTGCTCTCTGCCCTTCTGGGATGTGCAGTTGGCTTCTTCCAAGTTGATGTACTTCCTGGCTTGATCCATTAATGCTGCCATGTCGGCAGGAGGGCTTTTGGTCAACGAATCTCTGAAGCCACCGTGAGCAAGTCCAGCAATTAAAGCAGCAACAAGGAATCTTGGGCTGCAGTCGGTGATCTCCGCTGAGTTCGGCATTAAAGCGCGCAATGTAGGCTCTGAGGGACTCCTCCTTAGTCTGCTTGACATTTAGCAGGAATTCTGGTCCTCTTTGGAGCCTTCCGCTAGTCATAAATCTGTCCAAGAATTGTCTACTGAGCTCATAGAAGCTGGTAATTGAGTTTGGAGGGAGGTGGTGGAACCATTTTAGAGCAGTTCCCTTCAAGCTGGTGATGAAAGTTTGGCACATAAAAGCATCAGAAGCCCCGTGGAGGGCCATCGTATGCTGGTAGTGCGAGAGATGATCTCTTGGGTCTTCAACCCCATCGTATAGGGTGAATTTTAGCACCATGAACTTTCTAGGCCTTTCTTCTAACATGATGGCGTGAGTGAATGGGGTTGCAAGTCTTTCCGAGCAGCCTGGCCAATTCATCCTGCTCTGGAGGGTTCTGGGCACCTCTCAAAGCAATTATTCGGTCCATAGATTCGGACAATTTCTTCTACCCTTCGTGGGTCTCTGAATCTGACATCTTGTGAACTTGGCCTGGCAACCTCGGCTTCAGGGTAGTTGGGCTAAGTACAGTCCTTCGGACGGAAGAGGGTTTCTGAACCGGAGGAATGGGTGCTGCATGGGAATGCGGCTCCTGTGGTGCCGGATGTGCCCCCTGAAACCCTTGGAGTTGAGGCTCTGGTAGTGCTCCGGTAATGGATGTCAGGGATGAAGGCGGATGTTCCCCAGCCTGGGATTGCTGACGGCTGTGGATCTCTGCCAACGTGAGCAACACTCGGGGGGTGCCCAGGCTGGTTATTTGGAGCTTGCTCATGGGGTTCCTGATTCTCAGTGGTAATAAGAGGTTGTGCTCCCGCAACAAAGTTGGCCGGCGGGTTAGGAGGACCCGTCGCTTGATTCTGTGTGAGTGTTACTAGTGTTCTAGTTATGGCAAGCAACTGTTCCTGCACCAGCTCATTGTGTCGTTTGATCGATTCGATCTCTTGTCGCATGGGATCAACCGTTGGCCCTCTTACTCGTGGAGCAGGCGACCGACGTTGAGAGCTTTGCGGATTCCGAGTATTCTGTCGCGGTCGGAGATTTGGTGCTATGGTTTTCCGGTGAAGGAAAAGATAAGTTCGTGAATAGAGCACTTAGAGATTAGTCGTTTCCCACAGACGGCACCAAACTGATGCTGCACTTTTTGACTCACAATAAATCTGGGCCCCGTGACCTGTAGAACACTCAACAAGGATGATCAGAGGACCACCGGATTGGCTCCGGCGGTAGCCGCTCCGATGCTTAAGTAAGTAAACGGAATTGAAAGACTGTATTGAAATCCAAAGAATGAGCATAAAAATAAAGCGTACCTTTAGGGTTGAATTTATAGACCGTGGCCTTCCTAAGTTGATTAGGATTCGGAGCCATGAATATAGGGATTTGATCATCGGAGATTGCAGTTACCTTGTGGAGTATTGTATCGTTGATAGAGATAATCATAGATAGTAGTTTCCTTGTTGTAGACTATTTCCGTGTTGAAGGCGGTTTCCTTATTCCCTACTTGACAGCTGTTAAGGAAACCATAAGGTCGGAACCATCCGAAATAGTCAGTGAATATTGCAGAGACTAAGCTTTGTAGGATATGTATATGAGAATGCCTTGGAGGCTCCGCCAGCTCGGTATGACCGAGTTTATCGGCTCTGTAAGTACACGTGTCTCAAGGTGATTGGTGTGTCTGTTTGTGGTATATCAATATGTAATCAAAGAAAATATCTTAACCACAATTGCATCTAAAACGTTACCTATTTGCCCTATTTTAATGTTGGAATAGTAGAATGATTCAATTTCCTTAACTACTAAATATTGATATCAAAAACCAATATTTAATATCACATCATTTCATGCAATCCAACAACTAGGTTTTTTTCACCTCCTGCCCCTTGTTCACGTCAAATGCATGTGTAATCAGTGACAAGATCTGAACCACAATTGCATATCAAATGTTACATACATGTCCTATTTTAATGATAGAGTACTAAAATAATTCAATTTCTTTAATTATGAAACACTAATGTTAAAGTCGATATTTAACATTACTTCATTTCATGCAGCCCAACAGTTATGTCATTTCCTTCACCTGGTTCACGTCAAATGCATGTGTAATCAAAGACAATATCCTTAATTACGAAAGACTGATATGAGAAGCCCATATTTAACATCACTTAATTTCATATAGCCCAACAGAGTTTTGTCATTTCCTTTGCCTTGTTCATGTCAAGTGCATGTGTAATCAGAGACAACCACAACTGCATCTGAAGCAATATCTATTTTCCTATTTTAATGTTGGAGTACTAGAATAATTCAATTTCCTTAATTACAAAAAATTGATATGAAAAGATGATATTTAACATCACTTAATTTCATGCAGCTCAACAATCAATGTTTTGTCATTTTCTTCGCATTGTTCACGTCAAATGCATGTGTAATCAGAGAGAATATCTTAACCACAACTGTATATGAAACATTACCTACCTGTCCTATTTTAATGTTGGCGTACTAGAATAATTCAATTTTCTTAATTATGAAAGAGTTATATCAAAAGCCGACATTTTACATCACTTAATTTCTTGCAGCCCAACAACCAAAGTTTTGTCATTTCCTTCACCTTATTCACGTCAAGTACATATATAATTATAGACAATATCTGAGCCACAATTGCATTTGAAACATTACCCACCTGTCTTATTTTAATTTTAGAGTAGTAGAATAATTCAATCCAAAGCCGATATTTAACATCACTTCATTTCATGTAACCCAACAACCAAAATTTTGTCATTTCATTCACCTTGTTCATGTCAAGTGCATATATGTGTAATCAAAGATAATATCTGAACCAAAATTGCTTTAGAAAATGTCACCTGCCTGTCTTATTTTAATGTTAGTATTTGAATAATTCAATTTCCATAATTATGAAAGACTAAAGTCAAAAGCCAATATTTTGCATCCATCGTAACTTCATGTAGCTCAACAACCAAAATTTTGACATTTCCTTCACATTGTTCATTTTAGTTGAATGTGAAATCAAAAACAACAGTTGGACCATAACTGCACCAAAAAATTTACAGTATACTTGTGCTTTTGTAATTTTAGAGTACTAAAATTTCTGGGTCCTTAAAATTGGGAGTCGTGATTATGGTCATTAAAATCTTAATTAATTAATAATATGGATCAAATTAATTAAAAATCTAACAATTTGTTAAAGGAATATATGTGAGTGTTAAATTCATTTATCAAGGTCCTATGAAATCATGAGAACACTAAACTAGTGTTGGGCCTAATTAATTGTCGAAGAATAATTGTACATATATAATAGTATCGTATCAATGTTTCATCTAACTACTCCCGTGCAAGAGCATTTTATCTACATTGTACATAAAAATCTTTAATGTTGGAGTACTTATAACTATTCTCACTTAGGAGCAATTTATTTTGTACACATCATAAACTGATTTGGGACTATATTAAAAATTTTGAGCCTAATAAGAAATAGACGACTGATTCCCATAGAAGATGCCAAATTGTTGTTGTAAAAAAACTGGCAAGGCTTGTTCAGTGGTTGAGATAGCTTGTGTGTTTTACACTTCTACTAAGATGAATTTTTACAGTTTTATTGGGTTGTGAAAATTAATGATTGACAAGTAATTTTTTTGAAAGTGTAAAATTTTACACTTTCGCTTGGAAGAAGTTTTTCATTGAAGAAGTGTGAATTTTTACACATAAGCTGGGATGAATTTTTACACTTTCTCTAGGATGAGTTTTAACAGTTCGAAATGATTTTTTTCTTCAAATTTTCATATACAATATGGATCTTACTTGATCGATCTCGATATTTAGAATCAAAATATATAAATTTTATTAAAAATAGATTTATAATTTTTAAGTTATTGAATTATAAAATTTTGCAAAATTTTTTTTTTTTTCTGGAGAACTTTAGGTTTCACGGCTCAAGTATGAAAAATACAGTAAAAGGGTGTTTTAGGCACAAAATAATAAAAAGATTTGCGAGGTTAAGAATCTTTTGTGTGGACCCGAGAATAATTTATCTTTATTATGTCGACTTCTGGCTGAAAGGCCCAAGAATTAATCCAAACTTAACCCTTGTACAAGAATTTCTTGACGTCCCAAGCAATAATTGATGATTCCATGGGGTTTGATTCTTCTTTCTATTCTTTGATAGTTTGCATGCATAACAAAAAATTGTAAAGGTTTGAACACAAAGGCATAATAGAGCCTTAGAAGATCTTGGGGGTCATTATCTACCGTCTGCATTTTTTTAGTGATCTTTAGCCCATTCGAAATCATTAGCTTTGTGAATGCTTTAGGAATTTTTGTTGATTTGGGGTATGATTGCATAAAAAAGCATCCGTTGCTCTCTCATTGAGGAGAACATGATTAAGATTTTTTTCAACTTTTATGAAACTATAAAATTTTAGAATTTGGGAAACTATAAATTTTTATAGTTTCACAACTAGTGAGTTTTTAATCACCGTATTTCAAATACTATTTTTTTTGGCAAATTTTTACAACCATAAAAGTTTTTTTTTTGTTCATCCAACGTATGGCTCAAGTTAAAAAAACTAATAACAATTGGGTATTGTTTCAATTTATGTAAATTTATAAAGTTTTACACTTTCGTTGAGACGAAATTTTACAGTTTTAGAGTGATTTTTCTTTTTTCAAAATTTTATATTCAATATAAATCTTGTTTGATATATCTCGATGTTTAGAATCTAAATATATAAATCTTATTAGGAATAGATTTGTAAATTACAAGTTATTGAGTTTTAAAATTTTGCAAAATTTTTTTGGGGTTGTTCCAAATTTAACTGGAAGGGTATTTCCGGCACAGATAATTAAAGAACTTTATGGGTTAAAATGTTTGGAGTTGGACTTGATTATAATTTTAGTACTTTTCATGAACTGTTGGTCGAATGACCCAATTAACAATCATGCATTATTGTAGGTGGGTTGGTTTGACAATGAGTGACAGCCATGGTAGTTCAAGTATTAAGCCAACAAAGTAATGGATTTAGGCTCCACCTAAAAAGAAGGCCTCAAATGTTATCTCTTTAGTATGATTTGACTAGAAATTTAAAATTAATAAAAGTTTAACTCTAAAAAAAACCTTCAAATTTTGTTTTTGTAGTGTAATCTAGATTATAATTCTAAAACTGGTGAAAGTATAACTCTTATTATTATTAGAGTTTTATTTAGATTTAAATTACTCAAATTCTTTATAGTATAAATTGTTTTAACATTATTTTAAATCACATTCTTTTAAAAAAAGTTATTCTTATTGCATCTCAAAAAGGGAGGGGGCAACCTCATTTAACTAGTCGTTTTAGGCCTCAAATTATCTTGAGCCGATCTTCGTGACAATCCAAATAAAATAACCAAAAATAATAATAAAAAATAAATAAAAAAGGAAAGATGAAAAAGTATTACGTTTAGAATCATAGAAAGTTCACAATGATGGGATAGGGTTTAGAATATTTATATGTTACTTTGAATGTGTCAAAATATTATCATGTTGGATTTTTTGTTTTTGTTTTTTGATTTCTTTATCTATACATATATATCAAGGGCGGAGCCAGGGAAAAAATTGGTTGCTAGAATTTTTTTTGAGAGAAATTTTAAGGACATTTTTTTTTTTAAATTAGAAAAATTTTACATGCAAATTTTTTTTCTCAAAGAAGAAGATGACAATTGAAATATTTTAGAGAATATTTTTCTTTTTTCTCAAATTGGAAAATTTTACATATAATTTTGTCTCAAAGAAGAAGATGACATGGGTTTTAACAAATTAATGGGTTGTGTTGAGTTAGAATCAGAATTGGGCCAAAACAAAGGATGACTTAAGTCTATATGGGGATTTAAGTGGTAAAGTATCAAGTTAGAATTAAAATTGGGCCACAACTTTGGATAGGCTAGGTTTAAATGGAGATTTAAATGGTAAAAGGTTGAGTTAGAATTAAAATTAGGCAAAAAATCGGGATAAACTAGGTTCAAATATGGATGGGCTAATTTGAAAAAGACCCAAATTTCAATTGTAAATTTTTTTTTGGAAAAAATACTAAAAAGTTCATAAAATAAAATTTTCATTTCAAAAACTCCATGATATTTATTTTCTCTATCTAAAAAATCTAAAAAAAGAAACTTTTAATACAAAAAATGTCTAATTGTTAACTTTCATCTCAACACTATTTAAAAACATTACCAATTAGAATAAAATAGCTTTCAAAATACATTTTAAAAAAAAATATTATACATATATATATATATATACATCAATATTTTCAAAACCGGACCGTTCATCGAACCGGAAAATTGTCCGGGTTACGGGTTACCGGTTCAACCGGAATCAAACCATGATGTCATAATTATGTAATTAATAAATTTAATAATACATATTATTAATATTTTAAATTTTAAAAAATATACAAAAATTATTAAAAATTATATAAAATTTTTTTACAAAATATAAATTTTCTATATTTAAAATATGAATTTTAAAGTATGACAATTACAGATAATCCCAACATATTTCTTTCCCTTTTTTTTCTTTCTCTGCAACTTTTTTGTATCTATAATCTTCCCTTTGTAAACCCTCTTAACAGAAAAGTCACGGGGGCATCAATTCTCTCTATAATCTTTCCTTTCTCTGCAACATTTCACACAACCACCCTCTCACTAGCCACCGCCACCCTCTCAACGCCCACAACCACCATCGTCCAAAATTGCCTCCACCGCCATCACCATCTTATAGCCCAACTTTTGCTGCTTCTCCCTTCACCACCGCCATAATCCCCAAAGACAACCACCATCAAAACCAACCTCCACCACAACAATGAAACTTGAAATTTGAGATATCAATCGATCGACGAACGGACGAAGGAGGAAGGTCTGGTCTGGGCTAAAAATCAAGCGATGAATGGACGAAGGAGGAAGGACGAATGACGCCGACGAGTCGACAGTCACTGTCGCCGTGCGGTGCGAGTCGCCGTCGCGCCGAGTTCTGGAATCTGGATCGGTTCAAGTGATGAAGTGAGAAGAGAAACAGAGAAAGAGAAATCTGAGATTGGAACAGGTGAGAAGAGAAATGAGGGAGTCGATTGTTGGGTTTTTTTTTATATATATATATATATATATATATATAGCGGTGAACCGGTTTGAACCGGTGACCCAGTGACGGGTTGAACGGTTCACCGGTTGAACCGCCCGGTTCGGACGGTTTGCCATTTTTAGCACGGTTTTGAGTTTGGAACGGGTTTGTGGGTTCGACCGGACCGTTCCTTGGACCGGTCGATGGTTCAACCAGTTGAACCGTTCGGTCCGGTCCAGTTTTGAAAACATTGATATACATTCAAAAACATCTTCAACCCAAAAGAATCATAATATTTTATGAAGTGAAAATTTTCTTTTTAGGCCTTCTAGATAAATAAAAAATGTTATGTTTTTTTTTTTATTGAAGAATTTATTTTATCAACTATTTTGTATTTTTTAAAATATTTCTTGAAGGTTATTTTAGTTTAAACAATTGTACTTTTTTGTATTAAAAATTTTATTTTTAGATCTTTTAAATAGAAAAAATGCGTCATAAATTTTTTAGAATATAAATTTTATTTCAGAGATCTTTTAGTACTTTTTCTAATTTTTTTTTCCAGGAGTTGGTGGGTTATAGCCCACCCTCACCTTACATGTTCATCCAATATTGAATTTTTTTTTATTGTATTTGTTAATTGTTAATTTTCCCCCTTCTCTCCCAGTTTCTTTCCTTTTGCTCTTAGAATTTTAGATCTAAATCAATCAAGACCAGTTTCTTCTTCAACAGGAATCGGTCATGACATGCGATTATTGAGTTTTGCGATGATATGATTCTAGTTACAGGTGACTTTGGTAATGGTGTGGTGCACACAAGGTTACTAACAGTGATTAGAGAGAGAATTAATGTTTAGTTTTGTCAAGTGTCAACAAAGAAATTTTGACTAATTTCATGGGAAGTTCAAGAAGCTGAACTCTTTGAAAGTGATTGATGCTAATCGTATTGCGATAATTAAGGTCGGTGTGTACATTCAATTCTGTTTGGGATTCATCGACAGAATAAACTGAACAAGAAATCATAACTTGATAAAACAAGAACAATCAATGCGAATTAGATCTTGTAATAAAATGTGTCAAAATAGACGCACAAAAAGAGATTTTTTTTTTTTTTTTATTTTACAAGCAGGGACGAGACTAGCTTGGGACTTGGGGTGGGGTGGGGTGGGGTGGAATTGCTTCCCTCAATTTTTTTTTATTTTAAATTTTTTCATATTTTTCAACTTTCTTTTTCATATATACCCTTCAATTTATATTTTTGTCCCCTTTAAGTTTAAATTATTTTCATACTTTATTTTAATTTCAATTTAATTTCTTAATAAAACTTTTATTAATTTTTTTTTGTGTAGCCTAAATTTTTTTATGGTCTCTTTTTTACTAAAATTCTTGTTTAATTTATAAAATTTTGTATATTGATAAATTTATTTATCTATCAAAAATATTATCAACCCCTCCTTTACTAAAATCCTGGCCTCGTCCCTGATGACAAGGGAGCTGACCATCAGTACTGCTAAATAAACTATATATTGCCCAAGAAACTTCTACAACAATAGATACAACTTGGAAGCAGACAAAAATTTTGGATTGAGAATTTTCAGACAATGGTGCAGAACGAAATTTCTTTGTTTAAAAAAGACAAATATTTATGACAGAATTTTATATGCAATATAGATCTTGTTTAATAGATTTTAATTTTTAGAGTCCATATATATAATTTTTATAAAAAAGTTAATATATATATATATATATATATATTGATGCTGCACTTTTTGGCTTATATGAACTCCGAACTTTGCTCCCTGAATAACACTCAAAAAGAAGATCAGAGGGCCACCAGATTGGCTCCGGCAGTAGCCGCTTCGATGCTTAAGTCAATAAAACTGAATTGAAAAACTGTAATGTAAGCCAAAGAATGAGCATGAATTTAAAAGGCGTACCTTAGGATTTAATTTATAGGCTGTGGCTTTCCTAAGTTGATTAGGATTTGGAGCCATGAATATATGAATTTGATCATCGGAGAATGACAGTTTCCATGTTGGACACTGCGCTTGAGAGATATCTGTGAGTGACAGTTTCCTTATTGAAGATTGTTTCCTTATCCTTTGCTCGGTAGGGTGTTAAGGCGGTAATGAGCTCTGAACCCTGGAGAGTGCTCTGAAGGGCTTGTGCTCAAGCCTGTGAGTTTTGGAGGAAAAGGGGGCAAGTCTGTTCTGAATGGCCGAGCGTCTGAGTATGCTCTAGATGGTCGAGCTTTGTAGTCACATGTGTCACATGGGGACTGGTCTGTCACTTTGTGGCATATCAGTTACTCCCCCCCAAGCCCTAGTTCGAGCTCAACGAGTAACTAGGGCTACGTGCTTCCGAAAAGCCATACGCCCTATCTGTTCATTTTCCAAGGCACGTTATTTATTGCGCAGCCCGTCATTTGGTCTTTTGAGGCCATGATTGCTTCTAACCGCCACGACAGTTCAACTTAGTGGGCCCATATTTTTGAAATTGTATATAGAGAAGGGGAAGGGCTTTGTACATCATTTTCCCTCACTGTTCATATTGTTTTCGAAGGAGAGAGAGGAAAAGACACCGCCATTGTCGAACCAGTGAAGTTTGAAGAGAACTCTTCATTCGAAGCTCTTGTTTCAAGCTGTTTTCAGGTTCTTCTTTCTTTATTCCTACTTGTTTTTGATTTACTCCCTTACTGCTCTCTCCCCATTTTTACTTCTTCTACTTATTTTATAATTTTTGCCAATGTCGGCATCTACTGCATCTTTCGGCATCGGAGATAGCGCTGGAAGTTCCTCCCAATCTCAAACTACAGGCAGTAATCCCTCCAGCAATGCCAAAAATAGGTCGAGGGAGTCCCCTTCCAGTTCCGAAGTTAGGATTGTGGATGCTTTCGTAGAACCTAGGAGTAAAAGAGGAGAAGCCTCTGTGAGACCTCAAAGGGAGGAAGGAGAGAGTGCCATTACTTAGGGCATGATCAATGAACTGAGGGAGAGGTGTAACTTCCCCTCTAATGTCACATGTAGAGTCCCAAGTCCGCTAGATCGCCCTTCCGATATCCAGGAGGGAGAAATTTGCGTTTACCTTGGTTGGTTTGACATGGGGTTGAGGCTCCCCCTTCCCAACCTAGTTAGGCAATTCTTTGTCTGGTTCAACCTTTGCCCTGCCGATCTTACTCTTAACAGTTGGAAGCAGTTGTTAGGGTTCATAGCCCTAGGTCATCTCAACGATGTTGACATAACCCTAGAGTTGATCCGCAGCAAAATGGATCTTAAGTACATGAGTTCGGAAGGTCTGTTTTATATGTCATTCTATAAGGGGTTCAAACCTCTTTCCTTTGTGCCAACTTCCAACAAAACCTGGAAGAAATGGTACTTCTTCACAGGAGGAGGATGGGAGATGAAAGATTATGAGGACCAGCTCTCTACATTCCCCTGAAGTACGGGGTTTAAGGGTGAGACCCCTCATTCCTGTGTCAATTCTGCTTCTATCTATGCCTTTTCTTCTGAACTATTGAACTGACCATTGCTTTCACGCCTTCTGTGCAGACAAAAGTGCCTGGAAGAGGTCAATTCTTTCTGTTGAGCTTCAAGACAAATACCGCAAGCTTCTTCAGACCAGAAACAGGGACTACCAAGCCATTCTCAAGCTCGAGAATCTGATAGTTCTTGACCAAGACAAAGATCAAGTAGAAGATCTAATGGCTCCTTATTAGGATAAAGACGAGGCAGAGAGCTTTCAAGACAAGGATAGGGCCGCCGGTTTGAAGGTGTCCTTGATGAGCAGTTGGGCTCCTGTGAAGAAGAAGGTCAGTGGGCTTTCTTCTCTTGCTGGTCCTGTTCAAACTAAGAAGAGGAGGCTTTGATATGACCCTCTTACCACTGTTTCGCCCAAGAAGGGCATTGTTTCTAACCCTTCTACTTCGGCACAGCCCAAAAAGGGTGTTGTGATTAGAGAGACTGCTCGTCTGCCTGCTCCTCCCCCAGTTTCTGAAGTCTAGAAGAAGTTGAAGATGAGGATGGCAGTCGACCTTTCTATGCTGCCCGATGTTTATAAGGCCGCTATGCAGGCTATTGACAAATTTTGGACCGAAGCTCCTCAAAGACAGAAGGGGCAAAGCACCCAACAGACCATCTCGGAAGTGATGGCCATTCAAATGAAGGTAACCACCTTACTTGTCTTTTCAATCTTATTTTATTTCTTGCTCTAACCTGCTTGTCTGTTGTTGCGCAGACGATGCACAACCTTGCCGCCTTAATGGAGTCTGCCTTGGATCCACTAGTTGTGGAAAAACTTCAAGATGATCTGGACGAGGCTAGACTTCAACTTGGAACGGCTCAATCAAATGCTATGGCTGTAGAGGAGAGGTGCAGGGAGGTGAACAACTCTCTCGCTATCATGGAGTCTGAGAGGGATTCCCTTCTTCGTGAGTTGGAGGAGCTGGAGAAGGAGACTAGTGAGCTGAAGAAGGAGAAGGGTGAACTTCAAGCCTCTATTGCTATGAAGGTCAAAGAAACCAAGGCTGCAACTGAGGTGGCAATGAGAGTAGAGGTTGAGGGGATGGGTAAGGAGCTTATGCAGCATAGTTATGACTCCTTCAAGTCCAAGTTCCTTGCCAAATTCCTAGATTTTGACCTGTTAGCAGTTGAGGATGACGATGAGGATGATGATGATGGTTTAGCCAGCCCCCTTGTTTAGGAGATAAATTTTTACACCCCTGTTCCTTTTATTTTTTGAACTGATGCACTTTAAACATTTATTCATGTAATTAAATTTCCTGCGTATTTCATACTTCTGAACAAGGATGCTTGCAAACTTTATGAACTGTGGTGAATGGCCAATAGATTCAGTATTGTCTCGATACTTATTGCTATTCTGTAGTATAAGCTTGCCTACAGACCTTCAATCTGATCAAGAAGACTTGTAGTGATTTAGTTCTGATTTAGAGGATAAATTATTCATAACCAGGATTTGCTTAAGCCAAATAACTGATAATAACTGTAGGATAATTGACTAAACTTTCTGTAATCTGATACATCCTTAGAAGGATATTGAACAAGGTCCTCGGACCAGAACTTGTTTGAGCAATTGGATTGAATCTTCTGTTCTTAATATAAGGGGTTAATACGATGGACCAGACCCGAGGGTCTGTACATTAAGATGGACTAGACCTAGGAGTCTGTGCATTATATGGGAACACTTCGTGGAGATATTTTAAAAAAGAAAAAGGGTCTTTATTGATAATACTTCTGTAAATGTTCTATATTCTAAGGCCTGGGAACAGATTTTCCAACCATGTCTTCTAGCCAATAAGTGGTAGGTCTAACAATCTTCGTTACTCTGTAGGGGCCCTCCCAGTTGGGTGATAACTTTCCCATAGTGGGATCCTTGGTGTTTGGGAATCACCCTTCTTAGGACAAGATCTCCAATTTAAAAGCTGTTGGGTTTTAGTCCCAATTTGGAATTGTTGGCCATCCTGTGTTGATATGCTTCCATCTTGATCCCGGCTTGATCCCTCTTTTCGTCGAGTAAGTCCAAGTTTTCTGCAAGCTGCTGATTATTGTCTTCTTAGTTGAAAGCTTCTGTCCTTAGGGTAGGCATACCGATCTCAACATGGATCACTACTTCGGTACCGTAGGCAAGTGAAAAGGGAGTTTCAGAGGTTGGCGTTCTTCTAGTTGTTCTGTAGGCCCAGAGTACTCTAGGGAGTTCTTCAACCCATCTTTCCTTGGCTTCTTCCAACCTCTTTTTAAGAGCATCAAGGATTGTTCGGCTAGTGACCTCTGCTTGCCCGTTGGCTTGGGGATGACCAGGAGAGGAAAAATGTTGATTGATATGCAGGTCATGGTAGAATTTCTTGAAAATTTTACCAGTAAATTGTGTACCGTTGTCTGAGACGATCATGCGTGGTATGCCGAACCTACAGACTATATTCATCCAAGTGAAACTCTTGACTTCTTTCTCAGTAATGTGTGTTAGAGGCTTTGTTTCTGCCCATTTAGAGAAATAGTCCATGGCCACCAGAAGATATTTCTTGTTTGGTGTGGCCTTAGGCAATGGGCCTATGATGTCCATCCCCTACTGAACAAAGGGCTATGGGCTGGCAATAGGAATGAGCTCATAGAGGGACTGGTGTTGGTAGGGAGTGAACCTTTGACATTTGTCGCACTTCTGGACGTACTCCTTAGCCTGTCTCAGCATACCAGGCCAGTAATAGCCTTGTGTCAGAGCTCGGTGGGTTATGGTTCTGCCCCCATTATAGTTTCCACAAATTCATTCGTGTATTTCCGCGAGGATATACTGAGATTCTTCTAGATTTAAACACCGCAGTAGGGGTTGAGAAGAGGATCTTCTATAAAGGTTCCCACTCAGGATTAGGTACCGAGCTGCCCTGATTCGAATTCTTCTGGCCTGGTTCTTGTCTTTTAGGAGATGCCCTCCTTCCAAGTATTGGAGGATGGGAGTCATCCAGTTCTGGGGTTGCTCAATAGCTTGGACAACTTGGACTTCCTCTATGCTTGGTCTTGACTGATGAGAGATTTTTAGAGTAGAATCTCCTTCTGACTTCAGGTGAGATGCCATGCTTGCCAAAGAATCAGCTCTGCAGTTCTGGCCTCTTTCTATTTTTTGAATAGAGAATGTTTGGAAGGAACATTTCAGCTAATTAACAAGTTCTGAATACCGAAGCATCTTGTCATCTTTGATGGCAAACTCTCCCAGAACTTGGCTTGCCACTAGTTGGGAATCAGAGAAGACTTCCAGGTTCTGAGCCTCACATTCCAGAGCTAACTTCATCCCGAGGATAAGGGCTTTGTATTCTGCTTCATTGTTGGAGGTTCTGAACCCTAGGCTGACTACCTTTTCTGCTATAAGCCCGTTAAGGAATTGTAACACCAAGCCAACACCAGATCCATGGTTCGTGAACGATCTGTCAGTATAAAGTTACCATGCTTCCAAGCTTTTGCAAGGTTGTGCCCTATCTTGCAATGTTAGGGGTGAATTCAGCAACAAAATCAGCCAAGGCTTACCCTTTGATAGAGATCCGTGGAATATAGGATATGTCAAATTCCCCTAATTCCACTGACCACTTGACCAATCGCCCTGAGACCTCAGGCTTCCTCAAAACTGACTTCAGGGGGTAAGCAGTTGGAATTTCAATAGGATGCGCTTGGAAGTAAGGTCGGAGCTTCCGGACAGATATTATTAGTACATTGGAAGCGCGTCGTTAAGCACTCCAAAAATAAATTAACCTTACTTCTTAATACAATGAAAGAAAACAAACATAGTAGCTAGCTAAATAAGGGTCGAACCCACAGAGAGTGTTCACAATTTATTTTTTTATTTATTCTGACCAATTCTAAACTAAAATTCAATTAATAACAAAACAATAAATGGGGGTTGAAATTTTGATCAAACTAATTACGACTAAAAACTAAATTAATAACAAAAAATCAATGAATTAAAACTTCAGTTCTTCGGTTCAGTCTCACCCTCACAGTTAATGGAACAATCAATCAATTATAACATTATTCTACCATTCAATGAATCTAATAATCCTAGGTAACAACAAGCTCTGCTACCCGAATTTTTCTTTAATTCCTCACTAATGAAACAAGCTCTCCATCAGATTTTAACCATTAGACAATTTAGAACAACCTCTCTAAATTTAATATAATGGCAGCATTAATATTCAGGAAATTAGATTATTCTAAGCAACAATCACACAAGCTCGGACTGTTCAACTTAGGTCATGATAATCATAGCAATAAACAAAAACTTGTCCACAATCATCTATCACCATTTGCCACAATTGATTAGGAACCATATCAATTATGTAATATACTTCTTGAATCTAGCAATTGATAATAATCTGATCAATTTAACAGGCTTTAATTAAATCAATCAAATCAAATATCAATAAAACAATTAAAATAGATTATCATGAACAGATTCATAAGAAAAAGGAGAAATAACGTTACTGAGTTGATTCAACCATTAAACTGTAATGAGGGTTCGAAATCCCCTTGAACTGAATTAAAAATCTAGCCTAACATACTTGAATAAAAAAAACTAATAAATTACTGTCCCTGTTTCCCTGTACAGCGCCTCCGTCGTAGCCGCACCAGCCACTGCCTCAAACTTCCACCGCACAGCCCCCTTTTGTTTTGCGCCCTCTTTCTTCTTTTTATTGCTTCTTGAATCAGCTTCCCTCAACTCCTTACACGGTAGGGCTTCCTTGTTTCCAACCTGGGCCTCACACTTAAACCTTGGTTCAGCCGCACCTTTCTCTCTTTCACTCTTTCCTTGCTTGCACCCAGGCCCACTTGTTGACTTTTCTTTCTTTTACTTTAGTTTTTTTTCTTTTCTTCACAGGCCACCTTCTTCAATCAGCCGTCCAAGCCAAGCCCACAGCCCATTGCTTTTTCACTTCATGCAACTGTTCTGCCCAAACTGCACGGCCCAGCAGCCGCACTTTCAAGCCTCTTTTTCTATCCGATAACGATTGCATCTTGATTTGGGCTCTTGACGAAAGTTGTAGCCCCGGATGTGTAGATAATTTTAGGCTTTTAAATCACCTGATTTGGGCTTCAGAAACTCAATTTATGACCCATTGAAGTTGACTAGTCGGACAGGAATTTAACTGCTCGGATCAGCTTTCTAGGCCTGATTTTGAAACAATGTTTGGAGGCCCAAACGAACTCGGATGTTTACAAACCAGACCTTTCTGAAAATCCCAAGACGTCCTCTAAAAACTTCATGAAGACCACTTCCTCATTCTCAAAATCTAACACCATCCAAATCTCAAGTGAAGCTCCATAAGTCGAATCTGTCCAAAAGCTGAAAATTATACAATATTATTATTTTACCTTCAATGCTTCCCTAATTCAATAAATGAATTAATCAACTCACTTAAACAGAAAATATATTATAAAACTAAATATAAAAGAATTAAAAATATTAAATATTATGCTCTTATCATGCATAAGCCAGCTTTTCAATCTCAAGATTTCTTTTCTCTATGTCTAATAATGCCCTACTGACATAAAATATGGGCTTCTGGACCCCTTTGTGTTGTCTGACCAGTACAGAACTGACTGCGTTTTCGGAGACTGTAAGATAGAGAAGTAGCTTTTCTTCATGGAATGGCTTTGATAAGAGTTCAGGCGAAGCTAGGAATTCCTTCAGCTCTTGAAAGGCCTTTTCACACTCTTCTGTCCATTGTAGGGCTCTGCTACCCTTCAAGGCTTTAAAGAATGGTAGACAGCGATCAGTGGACTTGAAGATAAACCTGCTCAGAGCTGCAATTCTGCCATTCAGAGCTTGAATGTCTTTTTTGGTCTTTGGCGATTCCAACTCAATCAAAGCCCTAATCTGAGTGGGGTCAGCTTCTATGCCCCTCTAGGAGACAATGTATGCCAAGAATTTTCCTTTCGTTACTCCAAAGGTGCACTTTGAAAGATTCAGCTTCATCTTGTGTTGCTTTAGGATGTCAAACGTCTGAGCTAAGTGCTGGAGGTGGCTGCCTTTTTGCAGGCTCTTGACTAACATATCATCAATGTAAACTTCCATGGTACTGCCGATCACAGGACTGAACATCTTGTTGACCAGTTGCTGATATGTTGCCCCAGCATTCTTTAAGCCAAACGACATCACTGTATAGCAATAGAGATCTCGCTCGGTTATGAATGCTGTCTTTTCTTGGTCTAGAGGGTACATTCGAATCTGGTTATACCCAGAGTAGGCATCCATGAAGCTCATGAGTTCGTGTCCGGTAGTAGCGTCAACTAGCTGATCTATCCTTGGCAGAGGAAAGCTATCTTTGGGATAAGCTTTGTTGAGGTCTATATAGTCAATACAGACTCTCCATTTGTCATTTTTCTTCTTAACCAGAACGGTGTTGGCTAGCCATTCAGGGTAAAATACTTCTCGTATCATTTTGGCCTCAAGCAGCTTCTGGACCTCCTCATTGATGACCTGGTGCCGCTCTTGAGCGAATGGCCTTCTTTTTTGTCTCACTGGTGGATGGTCGGGATCTACCATTAATTTGTAAGTGATGAGGTCTGGATCTATGCCCTCCATATCCTTTGTTTCCTAAGCAAATACAAAGAGGTTGTTTTTCAAGAATTCTATCATCTCATCCTGCTCAGCAGGTGTCAAGTCTGGACCTATCTGCAGATAGCACCCTTGTGATTCCGAGCTGACCAGTACTTTAATGGGGTCCCCCATTGGCTTAGCCCCGCTGTCCCTTCTTCTAGGGCTTAGTGGCTCATCAATTCTGGAAAGGCAGTCTTCCGCCTCGTGGTGGTGGGAGAGGACTGGATCCACGCACTTATAAGCGTGCGGTAATTGCTATTTGGAAGCCTTCTCTTTGAGAAGCGAGAGCATGACACTCTCTAGAGGTCGATTGGCACCCTCTGACAGAGTAGACAACCTGATTGTGGACATACTTTAGGCACTGGTGAAGGGTCGAGGTGACTGCTCCCATCTAGTGTAGCCAAGATCTCCCAACTATGACGTTGTAGGGGGACTTGGCATTCAAGATCATGTATTCAGTTATAGTGGTCTTTTGTCCATCTCTCTCTCCCATTGTAGTAGGGATGTAGATCCTTCCTAATGGGGTACTGAGATTCCCATCAAATCCTGCCATGATTATGGCTGCGGGCTTAATTTCATTGGGGTCGAACTTCATCAATTTGAGGGGCTCGTGGAATAGAACATTTGCAGAACTTCTTGTGTCCACCAGAACTCTTCGGATCTCAAAGTTGATGATTTTGATAGAGATGACGAGGGCATCACTATGAGGACAGTGTACTCCTGCAAGGTCTTGATCCGAAAACTGGATCTCGGGTATTGGTCTCAATCTTTTCTTAACATTAAAGAGTAGTTCTGGCCATCCTTCTTCGAGTCATCCTTCTGGGCTTGCTCTTTAATCTCTTGCTCTTTAATCTTTTGGGAGGTATTCTTTGCTTCTTCCAAATTAATGTATTTCCTGGCCCGATCCATGAGGGCTGCCATGTCAGTAGGAGGGCTCTTTGTTAGTGAATCCCTGAAACCTCCTTGTGCAAGACCAGAGGTCAAAGTGGCCACTAGGAAGTTTGAGCCGCAATCTGTAACTTCAGTGAGTTCGGCATTAAAACGTGCAATGTACTTTCTGCGGGGCTCCTCTTTGGTCTATTTTATATTTTACAAGAACTCAGGACCCTTCCTCAGCCTTCTGCTGGTCATGAACCTGTCTAGGAAGCGTTTTTTGAGCTCATAGAAGCTGGTGACTGAGTTCGGTGGAAGGTGATGAAACCATTTTAGAGCAGTGCCTTTGAGGCTGGTTATGAAGGTGCGACACATAAAGGCGTCAAAGGCCCAGTGTAGAGGCATGGTATGCTGGTAATGGGATAGGTGGTCCCCGGGGTCCTTAGTCCCATCATAAGGGGTGAATTTTAGGACTACAAATTTCTTTGGCCTCTCCTCTGCCATTATAGTAGGGGCGAACGATGTGGCAAGCCTTTCGAGTAGCCTTGCTAGCTCATCCTGCTCTGGAGGGACTTGAATACCCCTCATCGCAATAGTGTGATCCATAGATTCCGCAACTTCTTCAACTCTCCGTGGGTCCCTAGGCGGGACTTCTTGCAAGTCTTGCCTTGCTACTTCAGCTCCCATATGAATGTGATGGGTATGTCCTGTGGATAGAGGAGGATTTTGGTACTCCCGAGTTGGAGAAACTCGTACCGCTTAGGGTTGAGACTCTTAAGGTGCTGGATTTGCTCCCGAGGCCCCCGGGGTTGGAGCCTTGGTGGTGCTTCGATAGTGGATGTCTGGAGCAAAGACTGGTATTCCCCTACCTGCGACTGCTGATGGCTAGGGATCTTTGCCAATACGAGTAGCACCTTGGGGTATATTGGATGATTGTTAGGAATCTCTTCCTAGGGTCTTCCATCTATGTTGACAGTAGGGGATTATGTCCACTAAGCAACAATATTGACGGGTGGATTTGAAAGATTTGGTTCGCGATTCTTAGTAAGCATTGCCAGAGTTCTGGACATGGCTAGAAGCTGTTCTTGCATCAACTGGTTTGTTCTTTTGACTAGGTCAAGCTCTTGCCGCACGGGATCAGTGGTTCGTCCCCTTCCTCGTTCGGCAGACGGGTGAGGTTGAGGGTTTTGAGGATCTTGAGCATTCTTCCTCGATCGGAGATTGGGAGCCCTGATCCTCCGGTGAGAGGGAGGATGAGTTTGTTCGTAAGTAAAACACTTGGTGGAAAGAACGATTGTCGTTCCCACAGACGATGCCAAACTGATGCTGCACTTTTTTGGCTGATGTGAACTCCGAACTCTGCTCCTTGAAGAACACTCAAAAAGAAGATCAGAGGGCCACCGAATTGGCTCCGGCGGTAGCCGCTCCGATGCTTAAGTCAATAAAACTAAATTGAAAGACTGTAATGTAAGCCAAAGAATGAGTATGAATTTAAAAGGCATACCTTAGGGTTTAATTTATAGGCTGTGGCTTTCCTAAGTTGATTAGGATTTGGAGCCATAAATATAGGAATTTGATCATCGGAAGAATGGCAGTTTCCATGTTAGACACTGTGCTTGAGAGATATCTGTGAGTGACCGTTTCCTTATTGAAGATTTTTTCCTTATCCTTTGCTCGGTAGGGTGTTAAGGCGGTGATGAGCTCTGAACCTTGGAGAGTCCTCTGAAGGGCTTATGCTCAGGCCTGTGAGTTTGGAGGAAAAGCAAGTCTGTTTTGAATGGCCGAGCGTCTGAGTATGCTTTGGATGGCCAAGCTCCGTAGTCATATGTGTCACATGGGGACTGATCTGTCACTTTGTGGTATATCATATATATTTATTTATTAAAAGTTATTTAATTTTGAATTTTCAAAAAAAAAAAAGTGATGATGTGGTGGTGGGTTGGGAGTAGAAAAACCATAAGAATTGTGTCTCACCATGTTTTGACATGGAGTTGCGTTTTTGTCAAGAAAATACTTAAGAACTTTTTGAGTTTAAATATTTTAGATTGGACATTCTACTAATTAAATACTTTACATGAGAGATCTATTACCTGAATCTCCTTAAAAATAAAAATAAAAGTCTTAGTGCTCGTTTGAATGGGGCAGTGGAAATAGGCGTTTTGAAACAAGCATTTTGAAAAAAGCTACTTACTGATACTTTTTCAAAACACCTGTTTTGGTCTTAAAAGTGTCCAAATGATCATTTTGAGAAGTTTAAACAAATACCCACTTATCTAAAAGTCCGTTTAAAACGTGAAAATAGCCAAACGGACGGTGGAACCGTCCATCAAAATACAACCTTAATTGGATATCTTAGACTAAGGGTTTTCCCTTGGATGTGAAAAAAGATATGTTTTCTCTTGAATCTTGTCACGACCCGAAACCCACCCTATGCGGATCTCGTGTCGTGGGGCCGACCCAATGGCCGTCCCTACTTTTTCCATTCTTTTACCAATGATAACAATAAATAATATAACCATGACGTTAAAGTGCAGAAGCTTTATTACAATTATTGTTCAAAGACTAAAACTTAAACTAACAATAAACTGATCATGAACCACTCTTAGGTGGTGAGTACATGTGAGAGACTTCATTCACTACTATTATACTCTTCAACTGTCTCCTTAAGCTCCTGATCTCTCACTTGAAAAATTTAGTAAGGGGTGAGCTACAAACTCAGTAAGTAAAAGACTATCTCAAATACGGGTTCGAGTAATCACAGAACATATAGGATCATAGATGAACATTATAGCCAGTCATGGAACAATTCCAGTAAGCAGAAAGATGCTAGAATGACCAATAAACAGTAAGGCAAAACCTCCAACTATGAGCGCGGCCGTACCGCCATCCTCATTTCTAATTCAACTTCAAGTTTTCATACTTTCCCCCTTTAGTGTGACCAACCCAAGCCTATTGGAGCGTGGACGTACCGCCATCCTCCTCAGCTCTAAGCCACCCTCAAAGATTCATACCTAGAGCGCGGACGTACCGCCATCCTCTAGAGATTCTTACCTAGAGCGCGGATGTACCGCCATCCTCTAGAAATTCTCAACAACGTGTATCATATGTTGTTCAGTATTCGAGCATTAAGGAAATACACATAAATCGTATCAAGGTATTGACATGCAATAACTCATCAAAACCATCAGATAGAACAATATCCATGGTGGAAACAATAACAATGAACATATATACACGAGTACAAGCTTGGCAATAATGGAAGGATCGTGGCTTGGGAAACCACGTATAAAAGATAGAAATCCACTTACCTTTTCAATGCGTTCTAATATTCCGTGATGTTCCCTTTTCCTTTCGAGTCTCCTATATATATATATATATCAGTAAGCATGTTTTAACTTAAATGTCATTCATCAAATTTATGCCTTGTGAATCAAAATATCTCTTTTATTACTTTATACCTTTACAACTTTTAATTTGATTTCCTTTTCCCAAGGGTGAAATGGTCTTTTACACATCTCTATTTTTCGGGTTCTGTTTTCACAATTTGGACTTCACCGTTGAATCTAGAAGGTTTGGAATAATAAAAATTCACTATTTACTCATCTAAATCGGAGTCCGTTTGACTCACATTTGACTTAGGGACATTTTGGTCATTTTGGTGCTTCTACGGGTATTTTATTTTTCAGGACTCCGTCTCTTGAAATGAACCTTACCGTTGAATTCAGAGGGTCCAAAACAGTAAATTTGCAGTACTCATTTGCCCAATTTGCACGTCGGGTTTTATTTACATAATTATCTATTTAATTAGTTATTAATTAATTATTTAATTAAATTAGTTAGATTTAATATATATATATATATATATATATATTATTTAGTGTGGAACAGAGCACATGTGCCTCGGTGGCACAGTGGTCTGTTCCTTGAAGCCTTTCCTCCACATCGCAAGCTCGAGTCACAGGGACAGTAGTCCCTGCGCTATAATTTTTTTTTTTTTTTCCTTGATCCTCTAGGCCAAACAGCTGGTACCACCAAACAGGGATAAGTTATCCCTTTCAAATTAAATTCCAGTTGATTCCCAATCCCCACAACCAAACTGCTCAGAATCAGTTTTTAAATCCCCTTTTAAAATCATCAAACCGCCCCGTTTACAACCTAGGTGCGGCTGGACCTGCGACCACACTGGAAGCCAACAGTGGCTTCTTCTTCATCCTTTCCGACCATCACTCTCAGTGACGGTGGCTCGCCGACGGTCACTTCCTTGGGTTCTCTAGATGGGAATTGATTTGGGTATGTCGAGGGGGTTCCGTATCTACTCCTAAAATTGAAATTGGTAAGGTTTGGAGTTACCAAAATCTACTACAACAGTGGCTGTGTTGTGCTGAGTGCGTTTTCGCCAGGGAGGTTCTCCCTTTTCTTTGTGCCATTTTCTCTACCGTTTGAGCCAAAATCATTTCTACATATTTTCTGCACCCAATAGGAACAATCTCCCATTGTTTAAACTAAGTTTCACGTACAAAAATTATACACCCGATTCTATCACTAAAAACCTGCAGCAGCCTCGGTTTCCCTCATCTCTCAACCATTTCCATCGATTCTTTCTGCCATAAATCTCTAGGTTCATGCTGGTTATGATCCTACGTTCAGATCTATCATGCATGCTCTTTAAAAAAAATAAAACAGAACGACCCACTTACTTAGTTTGTGATTTCCCCTCGGTATCTCTTCCTGGATCGCGCCTTCTCTACCCACTGAATCTCACAGCCTCAACCTGATCTCCTTTTCCTCTGTTCTATCTCTTCTTTGTTAGCTTTCTATAAACTCACGGATGATCACATATATCAATTTCTCCTCTCAACTCCAGCACGCCACAGTTCTCTCACCCTATCCTTATCCTCTCTGCAGCTCCCTTATCACATTATCTTTTCTTTTGAATTTAAACATCTAACACCCCTCCCTTGTCCCTTATACATTTATCCCAATTATACACACACCATTTTATACATATGTGCAACAATACCCATAGGCAGCCTGCTTCATATACCTATACACACACATTACACGTATATATATATATATATATATACAATTTTAACTCTTTTTTATTTCTTATTTTCTTTTCCTATTTTTCTTTTTATTCAATATTAAAACAATAGGCTTCATCAATTCGGTTACACTGGCTCGACCCATTATAAATCGGGTCAGGGTATTACAAATCTCCTCTTTAATTTGTCATACATGAGATGTGTTTGTTTTTATAAACGGAAGTGTCATAACTAGGCGTCTTATGGTGATAACCAACGTTTACTATTGGATTTTCTACCTTTTTCACCCAGGCTGACTTGTATATGCTCATTAGCGGAAGTATTAGTGGGCAATAGTCCACTCCAAAACTCTCTAAAATGCATAAAACATTATTAAATCGTGTTTTATCCGAGATGATGATTGTTCCTATGTGAGAGATAGACGAAAGATGTTCATTAGGCAAACGGACATGACGATTATTAAAAACAGGGATGGCATGAGACAAAATATTAACAAACGAAGAAATAGGATCGGAAGCACCTGTATCAATGACCCAAAGGGAAGAATAAAAATTACCTGTGAGATTGACAAAAGAAGTGAGATCCATGTTATGGAGAGAGAGGAACTATTGATAGTGTTCTACTATAAGTTGAGGTGTCTAGCTCACTCTTAGGTGCTACATTGGGGTTCCCTATAGTTGTGGTTGTATTGACTTGCTTTGGAGAAAAGGCATGGAGTTTATAACACCTTGCCTTCATGTGTCTCATTTTATGGCAATACTCACACAGTGGACAAGTCCTCTTTTTGTTGTCTACAATTGATGAATGAATCTTATTTTGATTTTGATAATTTTTTATTGCTACAATTGCTACTGAGTCTGGTGGAGAAAGATTGGCCACATAGAGCTCTCTTTGCTTTTCTTCTTGCAACAACAAAGAATAAACCTTACTGAGTGATGACAAAGGTTCCATAGCAAGTATCTAACTATGGAGAGTATTGTATGACTCGTTGAGTCCCATGAGAAATTGATAAACATGCTCTTGTTGATGATATTCTTATAGAGCTTTAAAAGACCTACAAGCGCATTATGGGATGGTATTATAAGAGGTAAGTTCATCCAAATGGCTTTTAACTTGGTGAAATAAGCTGTGATAGAAGCTTGATCTTGAAGTTGTGTACATATGGAACGCTTAATTTAAAGCACACAGGTAGTGTTAACTTGAGAGGAACGTCAATGAAGATCATCCCATACCTCTTTTGCTATATCAACATAAATGACGCGATTCGCAATATTAGGAGACATTAAATTAAGTATCCAGGGCAAAACCATATCATTACATTACTCCTATTCAGTAATACTAGATGCAAAATTTGAGGGTTCTCCATTACAATAAATGCATTCAACTTTTACAACTTGTTTCGATGAAGAGAATTAGAGAGAAAAGAAAAGATTAAGATGGCAAAATAGTTAAATCTCTCATTTGAAAGTTTTTAATAAAAAGAAATGAAAAGGAGAAAAAATTTGAAAGTGTTAGCCCACTTCTCTAATCTCTTCAAAAATTTGAAAGTTTTAATAATTTTTTTTTGAAAGACAAAAAAAACCAATAAATGAAAGAATTAAAAATTCTATACATAAAGAAAAAAAAGGATATAATTATCAAATGATTTTCTAAACATTTTTTTTTCTTTTCTATTACCACGTAAGAAATAATGATTTTCTTCTCTTTTCTCTCTTGAACCATCAAACAAGATCAAAATGAACACGTTTTTTTCTATTCTCTCAGGAACTTCCAAAAGAAGTGTTACTCTCTCCTGATGAATAAAATTCAAAAGCCAAAAAAAGCAATCAAAAAATTATAAACTATAATTTTATGTAGGTTGTTGATCTCCACCATAAGGTAGAGCACGCAGATGTAATGTAAAATTGGTTTGTCTAAGAATACATCAGATCTTGACAAATTAATCAAAAACTAAATTTCATTCGCATATCCATTTGAAAGTTAAACAACCAAATTGTTTTCCTAGACAATCCTAAAAAATAAGAATTGACAGCTTCTATGGGATTACTGATTGGTAATCAGTTTTCTCTGAATTGCAAGAGAAATATGTTATTGTTGGTTGTGTATACATGCTGATTGTCAAAATCTAAGACATGGATCCAACTTTAGCTCAAGCTAAAGTAATTCATCAGAAGAATAAGTTTATAAAAGTATCCGGAAAAAGAATTTCCCAAGCCAACATTTTTTTTTTTTTCAGTAATTGTTTAGAGTGGACCAGTCCCAACTTTCCCAATATTTCATTTCAATAGTCCCAAATTGATTTTAAACCATGGAAGATTTTCATTTATATATATATATATATATATATATATTTTTGAATAAAGAAGCATAAGATTTGATTAGTGCATTCCTGAAGAACTTCAAAATGATGATATTTGAATATAAGCCACCATTAAAACTTGGATTAACAAAAACAAAATTATGCAAATTTATTAAAACAACTCAAACCGATCACATAATTGAACAATGAAACAAAAAAAGATAATTACATTTATTCAACAGAGGAAAGCAATGTCTTAGCAACATAATATAGAATTTCATAGCCTGAAAATGTGTGAACTTTCATATGAACAATGAACACAGCGACTACAGTTCATATCACTGTAAATGGTTTTATGAAATCTGAAAACAGGTTTAAGTGAACCCTGCTCTGCCGGAATTGGTGTAGTTCTACAGTTCCCCTCTTAACCCAGAACCACCTTATCTAGGCTGAGCTGAACCACTTCTTTTCAGTTGGAACTACCGTAACAAAGTTAAAAAAGGAAAAGAAAAAGGTTATTGAAGTTACTATAACAGAACTGCTTCTTTAACAGTACTATAAAAGGCTGCACTACATGCAGTGTCTTCCACAAGGTTTCTTTTACAATATGATAAGAAATATATAGTTAAATTAAATCATCTGTATCTATATTAGCAGCATCACAAGCAGAGCAGTATTTTAAAGCGGCTAGACAAAAAAATTAGGGAAAAAGAAAAAGAAAAGAAAGAAGGCGGCGATGGCTGTCAATCAAAAAGGAATTTGACGGAACATTTACATTCTCGTTACATCTTCATTAGTTATTGAAAAATCTTAAGCTTAAACAGATCTATAAGCATAAGGGATGAAGAGAATTTCTGCAGCGATATCAGTTATCTTCCATTTTAATTTAACATGTCAGTTTCACTAAGTAAAATGAAGCGTTGTTTGTGATAACACAATTATATATGCTTAAACTCTAGAACAAGTTGTGCCAGACAGTAAAGAGTATATTCATTTTTGCCACATTTATTCACTCCAAGAACACAAAAGCTGTAGTCACTTATTCATTTATTCACAAAAGGATGAAGTTGTTTGAATGGGTGAGGCCAAAGTTTTCAACCCTAACTTTTATCCCTGGAGAGCCTAAAAATGAAATAAGAGGAAAACCAACAAGCCAGCACAAAATCAGAAGAGAAATGTCTGATTTAACTCCAACATGATAATAAGTCCTTATTATATTTGTGGATGAAAATTGAACTGATTAGGAAAAGAAATATATGGATGAGCAGGAAATACAAATCATGAGAATCATATTAATAAAACATAGAATAAATGCAACAAGCAAGGATCTAAGGTTGCATCTTATTCCTCTTACTGTAAGGAACATCAACTTCCTAACATGCATCCATGGTGACATAAACAATAACAGATGCCCAAAAATATTTAAAGTTTAATTAAGTAGTCGGAATACAATACTCCTTACCCTTTTTCCAAGCATTGAATCAGATTTAATATTTCACATTTTCAACTCTACTGCTTACTTTTATTTGGATCAAATTCATTTTTTAGTGTAAATCTTGAGGATCTTTTTTATTATTTCTTTCAAAAATATATACATTTCAGATGAGTGGAAATTATGTGATCAAGCTGATTTTGAAGCAAAGTTAAAATTTTAAAAAGTGAAAGCCAGGATAGAAAGAATCATGTGAAAAAACAAAATTACAGACTTGAACCAATTATATTTCATCAGAAAAGGGGCTATAAATGGAGCGATCAGCTCTACATGAAGAAATAATGGTAGTGCTGATGACAAAAAATATATGAGATAGGTGAATAAATGAGAGATTGAATCATGCCTGATGTCCCACTGCTTTTGGATTTCAATGCCGTCAAGATAAATCTCAGGGACATGAGCTATCTTGTGCCACTCATCCTGTGTCAGTTCAGGGCACCCAGTGATGGCGATCTCTCTAAGCGTTGAGAGGCAACTCATCCTCTGGCAGAGATGTCAATTTAGGTAATCTAATAATCCTAAGTATCTGAAGTGATTTGAGATTTTCAAACCACTCTGACAATGCAATGAGCTCATGATAATCTTGAATACATATGTACCTTAAGAGTGTTTGCAGCACCTTGAAGCCACGCGGGTAATGCCACCAATTTGGGTATTCTGACAATAACCAATGATCGAAGTTTGCATACACCTCTTTGAATATCTTCATCTTCCCTATCTTCCATCAAGTTGAGCTTTTCACAATTGTGAAACACTAGATTCTCTAACGCAGTTAGGTATCTCAAACCCTGGGGTAAAGAGACTGGACGTTCACAATTGTAAACAAAGAATGTTCGAAGTGAAGTAAGGCATTGCATCCCATCATCGAATAGAGATTCTAGATTGCCACAATGATCAATTTGCAGATATCGAAGAGAGGTCAAGCTTCCTATTCCTTTAGCCGGCAAACACTTTAGCTGTGTGGTTAGTGCCAAAAAGCTAAGGCTGACCAGGTCACCAAAATCTCTTGGCAACTTCTCAAGTCTCGTGCAATTCAAAAACAACAACGTTTGCAAACTTTGCAATTTGCAAATGGTATTAGGGAATGATATGATGCTCTGGTTATTACTTATATCTAGGAATCTCAAGTGCTTCAGATGGCTGATTGAACTTGGTAACGCCTCAAAACACGAGTCCCCTAAATCAAGCATCCTCAGCCACTTAAATCTTGAGATGCATATATCAACAAAAGAATTGTTAGTGGCCCCACTCCCTTAAATTGAAAGGAAATGCTACGCACACCTTTCGATTCAAGTCACTCTGTGAATTATAGTTACAAAACTTTACATGCCGAACCTTGTCGGAAATTGTTTGAGTATGAAAATTTATAATCTTAAGTACTCAGGTTGTGCCACTGACAGTGCTAGGTCGTGGACAACGTCATGCATTTTAAATATAAAAAAATACTCATAATCTTCAACATCTTGAAAGAAAGATTTGAATAATAACTCATGTAAATACCTTTCACTAATATCCTGCAACTCTTGATTTTGGTCTAACGATTGAATAAAGCCATGTGCCATCTAGAGTTGGATCAAATAAAGACCTCTTAATTCACTGTCCTTTCGAAAAATTGAACAAAAGCAAAGCACTGTTTTAGATAAAATGACAACTGATCATAGCTCAATCTCAATGCAGGTAAAATATCACTTTCCTTTTGTAGTAATTTCCATATTTCATTATCTTTGACAAATAACCAATCACGTTCATCAGTTTTCATATATAGCAGGTTTCCTAAGGTCCTTACAGCAAGGGGAACTCCTTTACACTTCTTCACAGTTTCCTCCCCAATTTTTATAAGGTTTGGATATTGGTTCTCTTCTCCTTCTCTAAATGCCGGGTCACTAACATAGACATATAGTGATCCAATGGAAGACATTTTAAATAGTATGTAGCCACATCACCCATAGTTGAAGTTGTTGGAAAAATAGATTATTGAGCAATAATTTTTGGTCATCTTTGAGCCAAAATTAAAATGGGCTCATACATTATTTTAGATGGGTCCACATGAAAATATGTTCTCATCCATGAAGAGATTAAGAATATATATATTGGGTTGCTCAAAACCATCAAAGAGTGAATGAGAAATTGACTCCAAATATCACCATTTGAAAATGGTAACAAAACTTGAAACTTGTGAAAAACTTGTGTCTTACATAGGTTGGAAACAAAGTTTTAAAGAGTATATATACAATTACCTTGGGTTGGGCTTAGGCCTTGGCCCGTTGTATATATATCTTTTTGGAGTCACCATGAATAGGTGCGTCATTTTAGATTGGTGCGTCTGTTCATCAATGGATACATCTATTTAAATTGAAGCATTATATTTGTTCATGTGAACATATGCACCTTTAAGTTCGTGTCTTTTGAACAGCCACCAAGTTGTCTATATAAACCCAATTCGCCTTCATAATCATTCATTCAATTTCATGAATTTTAGAATTAAGTTCATGTATACTGTGAGTCTGTATATTAAAAGAGTTCAAGGACAAGTTTTGGTTCGTTGTGCACATAAGATTAGAGTGTTTCCATTGATTATGCGTGACCATTATATCTGTAAAGATTTGAATTTTTGAAATAATTTTTTTGTCATTTAAAAATATGAAATGTGTATTATGTATGTGTAGATATATATAGTGGAATAAATATATATATATATATATATTATACATGTATGATATGTATATTATCTTTGTGTATGTGTATGTGTATGTGTATATATATATATATATTTAATGTATTGTGTATATATGTATGTGTAGTGAATTGTATATATATATACATATAAAAAGGAAGTGGGAAACAGCAGAATTGTGGTATGTGTGTGTCGGATGTGCAGTGTGTGTGTGTGTGAGTGAGTGTGTGTAAGGTGTGTTTAATATAATATATATATATATATATATATATATATACAAATATATGTTGTGTGTGTTTGTCTGAGTGCAGAGTGAAGGAGTGTGTGAGTGTACAAAGCAGGTGAGGGGTTAAGTGTGTGCAGGTCTGGTCGTAGAGAGAGAAATAATAGAGAGAGAGAGGGGGGTAGTTGTGCTTGATATGTATATGTTTATGGGTGCATTGGTTAAAGAGAAAATCAGAAAGAGAGAGGCTAAGTTAGGGAGATTGTGAGAAACTGAGGAGAAAGTTAGAGGCAAGGCAAGGCAAGGAGGGAGAGGTGCCATTGTTGAGGTAAAAATCACAAATCCAATTATTTTCTCTCTAGAATTTTCTATGTATACAACTTGTTTTGAAGCATGATAATTTAGTTATAGATTGAGGGCCCTGTAGAGTATAAAATTTAAGAAATTATGCAAAAGAAATAAAGTGAAATGGTTGAAAAATTAGTTGGCAATATCGAGTTGCAGGTTTGAATGATAATACGGTTTCATAGGTTTTGATGCTTAAAACTCCATTTAAATGCTAGGAAAATAACCATGTGAGGTGCAGAAAATAATTTGAAGAGGAAAGGGGTAAAAACAATGGGGTTTGAGGCATGGAATAGAGAGGAAACTAGTTGACCGGAGCCACTGTTTTCCCTCTATTTGTGAAGTTTTAATGGCTTAAATGAAAAACAAAGGTTAGATAAAGAATGCTCATGAAAAAGGGAAGGAAACCGCAATTAAAAAGGGGAGAAAATCGATCGAAACAGGGTCTTCGGCGCCGGAGAAGACGCCGGAGACCCACCGAAACCCTACCAGAGAATTAGGGGGGAAGTTGGCACTGTGTACGGTTTTGGGTTTGGGTCGGTTCGGGTTCGAGTTAGATCCGACCCACTCGCACGTGTTGGATACATGTTATAAACTAAAAGGGGATTGGGAGTGTTTCGCTACGGGTTTAAGAAATTAAATTGGAATTCAATTTAAGGATAGGGATATCTTATCCCAGTTTTGAGGGTTAGCCACTGTTTGGCTATTCGGATTGAGAATAGTAGAAATCAGAAATTCTGATTTAACCCCACGACTTTTGAAAATTAAAAAGTGACCCCCGAAACTTTTGATTATTATAATTAGACCCCTAGAATAAAATATTAATTAAAGATTAATTTAATTAATTAATTAAAAATAAAAGAAAATTATGAAAATGCCACTGAGTTAAAAAGCAGTCAAATGAACTTCGATTAAAGTGAACAAATAGTGAATTTTTATTATTTCGAGCATTTCGGACTCAAATGTGGAGTTCGATTTACGAAAAAAGGTCTCGAGAAGTAAGAACCCATAAAAGTGTAAAATGGTCATTTTGCCCTTTTTAGCACAAATGCCTAAATTGAATTCCGCGAGAGCCTAAACTGATTTTCTTTGACATTCCGGACTCAATGGTAGAGTCTATTTTAGTAAAATAGAAACTCATGAAATAAAAGCATAAAATTTGATGAATAACATAATTCAAGTAACAATATACTGAGTTATATTTCATGCTTTTAGGAACACTGAAAGGAAAAAAGAAGACGGTCTGACCTTCTACATTCTCACTATTTGGTTCGACTACACAACAGACACGACTCCCAAGGGTTGAGAAAAACCCTTCTAGGTATGATGTTTTGCTAAGTAAGAAATAAGGTTAAGTTTAGGAATATTTTATGAGTAAATCGAATGATTTATATACTTAACTATTGTTGGGAAATTATTTGGAATATGTTTACTTGATAACCTGGAGTTGGTTGTTTACGTGCTTATGTGTTTCTTACATTCTTTGAGAATTTAGTAAAGTGATGAATGTGAACTGTGACCATGTGTTTAAATTGACTGTATGAGATATGTATGTCATGTGGAACAAGTTTTATGACTCACATGCTACTGTTGCCTCGAGTATGATATATTATTTAAAGCATGCTTCATTGATGTTATATTATTGTGTGGTGAAATCAAAGCATAATGGCATATGGTGAATCCTTTGGAAACATAGTGTGAGTTGAGCACGTGGTGCTATGCATTATGAGGGTATAGATCCTGAGGTGAAAAACCTAAAATTAGCCATTGCATTGGTACCCCGATCCAACGGGGGGAGGCCCGTAAACGGGAATGGTACTCAGATCCATCGGATGCGGTCAATAAACGAGACATGGGTGTGGCATAGAGTACATGGGTGTGTCATGCATATTTTCATTGCATCGTATTAATGAACTAGAAAGCATCTAGATTATAAATGTACACTTTGCACATGCCACGTCTTAATCTTGTTTCTTGCATTAGCATTATGTCATACCAGCAGTTGAGCTGACCCATTCGTGGGATACCATATTACAGATGATGCTCCTAATACTTGAGACTTGAGGAAGTCTTGGAGAATAGAGCAGATGTGGACTTAGAGCATATTTTGATGTTGTACGAGAGCATAAGCCCTAAACCATATATGTTTATTTGTATGTTATGAAACAATGGGCAAGGCCCTATGGATCAGTGTCAGGACATGAATTAGGTTAGGGTTTGGCATGCATGTAATTGTCCTTTATTATTCCCTTTTTGTTTATTTCACTCATTCCTTGGGTTTGTAGAAATTCGGGGCGTGACAACGTGGTATCAGAGCATAGGTTCGAATACCTAGAGACTGTGGGGTGTTGTTGAACACCATGAGACCTTAGAGGAAAGAGTGAGACTTAGTGTGAATTGTCGGTAGTATACGATAGGACCTTATGTGTTATGTGATTACCTATACTTGAAGCATGGCATGTTGTGATTACGTGTTAATTGATGCTATATTATGATGCATGATTATGTGATTTAATGTAGTGAGATGCATGATAGGTGTAATGTGTGAGAATTGATTAAGTGTACATCATGACATGCTATACGTACTACCTATTAAGTGTAAGTTTTTGATGAGAACATGACTGAGATTTTTTTTTTTAAATGATTATGCCTAGATGTAAAAAGGGGTATTAAATTTTTTTTTCTTTCTTGGACCTGTAGACTCATGCCACCAAAGAGAGCTCTTGCGAGAGCTGGACCACCTAGGTAAGGTAGACCTAGGGCCACTACCCCACCTCGGCGTGGTAAACCTAGAGCCACTACTCCAGTCTATAGTACAACTGAGGAGGCTAATGCCCCTGCTCCTGCTCCTGCACCTGCTCTAGTGCCTGCTCTAGTAGAGAAGGTAGAGCAAACCATCGGCGCTAGAGATATGGCAACCATTATACAGGAGTGTTTTCGGGCCATATAGGAGACCCGAACTACAGGTGGTGAGAGCAGGGATACCTTCGTGATGAAGGTGTTCCAAAGGATGAAACCTCCTACGTTCTCCGAACAGCCTGACCCTATTGGCTGCAGAGGAGTGGCTGAGACAGATTACTAGGATCCTAGACTCACAAGGGATCACTGAGCCACATTTGAGGATCCGATGTGCCACCTTCCAGCTTACAGATTTGGCCAGCCAGTGGTAGGAGGTAGCTACTGACCGGATAGATAGGTTCGGTGAGGGATGGGATGCTTTTGTGGCCATGTTCAATGACCACTATTTTCCAGAGACTGTCAGGATCGGGTTTATGGAAGAGTTTGGGACACTACTCTAAAGGGATATGACAGTGACTCAGTACGAGTGCCGATTTACTGCATTGGGGAGATTTTCCCCACACATTATTGGAGATAAGCGTCTGAGGGTCTTTCATTTTGTCAAGGGGCTGAAGACCTCTATTAGGGAGAGATTGGCCGGACACATATGAGGAGGCGGTGACCAGGGCCACCAGAGTGGAGAGGGAGCTGGCTGACATTAGAGGGATCAGGGAATCCCAGACCCAGGGTAGGACAGCCACAGCACAGGTGTCTATGCCTGACCAGCCTACTGTGCCTACCTTGACTCACACTGGTGAGAGACCATTGAAGAGGTCCCGGGCCGGTGCATCTTTTCCATCGACATCCCAGAGGCCTGTTCAGTTCTTAGCCCCCCAGCCTGTTATGTCTGTTGCTCCTCGAGGGGGGGTATCACAAGGACCCGTTACATGTTACCGGTGTAGACAGCCTGGACGTAGAATGGTCGATTGTCCACAAAGAGATCCCAGTCAAAGATATGGGGCTGGGTCGAGTCAGATGTCAGTTCCACCTCAAGGCACAAAGTCAAGGGTGGGGAGCTCCACAACTTTGCTACACTTTCCACTAGACGGGCCATGTTAGGGCCAACTGCCCTCAAGGGCAGACCTCACAGAGCACACCGAGGCCCCATTATTACCAGCATACCCAGATGCCTCTGCCGCAGTCATAGCCAGGACATAGACCCCCAGCACCATATTTTCAGTCTGCACCTTCCGCACTGAGTGTTAAAGCTCCCGCACAGAGGGGAGGAGGTCAGCAGGGACAGAGAGGAGGAGGTAGGCAGGGCCAAACTACTCAGGGCCGTGTTTATGCAGTAGCCACACCGGAGGCCTCTACTTCTAAACCATTAGTGGTTCGAGGTACATTCCTTGTATTTAGTTCATGGGCCAGTGTACTGATAGACTCAAGTGCATCTCATTCATTTATATCTATCCATGCTTGCCATGACATTGGGGTTGGATATAGATTGGTTGGATCCACCATTGCATGTTGATACACCAGTTGGGGGTATTGTGATATTGACGAGGATCTATAGAGATTGCTCGATAGAGATAGCTAATCGCACCCTTTACTTTGATTTCATTTTGCTTGACATGACTGGCTTTGATATTATTTTAGGGATGGATTGGTTGTTTACTTACTAGGCGAGTATAGATTGCTACAGAGGGAGAGTGACTAGTATGTACTCCTAAGGGGGATAGCTTTCATTTCACAGAAGATCGTAGAGATTTCTTAGTGCCACCCTTGTACGACTGGCGGAGTTGGGGAGGCCATAATTACATGTTGGCTAGCTTGGTTGTAGGTGATAGTGGGATTACAGAGAGTGTGTTGGCACCAGTAGTGGATAAGTTTCCTGATGTCTTCCCGAATGACTTGACTAGTCTACCGCCGAGGCGAGAGATAGAGTTCACGATAGAGCTTATCCCAAGTACAGTACCTATTTCCATTCCACCTTACCGCATGGCTCCAACTGAGTTGAGAGAGCTGAAGGAGCAGTTGACTGACTTGTAGAGTAAGGGGTTTATCCGTCCTAGTACTTCTCCGTGGGGTGCTTCAGCACTATTTGTGAAGAAGAAGGATGGGACATTGCGTTTGTGTGTGGACTGTAATACCCCGATCAGAGTTAGCCGGTACCCGACCCGGTAAACCCGGGGCCATGGCATAAAAACCCGAACTATAATAAAATAAAAATAAAAATAAAAATAAAAACAATAATAATAATAAAAAAAATAATAAATAGTGAAAAAGATATAAATATATATATATATATATGTGAAGTAAAATTAGAAAATATCTAGATATTTGTGTGTGTGTGTGTGTAAGTTAGTGAATCAGTGTGTGTTCCATGTGTGTTGGTGTGTGTGATATATATAATATACATATATACAAAATATCTTGCAAAACTTAAATGCAAAGACAGAGAAATTGAAAAGTAAAATTAATTGGGATGGGAAGGTCTTGATGAGAAGTGAAAGTTGGAGGCTGAATACAGAGAAGTGAGGTCATGTAGAGAGAGAAAGAGAAGAGTCGGTAGAAAGGGTTTAAAAACCAAAGCATGCATTGCATGCTCATTTGAAAGAAAAGAAATGAACCAAGAAGCTTAAGGACGAAGGAAAATAGAGTCAGAAGGTGAAGGAGAGCAAAAATCACACCAAAAATGTGTGAACACTTGAACTTGTCATTTTCTCTCTCTAGAAGTTATGATTTAATATGAACTGTTTAAGGCTATTTATATACGTATGATGTGTTATATGTGTTTAAGATATGATCAAGCATGAAATGGAGTATTAAAAACCACCAAAAACACCAAACCCAGTAAGAATCACAATTGATGGACCCTGCTTGAAGCAGGTCTGAAATCATGTGAACAAAACCTTGGTTGGATTATTGGAACCTCAACTAGACTGCAAGAGTGTTTTAAAAACACTAGACCTCGATCACAAAGCTTAAGAAATGACCCCCATGTGATGAGTTGCAGGTTACGGGTTTGAAACCCAACCCCTCCAACTCACTGTGAAACCCATTTTTCTGAATGGGATATGAAACCCCATGTGAAGGGGACCAAAACAGGACAACCCCCAAGAGTTTTGGCTCAGAAATGACCATTTACGACCGAGTTACAGTTCGGATTATCAAGGTTGAAACCGAGAAAATGAGTTCATTTCGAACCTCAAAATGAATGTGAATCTGATTAGTTATGCCTTAGGAACATTTCTATATGAAAACAGTAGGGTTTTAGTTGGCCAAAACTCACAAAAATGAAGAAAATATAAAACTGTAACTAGGGTTACAGTGGGGGTCGAGATGGAGAAGACGACCGGGTTGGCTCGGTTTAAAAGGTTGAGCTGAGTTAACTCAGACACGTGGGGCTTCCTGAGGGTTGACACCGCATTATGGCCACGACGTCGTATTGGGGGCCTGATGTTATATATATATATATATATATATATAACCGTATGAAGTTGAAGAGAAAAGGGAAAGAAATTGGGTCGGTGGGATTCGAACCCCTGACCTCACGCACCGAACCCTCTCCCTTTTCCACTCGGCCACGCGTGTGCCTGTGCCCTAATACGAACGAAATATATATATATATATATATAATATATAATAAAATCTGAAAAATTAAAAGGTGCAACTGCACCTAACAGGATTCGAACGTGGTATCTATGGGAGTGGGAGGTGACACACTGGCCAGTGTGCCACCCATTTCATCCGGTCATATAAGCCACCAAAATAGATATATATATATAGATATATTATACTTAATGAATTTAATTTAATTAATTAAATTAATTAAATTAAATATTCACGAAATGCCCCGGTGTCCAAATGGGATAAGCTATATATGTATTCCTATTATTTCGACCCTATTGAGTCCAATGGCGAGGTCCAAATTTCGAAATGAAGTACAAAAGAAATGTGACACGTAAAACGATAAATGACTATTTTGTCCTTTTGCATACAAAAGTCCAAATTAACTTCTAGGAAAGTCTAAACTGACTTTCTTCGACGTTCCTGACTCAATGGTGAGGTCCGTATTATGAAACAACGTATAGAAAGATATGACACGTAAATATGTAAGGTAATAGAATCAAACTTTAAAACTTAAAAAAGCTACCCAAGAAATGTAACTAAAATAGGAAAAAAAATTAATGATAATTAAGTCAGAGTAATATTATGGAATGTGACCGGACTTTGAAATGTGATTTTAGGGAACTTCAAAGGAAAGATTTTTGGAGTTAAGTCTTTGGAATTCAGGTGAGTATTTCATACCATATTAAGGTAGACATTTTCAGTATAGATATAAATATTGAACTCTTTTATGATTTATCGAACTATACTGTATACGTTTGAATGATCTATTGACAACTATATTGTCTTCTTTGACTTCAGAAAATGTGTTCGAAAGATACTCAAATGTTTTACGATATTCTTACAAATGTTTGAACTGTTTGAACTAAATGTCAAATAAAGAACCTTGATTTGAAACAATTGAACTGCTATTGATGATTATTGATTTTGGATACGATTTGGATATGAATTTGATGCTTTGAATAGAACACTCTTCTATGATTGGTCACTATCGAATAGATTGTGATTTATCGAACCCTCCCACAGGGTATATGGTGGTGAGCCGGTGTTGATACGGCATATCGAACTAGCTAGCCCATCGATCTCAGTCAGCGAGGTTCTAATTTGCTGGCCATAGAAGTGGAATATATCATTGAATATGAAAATTGAAAATCGAACCATGAATCTGAATTATCGAACTATGATTTTGAATTATTGAACTATGAATTTGGGTTATTGAACCATGAATCTGAATTATCGAACTATGATTTATTGAACTATGAATTTGGGTTATTGAACCATGAATCTGAATTATTGAACTATGAATTTGGGAATTGAACCATGATATTGAACTGTGATTTTGATTTATTGAATTATGTTATTGATTATCGATTTACGATTATCTTTGAATTGAGATATATTGGAACTAAATTTGATACCGTTATCTTGTACTATAATTAAGATAACCTATGATATATGATCATCGACATTTCAGTATTGAATTACATAGTAGTTTTGAAACCCTTGGTATATTATGGAATGCTCACGAGCTGGGATACTCACGAGCTGTTGAGCTCATAGGATATTTTTATCCTATTTCAGGTGATGATATCGGACAAGAAATAGCAGGTTCAGTCAGACTAGTTGGAAGCTTGTAAAGCTATGGACCCTTTTTGTAATAGGAATTTGCTAGTCATGATGTAGTTGCTTTTGGAAACTTTGGACTGTATATCGAATATGATATCAGCAGGCTTTGAAAAAAATTACATCATGTACTTTTGTAATTGCTATGGAATGTAGAAATAGATGACTGATGTTGACTTGTGTAATGAGGCTTCCGCAATAGAAAAAGAATTTTATTCCGCTGCATTTGATGAATGGAAATTAGAAAAGCATTGTGATCATTGGAAAAGGCCTCGGTGGCCGATCACGAACCGCTAATCCGCGTGGGCCGGGTTTTGGGTCGTGACATGGACTATAGGAGACTGAATCGGGTTACTATCAAGAACAAGTACCCGTTACCGAGGATAGATGACCTGTTTAATTAGCTTAGGGGTTCGAGATGTTTCTCGAAGATTGATCTTCAATCTGGGTATCATCAGTTGAGATTACAAGAGGAGGATATAGCGAAGACAGCTTTCCGCACTCGTTATGGCCATTATGAGTTTGTAGTTATGCCATTCGGTGTGACGAATGCCCCGGCGGCATTCATGGACTTGATGCACCGTATCTTTGGTCCTTATATAGATCAGTTTTTTGTGGTGTTTCTTGATGATATTTTGATTTACTCATCTTCTGAGGATGAGCATTCCTTTCATCTACGGACTGTGTTACAGATTTTGAGGGAGCGCCGTCTATTTGCTAAGTTCTCGAAGTGTGAGTTTTGGCTCCAAGAGGTACAGTTTTTAGGCTATGTTGTGTCAGGTAGTGGCGCTCTGTGGATCCTTCCAAGATTGACTCTGTTATGAGTTGGGAGAGGCCGAAGAATGTGTTTGAGATTCGGAGTTTCTTGGGATTGGCAGGGTACTACCATCGGTTTGTAGAGGGGTTTTCTCGTCTTGCCGCATTGATAACTCGTCTGACGCGCAATGGCATTAGATTTGAGTAGATAGATGACTGTGAGTAGTCGTTTTAGGAGTTAAAGAGGAGGTTGACTTCAGCGCCCGTCTTGATTATACCTGAGGGAGGTATGGGCTATACCGTTTATTGTGATGCTTCACGAGAAGGATTAGGCTGTGTGTTGATGCAGAAAGGTAGAGTGGTAGCCTATGGTTCTCGTCAGTTGAAGAGTCATGAGCAGAACTACCCCACACATGATTTAGAGTTAGCTATCGTCATCTTTGCACTCAAGAGTTGGCGACACTACTTATACGGGGTGAGGTTCGAGGTGTTCTCAAATCACAAGAGCCTTAGATACATTTTCACGCAAAAGGACTTGAACTTTCTGCAGAGGAGATGGATGGAATATATGGAGGACTACGACTTTGACCTTCAGTACCATCCTAGGAAGGCCAATGTCGTAGCAGATGCACTTAGTAGGAGGTCGATGAGCACTTTAGCTAGCATTGCTATTAGAGAGTGGGAGATGATAGGAGCCATTGGTGAGTTTGACTTAGACCTTGCCGAGTTTGAAGGACATGCCACACTGTTCAGTGTGTGTGCACAACCTTCATTGTTGAGTAGGGTTATTGAGGCATAGTTACAAAACACAGAGGTGGAGCAGATTCGAGCATGAGTTGCTAGTACCGAGGGCTTTGAGGGGTGGACAGTTCATTCTGACCTTAGCTTGAGGTATATGGGTAGAGTCTTTGTTCTTGAGTCTCTTAGGGTTGATGTCCTTAAAGATTTCCATCATTCACACCTAGCAGTGCACCTAGGGGGCACTAAGATGTATCATGATTTATTGGTGGACAGGGATGAAGGGAGATGTGGTGCAGTTTGTGTCGAGATGTCTCACATGCCAGCAGGTGAAGGCTGAGCACTAGAGACCTGGAGGTTTGTTGCAGCCATTGCCAGTGGCCGAGTGGAAGTGGGAGCACGTTACCATGGATTTTTTGATGGGTCTTCTGAAGTCACCTAGGGGTCACGATGCAGTTTGGGTTATAGTTGACAAGTTGACGAAGTTCGCACATTTCCTACCGATTAGAACAACTAATTCAATGGATGTCCTCAATAAGTTGTATGTCCAAGAGATAGTACGACTACATGGGGTACCGATTTCTATTATTTCAGACAGAGACCCACGTTTCACTGCACGGTTTTGGCAGAGTTTTCAGACAGCCTTAGGGACTCAACTATAGTTTAGTACTGCTTTTCATCCTCAGACTGATGGTCAGTCAGAGCGTACCATTCAGATCCTAGAGGACATGCTTAGGGCCTGTGTTATGGACTTCAGGGGTAGCTGGGAGGCTCATCTTGCCTTAGTAGAGTTTGCCTACAACAAAAACTATCAGTTTAGCATTAAGATGACACCATTTGAGGCATTGTATGGTAGACCGTGTCATTCACCAGTATGTTGGACTGAGGTAGGGGAGACAGCTGCTTTAGGGCCCGACATAGTCCGTGAGACCACGGACAAGATACAGGTGATTAGACAGCGTCTGTTGACCGCACAGAGCCTCTAGAAGAGCTATGCAGACATGAGGCGACAACCCCTGTCATTTGATGTTGGGGGACATGTGTTCCTCAAGGTAGCCTCGTGACGAGGATTGAGGAGATTTGGGCGCAGTGGGAAGTTGTCACCGCGGTTCATTGGCCCATTTGAGATCCTTGGGAAGGTTGGTGAGGTGGCCTATAAGCTAGCATTACTGCCATAGCTATCTGGAGTTCACGATGTCTTTTATGTGTCGATGTTAAGAAAGTACAAGGTCATCAGAGTTCAATTGGTAGCTTAATTAATCACTTAGGACTTAATTAAAATTATTCATTTTTCCATTCATACTTTTCGGGGTTTGATTTCGTAAAACGAACTCCGTCGTTGAGTCTAGAGTGCCCAAAAATATTGGGTTAGACTATTCTTTTATTTTAATTGGTCTTCGTTTGGCCTATTTTTGACTCAATGGCAATTTTTTTTAAATTTAAAAAGGATTTAAAAATAATAATTTATAATTATTTTCTAGGCTATTTTGTAATTAATAGAAAGTCATGGGGTAAAAATGTGATTTCAGGGAAGTTTAGGGTTCAAAAAGTCGCCTGGTTCAGGTTTTAAGTGAACCGGTTCAAAAATCAAGAACCAACCGATTTATAATGGTTCACTACATCATGTTGACGTCAACCCCACTTAACTATATGATGTCATGTACTTCCAATTTGGATCTATTTTAAATGGTTAGGACCCGACTCGAATCCGAAGACCCGACTCTTGGCCTAACACTATTCATCGTCTCCCTCATGGAAATGCTACTATTCATCGTGAACCCTAGAAATTTAGACTTCTATTTCGTGGGTTTTTTTGGCTATGATTTCTTCTTGTTTTCAATTCAAACCTTATTTTAGGAGTTAAAGCAAGGTTTTGGCGATGATTTTAAGGATTGAAACGAGTTGAAAAGCTCGGTAGAGTTTTAATGGCTTCTCTGAATAATCCTTCAGTTCATGCTTGTTTCACCATCAAATTTTATGGTTCTTGTTATGTCATGATCCTCTTAGCATGGGGTTTCAATTTTCGTTCAAAGATTCAAGCTTAAGGCTCTGTTGCTGAGGTTGGGTTTGAAACCCGTAACCTACAAATCGGAGTTTCTTTCTCATTTCGGGCCTATTTAAGGTGATCTTTGTGGATTCTTGTCCCTTTTGGCTTCTAGTTCACATCCCTAGCAACAAAATCTAGTTTAGTTTAGGTCAGTTCAGACCCCCTATTCAAAGCTTCAACAATAGCGGTTTTTCAATAGGGTTTGATCTTTGGTAGTCTAAACCCATTCAGTAATGATCTAGAATTCATAGAAACCATTAAGAATTGAAATAACCCAAGGGGTTTGATTGCTTACCTCTCGGTTGCAGATTTTTTGAAAGTTCAGTCACTCTCTTTCTCTAATATACTTCCTCTCTCTCTCTCTCTCTCTCTCTCTCTCTCTTTTTCTTTTCTCTTGGTTCGATTTCTAGGTTTGGTTAGTGGTTTTCTTCAAGTTCTAATAGTCATGTAAGCAAGGTTTTTCTCCCTCTCCTTCTTCTTTTTCTTCTTCTTCTTATCTCTCTCTTTCTCTATCTAGCCGAATACACAATGGAATGTCTGAAATACACAACACTCTATACATGTATGTCTAATTGCTCACAAACACACTCAAGGTATGTTATATGTATCATGAGGGTTAGCTGCATAAAATTCTATAGGTTGCTTGTTTGGTCCACTAAGGTGAGGACACATCACTCTTTTTAGAAAATTTCCCTACAAGCTTCTCTTTATGTACTTTTCTTGTAGGAATCATAACATAAAAGTGCTAGTAGCCTAACGGTAAATTTTTGGCAACTTTTACTTAAGGTCTTGAGTTCAAGACTTGGGAACTCCATTTCTACTCTTTTTCCTCTTTTTTTGTTGTGTTGGTGGAGGATTCTATACTTTTATTTAATATTTTATTCATTTAATACACAAAATTTGTATATCTCTTAATTATTTGATGTATTTTATGTTCACGAAGATTTTTCTTTTGTGTATTTAAATTAATTAACATAATTAGTTATGATACTTGTTTAAGCTTTTAGGATTAACATTTATGTATTTCTTTATTAATTTCATCGTCATTTCTTTTCATATCAATTTCTTCTATCTCAATTCACTCAGAATTATCGTTACAACATTATCGTCATGATCTAATTATACACTAATGTTCTTTTAAAGCTTACTAAACATCCCTAATTATATAGTAATTAAGTCTGGATCTAATTATATACTAATGTTCTTTTAAAGCTTACTAAACATCCCTAATTATATAGTAATTAGGTCTGGATATATGCTACATTATGATTGTTTAGATTTACAGTTTTTTTTTATTAAAATTTCGTTAAACAAATAATCAAAAAGTATAACTAAACAAAGCTCAAAATATGAATCAAATAAGATTAATATATTTCTAAATCAAAATCAATTAAATCTAACAAGGAATATAAGGCATTTAAATGTTGGGACAATAATCTTTTTTGGGAAAACTCAATGTGTAATTGCATTCATATAACCCTATCCTTGTTCGAGAGTTGTCCTCAATACTCATGACTTCTTTCACTTAAATCATTCACAATTGGGCTTGTGTGTATAAAAATCAATTTTTGAGCCGTTTAGATTTGGACAGTTTGAGAATGCATAAATTTGCATTGTAGGAAGTAGTGTATGCTTGATTATGCTTTGAGAAAATTTTGACCCAGTCTCCTATTATTCTCTGGGTACATGTTTAAGCGTGATAATGCCTATCTAGTATACTTGTAGAACCATGGGAAAATGCTGCTGAAATATTCTTGGAGAATGGAACAGAACATTTGAGCTGTTGTTGACTGCAAATTCATATGTGCATTCTTGAATGGGATAAGACCACTTTACCTTTTATTGAGAAGTTAGAGGTATTAGGATTCGTGTTTCATCCATTAGTAACTCATGCATTAATTTTCATATTTATAATGAGCAATATGTTTTACTTGTTTTAGGTAGAAAAAAATAGATAAGAGTTAGATAGCCATAAGGAAAAACCATTTACCTGAGTTATTTGATAAGGATTAAAGATTTTATTGAGTTTACTCACTCATTTACAAATGGGAGAAAGAGGATAAAATTACCGTATATGAGGAGCAATAATAGGGATTATATGCACATAAATGAGGCCAAAGGGTACTAACTCTAGTACAAGATGTGTGTGTGTGTGTATATATATATATATATATTGGGAATTTCAGGATGAATACTCCATCAAACACCTTACAAATGACAAAATAGACTTGTAGAAGCTCACAACACTGAGTTCCGATCCCCGACTTAAAACTTATGTAAGAAAGAGTCATTATAAAAGCCTAAGTTTCAAACGGGCCCATATTGGGGGTTTAAGTAGCCAAAAGGCACGCTAATGGTTTAACTACCCCGAAACCACATCACACACCTCACAAATGACAAAATATAATTATAGAAACTTAAGGCGCCGAGTTCCGATCCCCAACTTGTAACTTATGCATGAATGAGTTATTTTAGAAACCTAAGTTTAAAAAACGGCCTCTATTGAGGTTTTGAGTGTCCAAAAGGCCCCATAACGTTCTAAGTATCTCGAATCTCCATCACAAACCTCACAAATGACAAAATAGACTTGTAAAAACTTACGATATCAAGTTCCGATCCCCGATTTGTAACTTATACAAAAAGAGTCATTTTAAAAACCTAAGTTTCAAAAATGCCCATATTGGGGTTTTAAATGGCCAAAAGACCCAATAAGGTTCTAATTACTCTAAAAGTATATCACACACATCACAAATGACAAAATAGACTTGCAAAAACTTATGGCAGTAAGTTCTGATTTCCAACTTACAATTTATGCAAGAAAGAGTCATTTTAGAAAACTATGCTTCAAAAACAGCTCATATTGGGGTTTTAAGAGGCCAAAAGGCCTAATAATGTTTGAATTATGCAAAAACTACAGTCACACACCTCACAACTGATAAAATAGACTTGTAAAACTTACGATACCGAGTTTTGATCCCTGGCTTGTAGCTTAAGCAAGAAAGAGTCATTTCAGAAATCTAAGTTTAAAAAATAGCCCACATTAAGATTTTGAGCAGCCAAAAGACCGGATAAAGTTTTAAATACTCTGAAATTATATCACATACTTCACAAAGACAAAATAGATATGTAAAAAATTACAAAACTAAGTTTTGATTGCCGACTTACAACTTATGCAAGAAAGAGTCATTTTAAAAACCCAAGTTTAAAGCACGACTTGTATTAGAGTTTTGAGAGACCAAAAGGCCCGATGATGTTTTAACTATCCTGAAACTATATCACACAACTCACAAATGACAAAATAGACTTGTAAAAATTTAAGACAACAAGATCCGAACCCCCAATTTGTGACTTATGCAAGAAAGAGTCATTTTAGAAACCTAAGTTTTATAAAAAGCCTATATTAGGGTTTTGATTATCCAAAGGGCCTGATAACATTCCAACTATCCTGAAAATACATTACATACCTTATAAATGAAAAAATAAACTTGTAGAAACTTACCACACTGAGTTTCAATTCCTGACTTACAACTTATGCAAAAAATAGTCATTTTAGAAACCTAAGTTTAAAAAATGACCTATATTGAGGTTCTAAGTGGTCAAAAGGATTGATAATAGTCTAACTACCTCGAAACTACATCAAACACCACACAAATAACAAAATAGACTTATAAAACTTACGACACCGAACCTGATTTGCAACTTATGTAAAAAATAGTCATTTTAAAAACCTAAGTTTGAAAATGTTCCATATTGGGGTTTTGATCAGTCAAAAGGTTTGATAATAGTCTAACTATCCCAAAATCATATTACACACCTCACAAATAAAAAAATAGACGTAGAAACTTACGGTACCGAGTTTCGATCCCTAGTTTACTACTTAGGTAAGAAAGAATCAATTTAGAAGAAGCTTATGCAATAAGTGTTTGTTCTTTTTTCATATTGATTGGATTCTTGCGTCACCTCAACTATGCATGGGGATCAACTTTTTTGTTCTTAGTTATCTGTATTTGTATTTTGTCAAATCATTTTCAATTTTAGAATTTAATGAAAAATTGTATATTTATTATTGTAATTAAATTTTATTAATATAAATGTATTTCTTTTTTATATATCAATTTTACAATGTATGCCATTATTTTATATCATGAGTATTGAAACGGGTTTTGAAAAGGTAAAAATTAAAATAAATTACAATAAAATATAGGTGGATATTTTTTTAAAAATATTACTTTTAGTGACGCACACTTAGGCGTTTTCTTGTGCGTCGCTAATAATATTAGCATCACTGCTTTTAGAAATGCTCACGTGTCCCTAGAAGTTTATTGTATTGTAGTGATGGTTGTTGCATGTGTATATGTATGAATCTTGCACAAAAGGTTTCTAAAATAGGTTTATTTTAAATAATGATGTTTTAGTTATTTTTTCAGCAATTTGTTATGATGGATGTGTTCCTCATAGTCCCATTAAAATGCCTGCAAAGTTTCACAAAGATCCGTATTTAAAAGGTGAGATATTGCAAAACCTATCTATCATTTTTCATGAACGCCTGAAACTTGAGGGTAAAAAGTGATTTGGTTGTGCTCCTCGTCTCAAAAGCTTTCCAAAGATATATTATACGAAATTTTTTGATGTAAAATGAGTGAGAGATAAGCTTTGAAATTTTAGGCCATGCATAAGAAACCCTAAATCTTCATGGAGAAGATGAATTGCAATAATCATACCTGAAGCCCAATCGCGTCTGTCGCATTCAAAGCCCAAAGATTTTCTCACCAGTTAATTTAATGTAATTCTCTTTCTAGACTATAATCAATACTAAAATGTATCTAGGGCATGTGTAACAAAAAATGAAAGATTGTACAAGAACCAATAACTAAACATTAAACACACTCATCTTATGTATGGAATGCATGCTCTGAATGTGTGTTTATGCCTTTCTTAGTAGAGTAAATATGCCATCTTCACATTATTGTCAAAATAATTCATCTTTAGAGATACGATGCTATAATTTAGTCTACCTTTTTCTAGTATTCATAGATTGGATTTATTAGTAACAAGACTCAACTTAACCTAACAATTACAAACTCAAGACTTGTGTAATGAATGACCAAAATTGAACTTAAAAGGAAATTTTATATGTGAGGTGGTTTAGGATGATAACTAATTAATTAAAATCAATTAATTATTCTATAATGTAAAGCAGATAACCCCAAATAAGTTCTCTAACTAATTAATCAGATTATTTAAACAAGAATCATAGAGCTTAAAATGTAAACCAGATATTCTATAGAAATTAAATTTGATTCTTACTTATCAATGGCTAAATGCTTAAACAAACTCAATAAAATAACAAGCACAATCACAGTAAGAGAGATACCCATATGTATAGTGAAAAATATTTATGGGAAAGAAAACCCACTTTATTGCTAGAGAACACTTTCACCACTAAATCAGTCTGTACAAGACACAAGACTTGACAACTGATCACTAACCTCCTAAGCTCCCTGGTAGTTTTTCGCTAGTCAATCACCTTATTGTCCTCTTTATTTTTCTCTTGCCATCTAATTGGATATATTAGTTGTTCCCTTACCATAGTTACACCTCATTACACCCATAATCTAAGTACCTGTAGATCCACTCTCCCTGGTGTGCAAGTCTCTATGTAATGGCCTAGAAATATGTCCTAAGATCTCTCTGAGAAAAGCTCAAAATTACCTTGTGAAAAGGGACTATACGTGAATCCGAACTATGGAATTGATATTAAACTCTCAAGAATTCAAATAGTTCCGAAAGTACTCATATAAATGCAATGTTTGCTCTCAATAATACACAACATGTTATTTTTTATGTACGATTTCATCACATTAATATATATATACAATCCAAACCCTATTTGAATTTAGAATTTTGCCTAATCAAATTCTCCATAATCAAAGATGCATTCAGATGGACCAATTTAGGTGTTCAGACAAAGCTTTGACATGTTCAAATGGTCTAGGTACCATTTTTCTACATTGATTCAATTTTGAACTAAATCCAAACAAAGTATCTAAGGGACATTGAATAACATACTTTAAACACTTTTTAAGCCTACAATCAAAATTAAAAAGTGCCTGAACTATGTATCATTAATAACAAAAGTGTTTAAAGAACCGAATAGTGAAAAACTAAATGCACATTCATCTTACAAATGTATACATGATGTTTATGTGTGTTTATACATTTCTCATAGCATTTTTGAAGCTTCATAATGATGTTAAAATTCTTAATCTTCAAAAGTATGCAACTATAATTAAGTCTGACTTGATAGAGTTTTTACGAAGTTGATTGACTAGGAATTAATCAGCGGCGAGACTCAACTTAACCTAACAATTAAAGACCCAAATCATAAACTTTTGTAATAAATTGACAACACAAACTTAAATCAAAATTTTACAATTGTTCCATTACAAGTTTTCCTCACAACATGAACTCAAGTACAATGCAAAAAAATAAAAGGTATCATCATAAATGACAAAAGGAAGTCACTTTTATTCTTAATTTATAATAGAATAAAATGATTCGGAACAAAGTATTATACTAAATGAAAAACAAACACAAATTATCAAAAAGCAATACAGAAAATATACTTTTCCAAAACAAAATTTAGGTAAATATATTTTTTATAAACGTATCCTTGTAGTTATATAGGCTCAACTTGCATTTCTTTAAGTTTGGAGAGTGATGCAATATATATTATATTTTTTTCTCCCATTTTCTAATTATGGGGCAAAAATATTTTATTCTTTTTTGATTAGCGAAAAGAAAAATATTATTGATATAATCAACATGTATGAGTAGTACAAGAATTTATGATATTGCGTCTAAGGAGGACTTATAAGGAAAACATAAAACTATTTTCCAAAAATAGAAGAACTTAAACATATACAAGTTTTTTTAATAATAAAATCATAAAGTAGCAATACAAAGATTAAATGTTACAAAGTAGTGGATAACGCGGGGATACAATTTCTGCAATTAAGATAAGGTTTGATTACAATTATTTCAAGTAATCAAACCTTAACTTAATAAGCCAAAAAAATTAAAGTAGTGTGGAGAAATCGTTTACTTCATCTGGGCTGAAAGAGATGCTAGACTATTAAGAGCTAAGTGAAGAGAAATTGGCCAACAGGCATGATTATGAGCTTTGGAATGCTGATGCCATTTTAAGGATGCACAACTAGCTGTGATGATCAGTTTCAGTCTGTCATGTAATGGTTTTGGTTTGATGGGAGTCAGTCAGTCTCCTGAGTTTCCTTTAGCTTGGTTTTGTTCTGGTCTTCTTGCAGAGCTTGTCATGATGCTGTTTTCTCTGGCTTGCAATTATTCTGCTGCTCGCTCTTTTTTTTTTTTGAAGTTTTTGCATGGACCAGTTTCATGAACCTACCTAATATTATTTTATTATTTAGACAGAATATGTTTCTTTTAGAACACAAAAAAGCAACATCTTACTTACATAACTGGATGTCATTTGTCAAATTCATGAATTTCACCCTTTATTTTGGCTATAGTCCGGTCATTGTTAAGAATAAATTATTTAGTGAGATCGTGTACTATGTCTTTATTCCATGTGAAGTGATGCTATTTCACAAAATTTTTGAATTTTCCATAATTCACGGAATGCTTACTTTTCCAATAATTTATAAAACTTGTGAGACACCATCACAAAATAACTTGGTGTGACCAAGGACGGAGCCAAGAATTTAATTGAGAAGGGGTAAACTCTACTCTTAATGTTAGATCATAAATTTTAAAATTAAATAGATATAAAATTTTAATATTAATTAATAATATTATTAGTAAGTAACTAAATTTATTAATATAAATGAATTTACAAATTAGACAATAAGTTTAATCAGAGAAAGACGTAAAAAAAAACTAGACTACATTAAAAAAAAATAATCAACAAAAGTTCTATTAAAGGGATCAAATAGAATTTAAAATAAGGATAAAGTGTAAAAGCTTTAAATTTAGAGGAGACAAAAACATAATTAAGAGGAGTATATTTGAAAATCTTTAAAGAATTTATAAGAAAATTTTGTAATTAAAAAATTGAGGAGGCAATTGACCTCCCTCAGCTCATGCTAACTCCGTCCATTAGTATGACCGTCTTATCAAATAACTTCTCATTTTCATGTCTTTCTTGTATGGCTTTTAGGGTATGCCTATTGTAGCAGTATTTAGCTCTTTTTTCCAAAAAAAAAAAAAACTTAATTAGTGTTTTAATTTTTATATTTTTAAAACAATTTAGTGTACTAAAAATTATCAGTTCAAAATTGTAATGTGTTGATTCCGAAGACCAGAGCCGAATATAGGCAGGGGCTTGAGGAGGGCTATGGTGTCCTCAAACTTTTAAAAATTTGATTATTGTAGTTCCTGTATTATACTGAAACAAATATATATAACTATTTATATATATATATATATATATATAAATATGTATACTGTTACTCGAATTAAACAAAGCATAATGTATAAACGTATAAACAGTGATACAGAACTTGAAATTGAATAAATAAATACTGTTTAACTTACTGTTACAGAAGTTAAACAGAATGAATGAATCCGAGCCTTGTGAAATTCACAATTTCCTTAAGACGAATTTGCTCCCTCTCGGTGCTCAAGGTGATGAGCAATCGTCTCCCAAGATAGAACGGATTTCGGTTCTAAAGAAGCAGCACTTCAATCTTTAGAACCCTACGAACACAACTGTATCAACACTCGAACTTAACTTATGCAGAGAGAGAGAATGTAATTTTTGGATTGATGAAATGCAATGAAGGTTTGATATTTTATAGGCTTCAGTTGTGTCTGTTCACGGCGAACAGACACAGGGAAGATGACTGTTCAGTCAAACCAACGCCATCAAAACGACGACGTTTAGGACTCCCAACGGTTACCGTACACATGTCGCAAAACGACTGCGTTTTGGACTCCCAACGGTAACCACCATACGCATGACGCAAAACGACAGCGTTTCGGAATCCGAATGGTAACTTAAACGCAAATTTAAAACGACTGCGTTTTCTGGTTTGAAAATTTTAAATAAATTTTCTCCAAAAAGATATATACAAGCCCAAGCCCAAGCCCGGTTCGGTGCGGGGCGGGGCGGCGGCGGCGCGCGCGTGTGGTGGTCCAAGCATTTGCTTAGATCCTCCCTCTTCCACAAAATTGGGGTGCCCCTTGGGGCCCAAACCCCAAAGCAAGGTATGTGTATATATATTCTTTAACAGCCTTGTTTCCATCCTATGTGGGACACAAGCTTTTGCACAAGTTTCAAGGCTCACAAGTTTCAAAGCTTAGTTACCATTCCCAAGTGGTGATGTTTGGAGGCAATTTCTCATTCACCCCTTAATGGTTTTGAGCAACCCAATATTTAATCTTTATCTCCTCATGGAGGAGAGCACATTCCCATGTGGACCCACTAAAATTAATTTGTGGGACCCACTTTAATTTTAGCTCAAAGTTAGCTATTTATTATGCTCAAACCCATTATTTTCCAACAATTTTTGTACTCTTAATTTTTATTAAAAAAATTTAAAAATTAAGAATTGCCTCTTAATTTTTTTTATATTTTATAACTGACCTCCTTAAATTTTATTTTTACTCTCCGAATTATATGAATGATATAGATGTTAGAGAATATAATAATAAAGTTACACTCTCTCTAAAAATTTAAGTTTTTAAATAAATTAGTAATTTCATATAATATCAGAACAAGTAAAATGTTCTGACTTCAAATCTCATCTTCATCTTAAAAATATGAAATATATGTTAAGAAATAGTGGAACTTAGTTATTTTTAATATTGTACCATGTTTACCATACAATAAACGACATATGGGGCAAAAATGTATGTGTAGTAACAATGTAACATCATACAAACATGCCTTTTCTTTTATTGGCGGAATACAGACCATCTTTGTAACATGTTTTTTTAATAAAATTTTATGTTTAATATTTTATTGTAAAAAGATAAATATACATGAGATTTTTATAATTATAAAAAAAATTTGAAAAATCTACTATCTTCTCTTAAGTTTTTGAGCCATAACGTTGTGAGTTCTTTAAGTTGTTGCGATAGTAGGTTTGGGCGTTATATTTGTAATATTAGAGTCGGTTTCTAAAGAGTAGAGATCGCTAGAGTGTCAGCTTAATGGACAGTTAGAAGATCGAGATTTTTTCAAATGATAGAGACTCTTAAAGTATCTGTTTAATGGGTAATTGAGAAATCGAGATTTACTCCACAAAAACGTGTGGTCTAAAGGAAGGGAGAATGTGATAGTCTTGTGCTACATCGGTTGGGTGTGTGAATAAAGTCTGTGATTGAAAAAATATGCACATTCCAAACTTGTTTAAATAGGGGAGAAATAATCAAAACATGCAACACAAAAATTTCTTGAAGACAATATTTGAGTTTTCCTTCCTCTCCCTTTGGAGGATCAGGATTGAGAATCTCTCCATTACAAAATTATTTCAATGTACAATTAGCTGCTCTTTTAAGATGGACCAACATAAGTTGGAGGACGCATAATCTAATCATGGGCATTTGGGTGCAAACACTGTTCCACATCTATGGGGTTGAGCCCACCATCCTTTGATTGCAAAATGGTGGTGGGCTTTCTTTCAACTTTCATGTGGAGTCATTATTTGTACATTATCTATTATATAAAATATTAACTAAAAAAAATATGAAACTATAAAGTTATAATAAAAAATCACTTTTAAATATTTTTTAATCAACCACTCGTATAACAAACTAATTATATCATAATTGACTGTTTAGAATCAATTCTCCAACTCCAAATATTTTGAAACTTTCCAAAAGAGCTTTAGATATATTTTTAATTACACAATACACATCCAAGAACAGAGCTTGAGATAAAATAGTGTGAGAATATAAGTGCACATGTTGCATATGCAGGCATTCATTGTGCCATGAAGAAAATTTCTTGAATATGATTCTTTCATTATTTTCACATGGCCACACCATACTTCATTTTTGTTAAAATAATGTGCAATATTATTTAAGGTAGTTGGTCCAATTACTGAATGCACCAATTGCTCCATTCTCAATAGATTAATTTTTCTTTTTCTTTTTTTATAAAAAAAAAAAAAAACAAAAGAGATCTCAATTATTGGAGGAAAAGGCTGTTCTTGTAATCAGTCCTCAAGAGACAATTGCCACTAAAAACAAAAGACATCAGACAAGTGGGCTACAGAATAAAGTAGATCACATAAAAGTGGCCACGGGTAATTAATTTGGGTAAGACTACTACGTACACACCCAATGGATCTCCTCCACGAAAAAATGTTATCTGAAAAGGTCTTTTTTTTTATTTTTATTTTTCTTAATAATTGAATGTACAAATCAATGAATTAGATTGTTACTGTTGACCTCTTTATAGTGTAGTCGAAGAATTTTTTATTTTAGTTAAATCCCATGTTAGATGTTAATTTCTTTGTATTTTCAAAAATTTCTAATTTTCTTCTTGTTGTTTATTTTCAAGAACTAAATACATATAATTTAGAGAATTTTTTAATCTTCAGCCTCCCAGTACAATGAATTAATTTCTGTCCCTATCTTTTTGTCTTCTTTCCTGGAAAGAAGTGGCAACTAAATATAAAGTGGGTCTTCGCATTGTGTATTTTTCCTTCCCTTTTCCAATAAATCTTGTCCTTTGTTTTAGTGCTTTTGTCCTTGTAAATTTCAAAGTTAACTAAATATTAGTTGAGACCAGGAACCGTGGTTGGCATGGAACATTACCGTGATTGATTGATTGATATTTTATTTATCCATTTGCGACAACCGACCGATATATATATATATATATATTAAGGTTTTTTTTATTAGAAAGACTTTCTCAAAGTTTTTTAAAATGATACTAATTTTTTTTATTTTAATTAAAAGATTACAAAGATCTGTTCTTCAATCTTCTTTTTTAAAATGATAAAAGTGTTTTTTTCATTTTTTTTATATTTTTCATTTTTTTTAAAGAATTTTAAAAATAAATTTAAGATAAATGACTTATATATTTTAGTCAAAGAGAATTTTAATTAATATTAATTTGAATTTTAAAAAACAAATTAGAAAAACTTGGTCTAAATTTTAATTAAAAAATATATGGATAGAGGGAAGGTTTTTGTAGTTTGTTTGTAAAATAAGAGAATTCGGTGTCATTTCAAAAACATTAGAATAAGTTTTTGTAATTGTCAAAAATATCAAAAAAGGTTAATGTAATTTATCTTTTATTTTTAGGTGGAATGTATTTTTTATTATTCGAATACATATCTTAATCATAATAACTACGTATCTAATGTACAAGTCTCTTTATTTTTATTTTTATTTTAAAATTAAATACCTATGTGATATTCCTATTATCGTATAAGTGACAGATTCAGGTTGTGACATCAACATAAGTAAGAAAAACCTCTTCCAACCTGGTTTAAAGCCAAGTGTTGTTTTTTTTTTTTTTAATACAATTGGTGTCTTAATTTATATATGATGGCTTTTTGCAATCGAACAATACTTAGCTCCATTGGTAGTTGGAATTGTCACTTATCTGGTCATGTGTCTTAATCATAATTGATCACGTGTGTAATGTATAATTGTTTTTATTTTATTTTATTTTATTTTTAATTAAAATTAAATAATCATATATATATATATATATAGACATAATAAATTAAGATTATGAGACCTAAGAGAATAGAATTTTTTTTTAAATGCTAGTACTTTATCCCTATCCTTTGCTACCCTTACTTGTTAAATGGTAGTGCTTTAACCCTTACTAATTAAATCGTAGTTCTTTATTTTACTTATTAAGTTGTTGGGTGCACTTATTAATGCTTGATGGTTGGCTGGGTTGGCAACTTGGCTTAGTTTTGTCACAGATCTTTAAATTGTTGAATTAAAATGCTACCAACAAAGGAATTCTTGGCGTTACCCAATGTGCTTCATGCTTGCTTTCACTAATTTATTGCATACCTTATTTTACATGTGTCATGCTTGGAGTTTTTTTTTTTTTTTTTATTTAGTTATTTTTTTACCACCATTTCTTGGCGTTGACAAGTAGTTCATATCTATGAGAAGAGGGTAGGTTCGTCTATTAATTAAGGTTTATATATTGCACAAGTAATCCTCATATTTGGAAAAATTATTAATTTGGAAGAGTCAGTGTGACAGATTTAGAAGTATTATTTAAAAGGGGCGAAAACAGAATTTAAAAAGAATTTTAATGAAACTACAAAATTTTTAGAGTGTCATGTCACGGATTTGAAGTTTTAAGCACCCGTGCGGCACTTAACTACTCATAACTGGACTTCCTTCATTAGTCTTGGTGGGGCGTGACAACCAGCTCTTAATTTTTGAAATATTTCTTAAAGAAATAAGTTTTTAAAAATTTTGGGAGATGCCTCCCCTTAGCCCTCCCCGGATCCGTTACTGGAAACACTGATGGTAGGTCATCATACGATGTGATATAAATGCTCTTCACCAATTTCAAATTTTTTGAGATATTCAATGAATTGCTTCCTTATTAAATAAGAAAAGTAATTATCCAATAATTGATAAGGGGGAGCATTTGTTCACTGGACAACTAGCAGATCCTTGATCATACTCTTTTATACCTCAATCCATAATTTAAATCATATTATATACCAAGAGATATGGATAAGGAATTTTATTCTTTTTTAAATCTATAATCTAAAATCATTTTATATATTTATTTGAAATGGATAAGGATTTTTATATTTTTATATACCCTTTATCAATATTTTGAATTATTGATCTCTATTAATTGAGGTCATTCGCAACTGCCCCCACACTATTGACCATGAAAGTCATTGATCTTACAAATAAAGTTTAATTAGTTGATTGAATTGAGTTTTGATGTTGCCAATTTTTGATTACTTCAATAGTCTTCTTCTTCGGCACTTGTGAAACACTGGTCAAAGAGCTATTGAACAAACTTCAATAGTAGCCGTTTCAATAATAAAGTCAGGAATTAAGAAAGAAAGAATATATGCTAAAAGTGAGGAATTTACCATGAGTTTTAGGGCATACTTTTGGGTCTTATTTATAGTTTGTGATTTTACTAGTTTGAGTAGGATTAGGACCCTTTAGAATTGAAACATATCCATAAGCGAAAGTTACCATATAGGAATGTATTTCCTTAATCCTTATATGGAACACGGCCTGAAGATAGTACATAGCTTGGTGTTCCGTTACGTTGGTACGAGCGGTGCTTAGGCTGACTGGTGGGGACCTAATTACTCTTAAGTAACTCTAGACCAGTAAGGACATATGTCAAATAATAGGTTATTGCTCAAATATGGTTTATCAGCGACTCCCCTCAACCTCAACTTAGTGGGGGTCATCTTGAGCTAAGGTTAGGGTTTCGAAGTCCAATCCATACAGGCATTGATTGCGCCATGCTAGTTTTTGAAGTGTTAGTTGTTATAGCCTTTACATCCCATCATTGCAGACGTCGTTCAGAATTATGAGACTATCATAAAATTTTACAATAATTGCCCATCCATCAACCATCACCCTACGTGTTACACACTCCCATCAATAGAGCCTATAAATTGGAGACCATTTGGCCTTGTTAAAATTTTCTATCTTTGCTCAACCCATAGTAAGAGTATTGTAAAGGTAATTTTCGATGTGTCGTTGTTTAAACCTCCGATGAATATACATCAAGTTGATAAGTCAAGTTATTCATCCGAACTCCTCTTTTACATTTTGAACTGATTTTCTCGATTTACCTTCCCTCCTATGGAAATGTATGAAGGTCACAATGAGGTTAGAGGGAGCTTTGAGGGGCATAGTAAAGCTAATGTCAATTCTAAAGACCATAACGGATCTACTAAGAGCTTTGGAGGGCAGTAGAATAGAGTTGATATCGCCCTTGGAGTGGCTATAGTGAATCATTTTATCGAACCCAGAAATAGGAGGGTGAAAGTAGTCAGAAGGGTAAGGAGGCCAACACAATGACCTTAGCCATGCTAGATAAGCTTAGGAAAACTTACAATTTCCTTGAGAATGTTAAGTTTAAGGTTCTTGGAGAAATGGACCGCCCCTGGAACATAGAGCAAAAAGAGATCTCTACATATTTAGAGTGGTTTGAGATTAGGGGTAGACTCCCCTTCCACCCCATCATTAAGGAGTTTTTCTGAACATTTTGTAAAATTAAAAAAAAATAAAGGATAATGTTAGTTTTGCATGATAATAAACCTCACGAATATAATAATGAGATAGAAAGAATTTAAACAACGTAATGTGGAGTCTGATGTTACATGTGGAATAAATTAGAAAGGAAAAAAAAAATTGAATTGTGGAAATAAATAAAAAAAGGTTTTTTGGGCTTCATTCGAATAAAAGGGTTGTTCGTTAGAACGAGCACCCAAAAGTCTAATGCGACTTTCGTTTGATACTCGTTCGACACTCATTCGAACGAAGGGCACTCATTTGAACGAATGCCTTGTTCATTCGAATGAGCGTACAATAGAACACTTTTAAGTTACGGGCTAAAAAGTAAAATAGACACAAATCTCATTTTTTTTCTTCTCTTCCAAACACTCTCGAGCCAAGGGAGAAGTTAAGGTTTGGGATTTTCATAAATTTCTAAGTCATAATAACACATCATACCACAAGGATTCATCCTAAGAAAGAATCTCACCGATTGAAAAGTTAGGATTCAACATTTCTTTAAGAACAAAAGGTAAAATCTGAGGCTTTTCATTTCGTTTTCAAATTTCTTACAATTCTTTGTAAATCTAGCTTGGTTGAGTGAAATTCTTTCTTGGGTTTTGGGAATAAGGATTGAGACTTGAAATTAGATTCTTTTTCTCTTTCCACACTTGTTTTGAGGTAGGACTTCTAACCTAGATGAAGGATGAATGTTAGGGAGAAAACGTACATATTATGACACTTTTATGTACCTTGTTGTTTGAAAAGTGTGTAGAAAAATTATGTAAATTGCTAAGTGAATTTGTAGATGAATGTTACATGTTTAACCCTCGATAGATCTTGTCTAGAATATTGATATATGTATTCAATGCATGGTCCCAACTTAAAATTCATTTACTTGAATGCTAAAAAATTATTTACTTGTGATTCATGAACTTGTAGGAAGTTGATATGCCTACTAACTATTTGATAAAATACTTAACTAATTATGATGATGTTGAATGGTGAAATTATTGGTTGTATTGCATATGTGGCGCTTTGTTTTTTATATAAATGCTATTATTTTCTTGGATACCCTTAATTTGAATGAAAGATTGAATAAATACTTTTTGAGGAACGAATGAGTATCTAGATAGTTGAAGGCTTAAGAAAGGAAAATAAATAAATGAAGAAATTACAAGTTGAAAAAGGGGAAGTCATGGATAGTTACTTGGGGTTTTTGTGACGGCGATTGTGTCTCCCTTCGGTTACGAACTGTAACCCCATGCGGGTGGTCGTATGTTTCCATCGAGTTAGTAACTCGAAAAACACTCAGGCTTAACTGGGAGCCGTTAGGTAGTCTTGAAGGATTACAGAATAAGTGAAAGTAGAAAGTACTACCGTTGATATTAATAAGGTGATGATAATCTAAAAGCCTCCTTTTGTGTTATATTATTGTATAAGAATCGAGTTGTGTTATTATTGTTGTATTGATATTTTTATTCTGTTAGATTCTACAATGAATGTTATTGAATTGACTATTAAGTAACACTTGTTTGACACTACACTTAGCACATGCCTACACATGTGACCGTTTATTCTGTCCTTTGTTTAGTTGTTCTACTGGGTTTGTTGTTTTTACCCCTACCAGATACTAGTAATGACAAGGAGCTGGAGCCTTGAGGACATGGATTGGAATGACAACTTCTCTTTTGAACTCGTTTGTTTTTCAGATGTAATTAAATTCACAATTTCTATTTTGATCTTTTGTTATTTTTGGGAATTTAAAAGGCCTTATAGATATGTTGATGTGAAGGTTCAGAAGGCTTAATGAGACTTATATTCTCTTGACTCAGGAATAGAAATCACAGGATGAGTAAATTTTTGAAATATATGTATGTAAACCTTGTTGGGTTATATGTATGGGATATGAATGAATATTTATGTTATGAAAACTCAAGTGAGAATATGTTAATCACATCACAAGGTGGTTTGAAATATATACGAATTATTTATTTAGCTTGACATTGATTTACAAGGTCACCCTCGAGTCTTTGAGGCCCAGGGCATGACATAATGGTATCAGGGCTCTAGATTTAGAACATTTAGGGACAACGGGATTAGGTAACACTACGACACTTGAATAAAGTTTAAAAATATAAGTTTCAAAGATTTCTTACTTTTAATTGTGGTATGCTTGGAAATGTGAAGTATAATATGTGTTGATGCGAGCATGCTTGATATAGTGACTTTTTATATGATTGATGTATCATTATAAGTTGTTTGAGTGTCGATGTGAACATTGACTTAAGTGCTTGATGTGACAATACTTGAAGTATTAAATTACTAGATGTTTGAGACATTATTGGAAATTATTTAAGTGTTAGTATGAGCATTGACTTGAACACGTGGTGCAATGTATAAATAAATTGAATGTTTATATGTACTTCTGTTAATGTGCATGGGGTTATTTGATACATTATTTGTGACATGAGAATCAAAGGGGGGGGGGGGAAGACATTTTTAAGGATTTATAATGTTCAAATATTGTCTTTCTTATCTATTGATATAAGATGCCACCGATAGTGAGAGGTAGAGGTTAAGGTCGAGGTAGAGGGAGAGTGCTTACACCCGAGCCTCCACCATCGTCACCTCAGTCATAGCTTGTTCCGACTGTTCATATAGATGGAGCTGAGATTACACGTGACATGATGGACTTTATGAGATAATTCTAATAGGTTAATAGGGATATGGCACAGTCACATCCCCAAGGTGGCAATAGTAGGGCCACAATAGCCATGAGAGTGCTCTAGCGGCTTAATCCTTCCAAGTTTAGGGGAGAGCCCAACCTACTAGCAACTAATTATTGGATCTAGACCATCACTAGACTTCCTGACATAGTTCAGATTGATAAAGATGATCTTTGAATCAATTTTGCAATGGTCTTGTTTGAGGGCGAAGCCATAGACTGGTGAGATGTAGTTAGGCCTTTTATGGCTATGTCTTGGGAGGTGTTCACAGTTTCCTTTCTCGAGAAGTACTTTCCCACAGTTGCCAAAGATGCGATGCACTAGGAGTTACTTTACTTGTACTAGGGTGACATGATTGTGCCTTAGTATAAGTCTCGATTTTTTGTATCTTCTCGATATACACCAGGTGTGGTCACGGATGAGACTGATAGGTTACGCACTTTTAAGTTCGGACTTAAGCCTACTACCAGGATCAAGATAGTACTACTCAAGTTGTCAGTGTATTCTGAGTTGGTAGAGCAAGCCTTGATGATTGAGGTAGATGTAGAGGATTTTAGGAGGATTCAAAAGGTTTGATATCTGTTGAGAAACATTAGTGCTTATCTTGAGAGGTGAGATAAGAAGAGGCACAAAGAGGGAGCCGTTCAATCTTAGGCACCGACCTAGTTATTTGCATGATCAACACCTTCTACTTCCCACATGCTAGGGAAGCATTCCCAAGGAGAGATGATTTGTTTTTCATGTCAGCAACCATGGCAAGATAGGTCAGACTACCCACAGAAGGGACATACTCAGTTAAAGGTAAGGGGGCAAGCACCGAGCAGAGGCCATGGACACTCTCGATGTGAGGGTCAGTCATAAGGGAATGGTAGGACCCCCAACTGTTTTCAATATGGTTACGTGAGACACTTTTCCCAATAGTAAACAATTTCACAGGTAGTTGAGGCTTCCTTATTATATTAGCAGCCTTACTTTTCATATATTATCCCGCCTAGCTAGAGTTTTCGTCCACCACTTCCACCAGTATCGACTTTTTCAGCATAGAGTTTTGGGCCAACTCTAGGACCTTCTTCATTGGTAATCTGGCCACAAGCTTCCCAGTAGGGAGCAAGACCACAGAGTTATTCATAAGCTCCTATTAATTGGAGGTTATTTGCAGTTACTACAACTGAATCATCTATTAGCCTATCTGTTGTTCGAGGTACTCTTTTATTTTTTAATTCATGGGATAATGTTTTGATTGACATGGGTACTTCACACTTCTTCATTTCATCATCATTTGCTCTTACATTGGGACTAGAGGTGGATATTTTAGACTGTCCTTTCTGAGTAAAAACTCCAGTTGGAGGAAAGGTTACACTTGAAAGGATTTGTCGCTCATGTGAGATTAAGATAGCGGATCATCATTTTGTCCTTGATTTCATCGGGCTATATATGGTGAGATTTGGCCTTATCATAGGTATGGATTGGCTATCCACTTACCGATCAACCATCAATTGTTATCGACGGAGGGTGACTATTTGTACTTTCGAGGGATATTTCTTTTGCTTCTTGGATGATAGAAGTGACCTAATTACTCTACATCATTTGAACTCACATGATCTGAGCGAGCTTAGTTGTATGTTTAGCAGTTAAGTGTTAAAGGATGGTAGTAGCATTCGGGAGAGACTACTACTAGTGGAACATGACTTTTCTGATGTGTTTCTAGAGGATTTATTTAAGGTACCACTGCCCAGAGAGATCGAGTTCTCCATTAATCTTTTACCGGGCACCGCGTCTATTTCTATGGCACATTACTGCATTTCATATACGGAGCTGACTTTTCGGTGAGGGCATTTTTCTCTACTTCCATTAGCCAAATCGATCCCTATCTTGTCATAGATCATTCATGACATGAAGATGAATCTATATATAGAAGTTTTGTGGGCCAAAAACACGTGAATCTCCCTCGGTGGAGACTCTCTTGATTTTTTCGACGATGGTCAAATTCCTCTCCCGATTTCTATATCTCTTTCATTTTAATTATTTCCATGATCTAGATAATGTTTTAAGAACCTAAAGAGGCTCACACACCAGCCACACAAGGTTTTATAAAACTTTTGAGAGAACCCGTATCGTTCTCTCTAACCAGTACGAGACACACATCTATATATACAATTTCACAAATATGCATGGTGATCCGCACTCATAGATATATGTGTAAGCATCCTATATGGAGTCTAGTAGGAGTCAAAAGGTCCCTACCTGAAGTTCTTTATAGGGAGAGAAACTTTCAGTTAAAGAGAGAGAGAGAGAGAGAGAGCTTGAAGCTCTTTAATGACTGTCACCCTCTTCTAGTCTCTAGTTTAGCCTCTTCACTCTCCTTCATTTCTCTTGCTTCTTCTATTTTCCTTTTGATTTTTCCTCATGGTGTGTCACTGTGTGTGTCTCACACACACATATGCACACCCGAATACATACACACAGCTACACACATCTCATACGCTCACATCTCTTCTCTCATGGCTATAACAACCTTCCATACCTACATAGAAACACACACACATACACTTATATGTCTATACATATGCACACCTATACACACTCTTCATTTCGATTAGGAGAGAAAGAGGAGAGAGAGAGAGAGAGAGAGAGAGAGAAAAAGAGAGATAGAGACAGAGAGAAAGATACGTGAGAAAGGGAAGAAAATCAGAAAAATAGAAGGTTGGGGGATGGCCTTGTAAGGCTTTGGTCCTCTCAATGTCCCATCCCACCTTTTTATTTTACTTACAATGCACCCTACTTGTACACAAACTTTTCCAACATAGGATTACTTGATACCAATAAGACACATGTCCTTGTCTTGAAAATCCTAACCAAGCTTCTTGAGTAAGCTTTGCACAGTTCCCAATATACCATGTGGCCAATTAGCCAACTACACATGCACACTAGCATGAACATGAATTGTCTCAAAATTGCATCGAAATTAGCACCCTAGCTAATCTTGATGTTCTTATTACAAATACGTTGTCCATTCCTTCAAATTAAATCATTTGAATTTTCATACTTATCTGCATCCTATAAATGACTGTGTAGTCTCATGACTCACACTAATCTCAAATAAATGATCAAAAATTCAATTCAATCTTACAATGTTATACTGGTGGTTTACTAGTTGATTTCATAATTATTCTGACACATCATCAATGAATTACTTATTTGACATTGGTCAATGCTAGAAATTTACCAAATTGCCCTTTATGATTTTTTGAATCCTGACAACTAAACTCAAGTAGATTGCATTCTTTCAACCATTAGATTAACATCAAAATTAAAGTCAACTATTTATCTTGAATGCATCTCACATATGGTAGAACAAACTAAGACTGAATTCATGTAATAATCATAACTCATTAGAGTTATAATATTGTGAGCCTATATATACATATGAATAACTAAGCATCTAACTAGAGTCTGTCAGTAATTCCTTACATCAATTTTCCTTAAGCTATTACCCAAACTCTAGTTAGATGCTTAGTCAATTTTCCGAAGCATGTCTTCTCTTAAGATATTGAGACATCTCCATCTACTCCTCTACAGGTTCCATTTATGCTTAGTGTCTTTCCATTCATAACTTATCATCTGAGTCCTATATGCCTTTTGAGCATAACTAAGAAATTTGTGGGTGAGTAGAGTGAGCTAACTTAAGCTCTATGAGTAACTTAGGTGCCCTCTCATGGGTTTTTAAAATTCAGACAAAATATTTACATGGATAGCACTAAAAATAATTTAAGTTATTGGATTTTATAACAAACTTATACAAAAGTCTTTGTAGAACAGTTCTTTCAAAACATGCTACTAAGTTTAATAAAAAATAGATCAAGTCAAAACAAAGCATAACAAATCGAATCAAGGCTGAACATATTAGAATAGAAATGCAGACAAGCTTTAAATAATCATATAGAATAATTTATGCCATTATGACAATTAAATATAATAGACAAGGCATAACACATCAGAACAGATCCAATTTATCAGCTAAGAGATCCCTGACAAGGTATATAGGAATCAATTAGATAGTAGAATATGAGATGTGATTTAATTGGCCAGTCACAGACTTTACATACAGATAGGGTGGGGTTTAGGTCATGAAAGAAGTGGTATCAGATCAAAGTAGAATTGCAAGTAAAGCTTTAAATAATCATACAGAATGAGTTATGCCAACATGACAGCTAAACAAAATAAACAAATCAGAACATATCATAATGAAATCTACCATCTAAGAGACCCTTGAAGAGGCATGTAGGAATCAATCAAATAAAAAATATGGCTTCTAAAGAAGCATGATAAATCTTTTAAATCATGTACAAGATTCAGAACAACTACATTTTTAGAGTCATGTAGACCCCTACCTTAGATGTAGGATGTTGTAGCCTATGCCTTTAGGGGGTACCTCCCATTTTGTTAAATGTTCACCTAGACTCCTAGACAAAATTACAAAATATATTTGCAAAACTAATTACTTTAGCTATCCATGCTTTCAAAATAGATACAGAGTCCAATGTTAAATGACGTATTCAAATATAAAATAAATTTTTTAAAACCAATCATAAATACTTAACAAGATTACATTTGATCATAATGAAGCAGTTTAACAAAAATGCACTAGATAAGAGTAACACCAATTCAAGGTATAAGGTAACTCCCGATTATCTAAAGTTTTTTTTGCAATTTTTTTATAATTTGTTCAACTTCGATCCGATTTGTTCTGCTTTGTTTTGACTTGATCTTTTCTATTTTATAAACTTATTAGTACATTTTGAAAGAATTGTTATGTAAAGATTTTTGTATAAGTCTATTATATATGCTAGTAACTTAATTTCTTTTCAATGTTATTAATGTAAATGTTTTGTTTGGGTTTTGAAAACCCAAGACAAGGCACCTAAGTTGCTTACAAAGTTTAAGTTAGCTTACTACAACTACTTATAAAATTTTTAATTATGCTCAGGAGGCATATAAGACTCAGATGATGATAATCTATGAATAGGAAAGATTCTAAGCTAGATAGAACATGTAGAGGTGTAGTATAGCTATATTCTAGTGTCTAAAGAATGACATGCCAAAATTTAGGTGATAACTTAGAGCGAGTTAATGTAAGGAATGACTACCAAACTTCTAGTTAATTGTTTAGCCATTCATGTGTATGTATGGTCTCACAGTATTGTAACTCTAATCAGTCATAATTATTACATGAATTTTGTTTTAGTTTTGCTTTTTCAAATGTGAGTTGCATTCAAAGAAACTACCCGATTTTAATTTTACTGCTAATTTAATGGTTAAAAGAATGCAATCTACTTGGGTTTAGTTTTGAATGGCCTCTATGATTGGTGTGGTCATGTTACCTTTGAGGTTGTCTCTATTGTCGATCATCTGGTCTCTAACCTTCTTGTGTGAATTCATGGATCTTTCCTATTCAAATTAAGTTTTTTATTTCTTGCTTCAAAACACGACACTCATCAGTAGTATGGCCATGATCCTTGTGGAACTCACAGTACCTCATTTTATTCTTCCTTTTTGGGTCTCCTCTAAGGCAATCTGACAATCTAAAATCTTCTTTAGACTAGATTTGATAGAGAATGTGCCTTAATGGGGCATTCAGAACGGTGTAAATATTTTTCTTCTTGGTAGAGGAGCTGGATTGTTCCTTCCATTCTAGCTTTTTTGGGTTCCAATGTCTCTTCATCTCATCTTTTAGAGATTTTGGAGGGATCTGTTCTTCTCTTTGGTTCTATTCTTTGGCATTTCTAAAAGAGCTTCTAACGTCTTTAAGAGTAATGTATCTTTGTGATTTTAAAAGCAGTTTTGACATACTCATAAGAGGACTCTTTGTAAGTGAGTTCTTAAACCTTATAGGCGTCAGGCCAATAGTCATAACTGCTATAGTAAATCTTTCTTTGCACCCTTCTACTGAGGTCAGTTTCAAGCTGAACTTACTAATGAAATCTATCAAGGTTTTGCCTCTGGATTGTCTTATTGTTAAAAGGAACTTAGGCCTATTTCTTAGCCTTCTACTTGTGATGAAACGATTTATAAGCTTATAACTTGGTCTTTGAATGTCGAGATTGAGTTTAGTGAGAGGCGCTGGAATTACTCCAGAGCTACGCTTTTAAAATTGGTCATAAAAAATGACATATAAGTACGTCAATGCCGCCATGAAGGACCATTGTATGATGAAAGTGTGAAAAGTAATCAACAGGGCCTATGCTCCCATCACACACCTTAAATTTGGGGAAGATAAACTTTTTGGGACACTTTTCTACATAACTTCCAGGGGGAAAAGAGTCTCAAGCATATTGAATGGTGAGTATAAGTGTTGATTGTCAAACTATTGAGGTGCCTTCCCTTTGAAAACTCCTTGAGACTCTGCTTCCCTTTCCACACTCTGTTGAGTCAGCTAGAGTGATGTTGGGAATGAGACAAATGGACGGAAGGATCCCCTTGAGCCCTTTGAGTTTGTTCTTGATTATTATTATTAACTACATCCTCGGCCTATAAAGGATAGGGAAAAGGGATTTCTATGCGTTGTTGATGCTATTGATCTAAGGCTGCTTGAACTAAACTAGGAGCTGCTCATTTTGAATTGGTGGTTGCTAGTTTTGGGCTAGTGGTTGTGGCTGGTTTTGCCCTAGATTGGCCACTGTCTAGTTCGACGTCTCGATCTTTCGAGCAAAGAATTCTATCCCTCTATCTGGAATAACTGAAACAAGTTATTGATTATTGGTACAACTTTTAGTGTGCATTTGTTGTGGCGGTGGTTGATTCCTCTATCTAGGATGGAGTTTTAGAGCCATTGGTATCTTATAATTTAAGATAGGAAACAAACGTGTTATGGTCAATTTTTAGCTAATAGGATCAATGGTTGAACCTCTGATCAATAACTTGCAAAATAGATTGGTTAAAAGATAACCTAAGAGCTAGAGCCTAGTAAAAAACTTTCTGATGGCTAAGTTAGTGGAGTTTTTAAGAGAGATTAGAACTGTAATTTAGGCCAAATATTTTGGTGTACCTTGAGAAGCAATGTCACGACCCAGAACCCGACCTATGCGGATTAGGGGCTCGTGATTGGCCACCGAGGCCTTTCTCAATGATCACAATACTTTTCTAATTACCATTTACGCAGCGGAATAAAATTTTCTTCTTTACATCCATAAAATAAGCTACACAACTTAATCAGTCGATTTAAAATACCATCACTGAATATCATAGTTTCCAAGTCAAAGAGTAGCATAACATTACACAACTTTAATACATAAGATCCCAAAATGTCTAGTCTATCTTCGGTTAAGGACTTATAAAAAAGAACTCGCTTTATCACTTAAGCACTTATCCTGCATCACCTGAAAGCAAGTTTGTCTAGTCCTCACCTAAAAACATGGTAAATATCTATAATGAGCTCGACAGCTCAGTGAGTATTTCATAACATGCTAAGGGTTTCAAAACTACTATGTAGTACATTTTAAAATGTCTATACTCATATGGAATTAAAATACATCATATCAAGTACAACAAATCAGAGAATAGTACCAAAGTCATTTTTAATAAATATCAGTTCAATCACAGTCGTAAATCAAAATAGATAACATAGCATAATAATAATAATGATCCAATAACATAGTTTGATAATGATGATTAGTATTATAATTCGAACATGGTTCAAAGTCATTTTCAATATCAATAGTCATAGTCAAATCAACATCATAATCTAATATTGTAACTCGATCATAGTTACGGTTCAAAGTCGTTTTCAATATCAATAGTCATAGTCAAATCAACTCCATAGTTCAGTAACATAGTTCAATAACAATTTCATAGTTTGATAATCAAAATCTTAGTTCAATAGTTCTCAATTCGATGATTCAAGGTTCAATAATAGTTCACATTAGATATTCATAAAAGTTCAAATCATTAAAATTTTCCTTTTATGGCCAGCAAATTAGAACCTCGCTAACTAAGATCAAATTCGATAATACCACCAATATACCCCGTGGTTAGGGTTCAATAAGGTCATAATCTATTCAATAATGACCAATCAAAAAAGATTCTATAGCCAGCAAATTAGAACCTCGCTGACTGAGATCAAAACTCAATAATACCATTAATATACCTTGTGGTTAGGGTTCAATAAAGTCACAATTTATTCAATAATGACCAATCATAGAAGGGTGTTCCATTCAAAATATCAAAATCATATCCAAAATCAATAATATCAATAACGATCTCAATTATTCATACAAGAGTTTCATATTTAGCCTTTAGTCAAAATAGTTCAAAGATTAGTGAAAAAAACTATATAGTGTTATGAGTATTTTACAAAACATTTTTTTGAATCAGAGGGAAGACAGTATAGATATCAATAAGTTATTCAAAATAATATCAATGGAAGGCGTCTATTTTCAAGTCATAAAAGGTTGATATTTATATCTATAATGAAAATCCACTTCAACATGGTATGAAAAACTCACCTGAAGTCCCAAAATCAAATTCCAAAAATCCTTCCTTAACAAGGGTCCCTATAATCACAATTCAAGATCTTTTTACTTTCTTATTCAAAGTATCATATAATTTAACTATCAATTTAGAGCTCTTTCTATTCCAATTACCCTCTTCCTATAGCTTCATTTAGTCTTAGGGACGCGTTGGTCATTTTTTAGTTTATTACCGAGTCTTATTTTCCCTAAAAAGATGTCACCGTTAGGTTCAAAGTGTCGAAGATAATTGGTTTAAACTTTTCTAGATCTAAATTTGCGTATCCATAGTTTATTTTAAGCCTAGGGGCGATTTTATAGTTTTGTACTTTTACGTGTCATTTTTTGGCACATCGTTTGCTAAAATGGACTCTACCGTTGAGTTTGAATTGTCCAAAATAGACTACCTTTTACATTCAAATGGCCTTGGGTATCATTAGGGGTAAAGTGGTAATTTTACATCTTATGATGGGACCACCCTAGAGTCCCCGGATGTCCAATCTGACATTTTCATTGTGTTTGAAATGCCCCAAAACATTAGATTACACTATCTTTTTATTTTATTCGGACAATGGGACTATTATACCAATATAAATGAATTAAATTTATTTAATTCCTTTATTATATTATATATATATATATATATATATATATATTCGGCTAATAATTTAACCAAGTGCCTCAGTGGCATAGTGGTTAAACAGTTGGGTTTAGGTGCTTTATTCCTATGCAGGTCGTGGGTTCGAGCCACCAAAGCTACTGCTTCCATTTTTTTTTTGTTTGAATTTCATAACCAAACGACGGATAAAAACTAAATGGCAGATAAGGGTAGTTATTCGTCGAGACGTCACTATACGCAAAAAACTCTAGAGATTTTTCTTCCATTTCATGAATTTTAAGGCATCATTGTTCTCTGTTTTCAGTTCTATTCAATTTTTGCAACTTAAAACTCCATTTTAGCGTTGGTTTCATAGATTGAATCGAGCCATAAAGCTCGTTGTACTCTATCATGGTCGTATCACTCCACTGTTCACGCTTGGTTCTACACCAAAACGCAAGGAGTTTGGCCTATTATTCTCCTCTTGTCATGGGGTTTCATTCCTTGTTCAAAAATAGTAGGTTTAACGTCCGATTTTTGAGGTTTGGTTCAAGACCCAATGCCTGTAACTCAGTTTTTGGGGTTGTTCTTTTTGTAAATTTGGTGGCGGACCAACCTTTCTGTGATGCTCATAGGTTCTAGTTTAAGTCCCAACACAAAGAAATTAGTTTCATGCAAGTCGATTCAGACCGAGTTCCTAAGGTCATCAATGGTGGTTGGTTCAGTTTCTCAACATCTACATAGTAGTTCATAGATACACTCTAATTGAATAAGGCTGAAGTAAAAAAAATTTTGAATTCTAAAGAGAAAATTTTTACCTTTTCTCTTCAGTTCCTTTCTTTGTTGTAGCCTTGTTCTTCTCCTCCCTTTTCTCCCTTCTAATCTAATTACAGCATTTCTCGTCCATGCATGCAGAGGTCACCTCCATTTTCTTCTTCTTCTTCTTCTTTCTCACTCTTTCTCTCTTTAGCTCACTCTCTCTCTCTAACTCACATGCACACACTCACACTCTTTCTGATTTCCTTCTCACTTCACACACGTAACACATATAAATATATCACATATATCTTATTTTATTATTTGATTTAGTTGCATGTAATGAAATTGGCTAGTTTGGGAGGTGAAGGGTTCATCATATGTACACATATACATATATGTTGCAACATTCTTCACAAAGTGTGGGCAGCCCAAGTGGCTAAATTTTTGGGTTTAAATGCTTGTTCATATTTTGGGTCAAGGGTTCAAAACTTAACCACTCCATTTCTCCCCCCCCCCTTCTTTTTTGTTTTATTTATTTATTTATTTATTTTATGTTACTTTATTTATTTATTTATTTTTATTTATTTATTTATTATTATTATTATTATTATTATCCCGGTTTAATTTTCATAACTTTTTATTTCGCTACATAAGGTTGCCTGTTTGCTACGTAAGGTTTCTAATTCTAAACACGGGTCGGGGAGTTACAAGCAATGTTATTCCTTTTTTTTTATTATTATTATAGGCATGTATATCCTATTCTTGATAGGATTTGGATTTGGATTTGAGAGAAAATAGGGATTATGTTTATCTCACTAAGACAATTTCCTAATTGGACTCTGGTTATGAGCTCGGTACGAAGTTAGTTGTGCTCAATACCACCTGTGCTCAGCATGGAGAGGTAACATGCAAACACTTTCTTTGACGTGGAACTTGTCATTTGAAGTGTTAAGGTCGGAAGGCTCTTTTCGTGGCTCAATATGGTATACGTGTCATCATCTCTGTGCTTGACTCATTTTGGGCACACCACAAAACGATTCAAAAGATCAACAAAAGCACGAAATATAGGACCAAAGAAATGAAATTCATATGTTCAATATTAGGTGTTTGCTTTGACAATCAAATGCCCAAACAACTCATAGTTAACAAATTTTCATCATTAAAAACTAAAGTTCTTTTTTCTTTTATTTTAAAGCCTTGCCTTTCATTCAAAACAAGAGCAAGTATTGTGTAGGACCCAAAAACTTCTCTGATACCAAATGTAGGATTTAAAATCGCTCCGATGCCAATTGTTGAATATAGAAAAATAAGTAATATGATAATATGAATGGGAGAAAATGAAATCACAATACAAGAAAATAAACTAGGAATTCAAACGACCAAGAATGTAATTACTCCATTGAATAAAATATCAAGATTAATATTTTTATTGAAGAAAAACAATCTCATATTAAAAAATCTCAAGCCACTCACACAGCTCTCTCACGGCACAAGCTCTCGGCTCATGGCCTCTTTTTTTTTACCACTACTTATTATTTTTGTGGCATACAACTCAATGTGACAGAGACCCACATATATATAACATTGACTCTAAGTCCTATATTGATTAGGATATCTAAACCCATACAAACTAGTATATTTTATTTAACTATAATTAAAAACTAACTTTCATTAGAATATTAGTCCAACTACAATTAGGACTACCCAAAAAGACTCCAAATATTATTAAGACTCAATAAACTAAATTAAGAAACTTCCTAAAATTTATGGCTTGCTTTAATTGGCCAACAATGCCTCCCTTCAACTAAGCTCGCCAACGTAGCTTCACAAACATCTTCATAAGCAATAATCTTCAAAGCAATTTTTTGTCGCTGTAAGAAGCTTTTGCGACAGTAATCTGAAACAATCATTTTTTTTCATCTTCACGCGCGGATGTGGTCGAATCTTGTACTTGGTATACAATTTCTCAGCTTGTTTAACACGATCAACGAACAAATTCATGCTCATCGATTCAAAATCAAAATCAGTAAAATAATTATCTGTGCCAATAATTTCATCATCATAATGATGCAAAGCCTGCCAATATTTTAGAATACCAAAATCTTCTTTTCGAAGAAAATCTGCACTAATGAAATTATTAAGATCTAAACCAATATTGTAGTACAACAAGAATTTATCAACGCCAATGAAATCACAAATTTCAGACAACTTAAGGCTTCTCAATTCTAAAAAATTATTGAAACTCTAAAAATTTTGTTTTCATAAAATCAACACAGCCTTGAATAATAAAATTCTCAATACCAATAAAATCAACAAACTCTGATTTGAAATGTTCTTCAATCTCACTATGTTTTAATTCCAAAGTGCTTGGCAAATCAATTAAAGTAGCAAGGTCAAAATTCTCAAAATCTTCAACTGCATCAATACCACAACATGCAAAATTTTTTGTTTTTTAACAATTAAATTCTCATACTGAGTAAGATGAAATAATTCTTCAACATCTCTTAATTCACCAAAAGCAATTTCTAACAAATTCAAATTTTCATCATCATGAGCTAAAGTCAAACTTTCAACCATACAATTATTTTCATCTTCTTCAACTTCCAAAATATTTCTTTTCTTACAACTAATATTTTCTTCCTCAAAAATATTGACGAAGCAGTCAATATCATATGAATTTAAATTCAACACATTATATGAATCATCCCAAATTGGAATGAATTCTGAAAATAATTTTGAACTATCAATCTCTTTATTTTCGTCAAACTTATCTCTTTCAAAATCAATCACCCAATATCTGTCTATGGGAGGTTCATAACCATTCCGCATATTATTTTTATATGCCGAAATAAGATCAAACCAAAACTTATGTGGTGGTGGATAGTTTTGTGTGCAAACAAAAGTATTCCAATATGCCCAATGTATTGTCTTCCTTATTATCTGGTAGAACAATTTAACTTTTTTCTCATAAAGTTCTTTTGATAAACGTTTCAATGCAATATCCAATACATTAAATACATGGTATTAAGATATAGTGTAACACGCTGTAATCACTCATCAATATTCTGACCACATACTCTTAAGATTTCAAACTTTTGTCCATTAACCAAAACTTTCTCCATAATTTTAAATCAACAATTTATTTAAATCATGTACTTGAGTTTGTCCAAAAATTGATCTCGTCGTCTTTTTTTTTTTTTTTTCCTTCAATATGATCAAGTTGGCCTCCTTATCGATTAAACTAGAATTTCTTTTTTTTTGGTTTCACAAGTATTTGTACTACCGTAAGATCTTTTTTTTCGATCCAAACGGCCGTCGAATTTCAATTGAACAGCTCTTCAACAAACCACTCAAGATCGCAATCTTAAGTAAAATGAGAACTACAGTTCTCTGCAATAATCCAAGAACTAGACCAAACTTAGGTTTTCCATAGCTTCCCAAGATCAAGACAAGACTCTGATAAATTACCCCCAAGATTGTAACTAGCTCTTCCAATAACCCCAAGATTGTAATCGGCTCTCTGAAGATCGAGTTTGGCTCTGATAAATTACCTCAAGATTGTAACTGGCTCTGATACTAAATGTAGGATTTAAAATCGCTCCAATACCAAATGTAAAAAAATAAGTAATATGATAATATGAATGGGAGAGAACGAAATCACAATACAAGAAAATAAACTAAGAATTCAAACGGCCAAGAATGTTATTACTCCATTGAATAAACTATCAAGATTAATATTTTTATTAAAGAAAACCAATGTCATATTAAAAAATCACAAGCCACTCACACGGCTCTCTCACGGCACAGGCTCTCGGCTCACCACCTCTTTTTTTGACGACCACTTATTATTTTTGTGGCTTACAACTCAATGTGACAAAGACCCACACATATATATAACATTGATTCTAAGTCTTATATTGATTAGGATATCTAAACCCATACAAACTAGTATATTTTATTTAACTATAATAAGAAAACTAACTCTCATTAGAATATTAGTCCAACTATAATTAGAACTACTCAAAAAAACTCTAAATATTATTAGAAATCAATAAATCAAATTAAGAAACTTCTTAAAATTTATGAAGTTGGTTTAATTGGCCAACATATTGTAATGTTGATTTCAAAATGTTTCTTACATTATTTACTTTAACAAGGAAGTTAGGAACTGACAATACAATAAAGTGATAAAGTACCATTTCACAAAAAGGCCCGGCATGAAAAATATGACATGCATGGCTAGTTATGCTTTGTGAATCGAAGTTGATTCATCCTGTTAGTTGGGTGGAGAGGGAAACCTTTTTAAGGTGGAAATGCATGGAACTCATGGGGAGGAAGACCGTTAGGTTGGTCTGTTAGGAAGGGACCATATATGCATAGTGTCACTATTATTGCAATTTATGGGTGAGACAGGTAGGTAGGTTAATCTTTTATCAGCTGCAAAGATTATGAGGCCCCAAATTTATTGCAATTTATTAGGGGAAGCTATCATGTAAGTTTGTCGGACCAAAGTTTTTATTATTGAAATATGACTCCAAGTTTTCAATCCCTTTTTTTCTCATTAGAATAAATCATTCAATCCCAAGACAGTCCCTTCTATATTACAGTTATGAGAATTGTTTCTCTAAATTTAATAATTTTGTCGTCATTCATTTGTAATTTGTATATTTACCTGTTGTACCTTGATATTTACTAATATACGTACTAAAAATTTAGCAGTACTCTTCTCTTTTTTTTTTTTCTCTCTCTCTATATAAATATATATTAAGTGAAACATCTTTCTTTTGATTTGCTGACTACCACCAAAAAGGTACTATTCAGATTTAAACTATAGTTTCTAACTTTCTAATTTTTATTGAATATTAATTTTTTATTCAGTACTAAATATATATATATATATATATATATATATTCTTGCACGGGTATCCTCCTAGGAAATCATAAAGAAACAATGAACCTAGAACGTTTTAAAAATCTCATTATTTGCTGTGATGATCAATTGTGAGCAGGCTACGTTTTTTTATAGGTGCCAGTCAAAGTAATATATCTAATCAACCTTTATTATTTTCTTTAAAAAAAGATTAAAAGTGGGACCACGTTCGGCTGTTGTTTGGACATTTCATCATGACTTACACATTTATTTAGGTTGAGGCTATTCCTACTTCCCAAAGTGTTATTCACACTCTAATTTGAATAATAATTTAGGCTATGTTTGATAGTAATTTGGGTACCAATATTAATACTATGCTCATCAAAACTTTTTATAAAAAATATTTATTTAGATAAGTTATTACTATTATATTAATTTTTCATTACATCAGATGATATCTTGATATGATATGAACTCAATATAAAACTAATAATTCATCAGCATAAATTCTTTTAATAATTTTCTTTTTTTTATCATCATAACATTACTCGTTGGTTATTATATTAAGTGAAAATATCTCAACTATTTATTTAAGATACGTCAAAATTCATAAACTTTAATGGAACTCTTTTCAAGAATAGAATCATCTTAAAAATAATGTTTAAAATTATGAATCTATGACAATTTAGAAATAATCTTATGAAAAAACATAATCATTTAACTTCTTTTTATACAAAAGGTCAGAGTTTGAGATTCATGACTTGCACATATATATTTAGAATACTTCCTTACTCTTTTATCGTTATGCTAAAAAAATAATCCAATAAAAAAACATAATCAATTCCCCTATTTAATTTTCAACCAAAGTAATACTCATATTTTTTACCATTGCATTCATGATTCGTCCACAAGGTGCCGAGAAAGGAAAAGAGAGAGAGAGACGCGCATTGAACATATTGTTTTAGAAAAATTTTGTTATGTATGGGCCCTATGAAAGTTAATAACATCTTGTCAATTGAATTAGACATTTGATTTTTAAAAAGAATATAAAAACAACTTTAATTTACATTACAAACTACTATTGCTGGAATTCATAACAAAATTAACATACATAACAAAATATTATTAATGGAATTCATGAATCATTATTGAATCCCGTTGATGACAAAATTTCTCTTCAATTTAAGGTGAGAAAAGGGTTAACGAATGGGCTAAAGACAGCACACGTGATCATGTCTGTATGTGTATGTGTATGTGTATGTGTATGTATAAATATATATATATATATATAGAGAGAGAGAGAGAGAGAGAGAGAGAGAGAGAGAGAGAGAGAGAGAGTAAAGCCGTAGAGGACATTGATAAAATAGGGAGAAGTAAAGCCGTAAAGGAAGAATCAAATTTTATAGATTATATCTCCATGTTATGATTACAATTATCATTTTCATCATGAATCATGAAATATAAACTATATGTAAAATCATCGTTTTTCTTGAGACTCCAACGTACAGTTGTGCCTTCTATAAATTAATAAAAACTAAGGAGAGAATGGTTTTTGCGAGTCCATGTCCTGATCATGTCCCTTAGAGGATAGAGAACACGCACAAAAAAATGCTGAGCTGCTGCACCACTGAGCCTCAAAGAGAGACTCAGATTAAGGATTTCATCCACTTCCATCCTCTAATCCTATGTGAAAGCAAAACTGGAATTTCCTGCTCACTGTGCGATGGATCAATTCATGGTCCTGTCTATGGTTGCACCAAGTGCGATTTTTACCTCCATAAATCTTGCGCTGAATTGCCGCCGGAGATTAGACACCCCTTTCATCCGCAACACCCTCTTACTCTCACTCCCAACTTGCAGCTTCTTCATCATTCATCTTTGTTCTTCTGTGGCGCTTGCTGGAAGAATTGCAGGGCCTTCACCTTCTACTGCAAGGAGTGTCGGTTCAACCTCGGATCTGAATGTGCTTTGCTAATGCCTACCCTCAAATGTGATTCTCATGAGCACCTTCTGACTTTGTTCAAGAAGGTAGAGCAGAACCATGAATGCAAAGTTTGTGGCGAGGTTTGCAGTGACTCCATTCTCCGCTGTGTGCCGTGCGGGGTCTATTTCCACATTAATTGTGTTGCTGTCTTGCCACAAACCATTCAAGTTTCATGCCACAGACATCCTCTCGTCCTCACTGATTCTCTTGTTGAAAGCAATTCAGATGAGTTCTTCTGTGACGCTTGCAAGGAACACAGAAAACCAAATGAAAGCGCCTATCATTGTTCTGAATGCAACTTCACTGCTCATGTTTACTGCGCCATCTCCGAGGTATGCTCAGAACCTATTGGCTTTTTCTGATTAGATCGAAGATTCATCTCTATATGCAGGCATGATCTCTTGATATATCGCTGTATATATCATATATGTCTTCTTATTTGTAAAAGATTCCTTTAATTATCTCCTCTTTTCGGCTGATCTCTAGCTTATTTGAAATTCTCATAACTCAAGTTGAAAAATCAGATTTCCTTTCCCCAACTTAATTCCCATCATCAATCAAGCCTATATACGAGCTTCTTAATCTACAAGGTTCATCTCAATCATTGAAGGGGCTGTGAAATCATTTTCTTATTGATCTTCTTCTTGAATTAGTTAAAATCCTAATGGGTTTCTGCACTAGCTTTCAACATAACCGATCTGTGTCCAGAAATCAAATAGCCAGTATCACAGGCCCATCTCTAACTCCTGCTTTAGACACTAAGGGTTGGATCTTTTGTTTTAGAAGTTGCTTTTATCTATTATCATGATTGTCTTAAAGTAGTGCTAGCTTACACCATCATTGTTTTATAGAAGTGAATCCATAGTTTGAGATATCAGGATCAACATAGGTAACAAAAATAATTCTGTTGCAAATTAGCAGCTAAGTTATTTTCCAATTTTGAGAGTAGAATGGGGAACTATATATCATTTTAGTCGACGAAAGTCTTGAATCATGAGATAAACCTTGAATCCATAAGGGAAATAACAAAAATTTAAATTTGATTAATGATTGAATGGTTTCTTTTGAAGACTTACAATCCCATACATAGAGAAATAATCCTTGTAAGAACTCATAAATTATAAGAAAGTAAAAAATACAAAAACTAGCAAATTTGAGTTAAGTTCAAATTTGGATAATTTAGAGCCTTAACAAACAACACTGAAAATGAAATTCCCACAAAATTATTAACTAAATATATAGCACTTTCCTAAAATAATAAAAATATGTGTTTTTAAAAACTATAACATGAGATATTACTCAACTAGCCTATACACACTAAAATAAATAGGTTTTTTACAGCATAAAAACCCCTATTTCTTGAGTGATAGCAGTATTGTCTAATAGCAAAAACTTGAGTTAGAGGAGGAGAATAGATCAATTGGGTAAATTTTAACAATTTAACCCAATTCAAATTAATTTTATGTTCAAATTGATTTGATTGATTGTACAACATACCCTATATATGTTATGAAATACGTGCAATAGAAGTTATGTGAATCAATCAGTAAAGTGATAAAGAATTGATAATCAAACACAAAGAATATAGGGAATTCTTTTACGTGGAAAGCTTTATGGAAAAAACTACGGGATCTAGTTCAACACACATGCAATCTATTATGAAGAAATAGAGTTACAAGAGTCAACTTTACTTACAATCAAACGATTTGAATCCACAAACTTCGCAAATTTCGTTCTTCAATTTCTCCACTTGAATTCTCAAACTTTCTTTATAGCTATATACATCTCTGAATCTTCAAATGCCTTCACAATCGGCCGTCACTATGGATCTCAGAATTCACTACTCACAAGAGTCTCAAAATCCTCTTTTAGAAAAAAATAAAGTTTATATCTGTTAGAGAATATAATAATAAAGTTATACCCTCTTTAACTGCTTAGACTTTTAGATGAGTTGGTAACTTCACAATAACCAACTAGCATTATGTTACCGTTGAATGGTCTTTGGTCCTATTCAAATTGGCTCTGGTCTAGTTTGAATGCCACTTCAAACATGATCAAACAGAGTATTCTAGATTATATTTTCATATGTTTTAAAACCCCACATTTGAACTTTCAAAACTAATGTTTGAACGATTATTACATAGAGGGTCCGTTCGAACACCTTTTACATAGAGGCATGGTTTGAACACCAATTCCAAAATGATCACACGATGTTGACTATTTTTGTTAAAGACCAAAATGATAGAACATGTTTGAACGCCCTCTCGAATGTGATCGAATGCAAGCTACTATTTTCTTTTCTTTTTTTTTGAAAATCTATGAACCTCATTAGATCAGCCTATTTCCTCGTTCGTACACAACATACACTTAGCCATTTTAACTTAGAAAAATCATTTTAATTGGAAAAACTATAGCTTAAGTCTATGACATGATAGGAAAACACATGTTAACTAATTTTTGAAAATGTTTTAAGGTGTGTGTGTGTTATCCAACTTACGGATATGGTCTCTAAGTCCATCTACCATGCACTCGTAAGAGTAATTGGCCTTCAATTGATCTTCAATGATGCATAACGACCGTCAACACTTGAGGATTATGAATCCTTCACACATGTGGACCATTACTCATAATTAAGATCGCTAATTTTGTCAATCAGAATAAGCCAACACACATGAATCCACTCTTTAACTTAGCATTTTCAAGGCCTGAATGATGAAATTCAATCGAAAAGCAATGTACCACACAACAAAGCTGTGAATTTTTATTCCCACACCATTTTGGATTAAACATAGGTGTCTTCGGGTATAGATATATTAAAGTGGAACATTTTTCACTCATTTCCCAAGAAAACTGTCAAATAATAATTGAAACTTGCAACAATCCAAGTGAAAAAAAACACCTTCAAACTCATTATACATCGGTTTCCCTTCCTTCGAAAGCATTGACGTCCTTGAGTGAACAAATGGTGTAACATGTGATTAGTGTGCATAATACTCAAAAATATCTTGGACATTGAAGGGTTTAGAAATAGCAAATTCAATACGAGGTCCAATCCAAAGGCACCAATTTTCTTCTACTTATGCTTATCATATATCCTTACAGAAAACCTCTTCTTCCATAGATGAACCATTACTGTGTCTCCTATAGCAAATTTTTCATGTGCCTATATTTATCTTCACTTTCCTAATGGTTAGTTGTTGACTATAATTTCTTATTGGCCTTAGAGCCTTGGAGATGTCTACTACAAAGTATGAAGTAGAGAAGTTTGATGGTAAAATAGTTTTGGCCTTTAGCGCATCAAGATACGTGTGTTGTCATGGGAACAAGATTTGGAGAAGGTTTTGGATGGCACATTGCCATCAATGTTGACCCTGGAGCATATTTCTGAAATGCAAGATAAGGCTCATAATGATATTCAACTATCTCTTGCTGATATAGTACTGTGGGTGGTTATAGATGAAAAAGCCACCTCTAGACTTTGGAAAAAGCTAGAGAATTTGTATATGAAGAAATTGTTCACCAACTATTTGTATTTGAAGTAAAATTTGTACACCCTTAAGATGAATGAAGGTATGTCCATTAATGAGCACCTTGATGAATTTAATAAAATCATCATGGACTTGGAGAACATTGATGTTAAAGTTAAAGAAGACGACCGAGCCCTAATTATTTTGTGATCATTGCTGAATTTTTTTTAAACTTCTATTTATTCTATGTTGTATGGAAAGGATACTATATCTTTGGTTGATGTTAAAGAATTTTTGAACTAAAAATAGTTGAAAACTAAATTGAATGAGAAATATAGTGATCATTCAGATACCAAGGGTCTGTTTGGAAAGGGTCATTTGGATTCCTCATATAATAAAGGTTGACCTACTAAAAAGGACTCTGGTAGTGGTAATGGCAGAAGCAGAGGTGGATCTGGAGGTCGATAATAGTCAAGGTTTAACAAGAATGAGATTAAATATTACTACTACACAAGTTAAGGCACTACAAAACTGAGTGTTACAAGCTTAAAGAGCAAGAGGGAAAGAAGAAGAAAAATTATTCTAATGTCGTTGGTATTATAGAAGAAACCATTAAAGGTTCAAATAATGTCTTTTTAGTTACCATTTTAGATAATTCTTCCAAAGATGAGTGGATTCTTAATTTGATTTGCTCTTATCATATCCCTTAATTAAGATTGGTTTATCACCTATGAGGCAATCAATGGTGGTTTAATCGTAATGGGTAAAAACATGGCCTGTAAGACATTTAGGATAGGTACAATTCAAATTTAGTTGTATGAAAGAATTATGAGGACTTTGATAGATGTATGACATATACAAAAAATAAAGAAGAATCTAAATTTTTTGGGTAATTTGGATTCCAATGGTGGCAATTTCTTTACTTGAGGTGGAGTTATGAAGGTTTGTAAAGGATCTCCAGTTGTAATGAAAGTTATCAAAGTCAATAATACATTCTTTAAGGCAGTACCGTTGTTGGTTCTACAAGTATTTCATCTTTATTTTCAGTTGATCCATATCAGATACTACCTATTTATGGCATGTGTGATTGGGTTATATAAGTGAAAAGGTTTAACTATTTTGAGAAAACAATGTTTGCTTTGAGTACAATTTTAAGCAAATCTTGATTTTAGTGATCATCATATTTTTGAAAAATAACAAAGGGTGAAGTTTAGTATTATATCTTTGAAAAATAGCAAAGGGTGAAGTATAGTATCATGATTTACAAAAAAAAAATGATACAATTGACCACATCCACTTGGATCTTTGGGGTACTACAACCACCCCATCCGAGGGTGCTTGGTGTTTTCTCACTTTCATTGATTATTATCTGAAGAAAGTTTAGGTATATTTTCTAAAGCAGAAGAATGAGGCATTTGCAACTTTCAAGTAATGGAACGTCTTGATTGAGAAGCAAACAAAAAAACAAGTCATGCAGCTTGGAACAAACAATGACATGGAATACGATGATGGGAAGTTTTAAGTTTTACAAGAATGAAGGCATTATGAGACACTGCATAATTCAACACACTTCTTAGGAAAATGGAGTCGTAAAAGGAATGAACAGAATTCTTTTAGAGAAAGCTTGTTGCATGCTCTCAAATGTTAAGTTGTATAAGGAATTTTTTGCTAAGGCAGTCAATATAACTTGCTTTTTGGTGAACCACACTCCATTAACTACTATTGAAGCTTAAAATCTTGGTAAGCTATAGTCTGGTACTCCTGTTGATTATTCAAATCTCCTGTTGATTATTCAAATTTGAGAGTATTTGGTTGTCTTACTTATTATCATGTGAATGATAGTAAACTTGACCAGGAGTCGTATACTGCATGTTTATTAGATATGCATAAGGAGTGAAAGGATATAGATTGTGATGGCCTGATCTTAAGTCACTCAAGTTTATTATCAATAAAGATGTTACTTTTGATGAATCTTCTATGCTTTGCTTGAGAAAGGATGTTGGTGAAGTTTTAGGGAATAAGTAGAGTAATAGAAAGGATGTGGAATTACAAGTTAGAGCTTCACAAAGATTGCAAGAAAGTACTTAACTTTATCCCAAGTATTTTATTATACTCTAGTGCATAAAAGAGGAATAATATAGTACTATGATTGGTAGACAAATTAGAAAAATTATATCACGTCCTGAAACCGAGGATACCCAGGGGTGAGGTGAGTGACCCAATTTCTGAGCCATTCTAAGGTGTGATAATTAAATTTAAAACATGTTCCTTTACCATTATTTAAGTTAAATAGTCTATTGGAGGCAAATCGAGTGGCGAAAAGCCGATCCGAAAGCCAAATTGACAAAATGGGAGAATAGATGGTTAGGCCCCTCTCTCAATGCCGATCGGGCCTGGTCTCCATGCTTTGCTTTGTTTCAAAATTCCTTCATATTTTTGGTCATTTTCTTGTTTCAACCTAATTCTCAAGAGTCTTAAACATATATTTTCATTTCATTAAACATTTATATCATAATATAACATTCATTTAACATGAAACATTTACTTCCATTCATCAAGAAACCATATATCTAATTCAAGAGTCAAGTTCCTACATGGTTTCTATAGGTGTCCAAAGAGGATTAAATTTCTTTATAGTGTTTCCATCACCATTTAACATTCTATTTCATACACATTCTATCTACAATATACATGGTCTATTAAAAAAGAAATATACAATCAACAAGTTTCCCCAAAGTTCATGGTAGTAAAATATACAAAAATAGATATCTTTCCAAAAAAAACTTGATAATGAGTCTTCAACTTGTGGCCTGCTCCTTACCCCCTCCTACATCCAGTAAGGGTCAATACAACAACCCTAGTAGGAGAAATCTAAACAAAGTTAAGAACCTGTGGTGTCTCGTGTATGATAGTGCATGTGTAGTGACATCCAAGTGATCGATGAACATTCATCAGTCACTAAAGTAAAGATCCAAGAGATAATCAAACTCTCCCATGCCAAAACATATAACCATTGAAAAAGAAGCATCCAATTATTCACACATGTAAAATTATTGAATTACATCACATACAAACAAGATATTTAAAGGCTATACTTTCCTTATTCCTTTCACGTTCCCAAGGTCTAAATCCTCAAATGTTCCTTTCTTTCCAAGTCCTATTCTCATCATTCCAAGGTCAATTTATCAACATTCTTATCCACAATTCATGTTAAATCCACCACTAAAATCAACCATTTCCAAAACAATGTCTAGACATCATTTACCGACACAAATAGTCATTGAAGCATTTCTACGAACACATAATGTGCAAAAAATAATTTCATGTATATAATAAACAAAACTCACATTGTAATTTCTTCATCATGTAAATGTTTTCGTAATCAATTAGGAGTTCTATAAACAATAAGATAACAAGAAAAGAAGTCAAGCAATGAAAATAATTCACCCAATACATGAACACTCTACATGCATGCAACATATGGTCTATTATATAAAAACAAGCAATTCCATGACATGAGATGGAATAAATGAATGAAAATCTACCTACACATGTTTTATACCTAGGTTTAGAAGTCCCTACCTCAATTTCTTACTATTTGGATAAGAACCTTAACTTTTTCCTTATTGAATCTTGATGGATTTACCAAATTTCTTGCTCCTAGATTGAAGATTAGGAAATAAAGAGGCTTTGTGCCTCTTTAATCTCATAAGAAAAGCTCCATTCCTTCAAGAATTTCTAAAATCCTAGCTTTCTCTTTCCTTCACCTCTTATTCTCTTTCTCTCTTTCACGCAAATTATGACTGTGTGTTTGGGGTTTTAGTGTGTGTTGTCTTAGTTTTATAAGACAAAAATGAGTCTAGGGTAAAATCTCCCTTTTGCCCCCCCTTACATGTTCTTTATGGTATCTCATTCTTAATTCTAGAATATCTAATTTATTTCATTGTGTCTTATTTTACCCATAAGTCATACATGTATATTACATGATCCATCCATATATTATTTTTCTTCCCAAATCACATTACTTTCCATATTTTACATTTTATTAATTATAAAAATCTCGATTCTTTATAGATTAAGCCACTTTGGAGATTTGGGTATGTAGATTTGGTTGTATATGCACTTATCATAACATAGGATATTGGCATTCAAGAGTCTCTCACTCGGGTGTTAAAAGTACCCCATTCTATGTGTCAATCGACATTTGGGGCCAAATTTCATAGGGTTTTCATATTTTAGGGTTTTAAGACACTATATATAGTATTTTTCTAAGGATAAAAAAGTGAGAATGTATTAGAAATAGGCTTTAGAAACTTGTGAGAGGGGTTTAACACCTTTATTTAATTGTATTCTTCATCTTTGATAGTGGAATCCATCGTTGTGCTTCGCTTGTCATGCCCTTAACTCGTACGGTCGAGGTTATTAGGACCTCGAAAGAAAGGTGATATGACTAACCATTCTAGTCAAGTGTATCAAATATAGACCTTTTTTTTAATTGAATTTCCTCTAATTAGTTTCTCTTTAATCAATTTTAGTTCAGTTTCATGATTAGACTTATTTAAGTTCCGTAACGGGATTAAATGAAAATGATTACTATCAATGGCACTACACTAGCCATCCATCAATTGTGTATACTATAACAATGTTCAGAGTTGACTCTAAAAATCCTTATATACAAAACATATACATAAGAGGTCTGAAGGGTATAGGCACCCTTAATAAATACAATAAATGAATACAAAAATGTGAACTAACTATTACAATGTCCTTAGTCCTTCTGTAATGCTTCAACAACTGTCATCCTCCAGTCCAATACCTTCCATTCCCATGAACAGTAGGGGTGAGCCATAACTTTTAGTAGAGTTTCCCAAAACACACAAGTGTAAGTTCGAAGAGGAAAATTCATAATGTCCAGTATGCATCACAAGCACACAATCGCAACATCTACTAATCACAGACGTATACAATATATTCCATAAGACACGACACCACCCCACGAAGCACATTCATTTCTTGTTTAAAGCCATAAGAACAATATATATGCATGACTGAATCTTAAGATATAAATGTAAACATATAAGCTCACGAAATACCTCAAGTTCTTGTTTAAAGACATAAGAACAATATATATGCATGACTAAACCACAATTTTGATAAGTATCGCGAGTAAGCATCTCATTTCATTCTTAGTTATCTCAATCCCAATAAGTATCCACCTAATTGGCCATCGGTAAGCCTGAGTAATTTATGGGCTACTAACCCGATGGAGACAAATGACCACCCACGTGGGTTTATGACTAGCAAGTCGATGGGAGACAACATCCCTATCATAAATAGAACCCTGGGTAAAGCGCAATCTCACCACGCTCAAGGACACACAAAAGACGTGACTAATTTCCAACCCAAGTCCTTTTATCATAAACCATCCATTTCCATAACCCCAAGTATCTCAAATCCATACCACACACGGTGTTCATCAATATCAATATCCTCTCAAATCTTATGCCACTCAAATATGTCTTGCAGTATAAATAACAATGTCATCAAGTCCATAATAATACCCATTGACTATAAGAGAGGATATTTAATTTACAATAATTAGAGAAGCAACAATGATCATACTTATCTATGATAGGAATGGAGATAACAATAAACATCAACATAGGAATCACATTTATCCTGTAATGTCATGCAAACGTCTAACATCATGACAATCAAGATAGTACTTTTATCATACTAATAAATTAATCACAAGATATAAGATGGTGATAAAAAACATATCATGCAGATCATATGACTAGTACACACATCAATAAGGTAAGACATTACCCTAGTCTCAATCATCACCCCACTATAAGGAGAGACTATATGTGTCTTTCATAATGTTCGTCAATTGCCTTACCCACTACTATTCCATCCACGGGACCACTTTGGCCCATAGCATTAAGGTATCATGTCAAGTCTTAATGTTCTCTACAGCTAATTACATATTAGCCTACAGATCGGGTACCCATTTGCCCAAATAGATATCAAAAACGTGTTCTCGGGCCACAAAACACCAAAGAGGCCCTATCATACTGTTTCTAAGTCATTTGACTGTCTTTTAAACCCATAAGGAATTTTCGTAATCTATTGGGCAAGTTATGCATCCACCAAGACACAATCTTACAAAGCCAACCTTGGAATCAAATCTAGAAAATCCAAAAATCCTAAAGATGTCCTCTTTAAATTTTATTAACTTTTATAGGTTTCTATTTCATGCCCCGGGGCATTTTAGTAATTTCATATATGTATGTGGGAGCACCCCGAGTCTTCATTTCATTATTTTGATATTATATTTGAGTTTCTAGCATCCAAAAACATTGGAAACGCCTTTTTTGGGTCTTAATTTGGTTTCTAATTGCTTAATATAAGTCTTATGGTATAATCTTCATTTTACCAATTTAGATGGGACCATTACCAGATCCCAATCTGTCTAATATGATCATGTCTTTAAATTTTGAGCATTGAAAAACTTTAGAATAGCCCATTTTTGAATTTTAATTAGCCTTTACATTTCTTAATTTAGCATTAAGGGTATTTTTGTAATTTTTCATATTCATATGGGACTACCCCGGATCCCCAAAGGAATGCCTAAAAACCTTAAGAAAGCCCCATTTTTCATCTTATTTGCATTTAAAATTCAATATATTAAGGGGGCATTTTAGTAATTTTCTCTATTTGAATTTTTTCAACAATGAATGTTTTCAATTTTGAACCGGTTCATTTTGAACCTTTAACCAAAATATCAGATTTTCAAAATGTGCATAGCCGAACACTTCCTATACCTAGGTTTAGAAATCCCCTACCTCAATTCTTCAAGTAGTGATAGAAACCCCAAATGTGTTCTTGATGGTTTTGGCTAGAATCTTCAAAATCCTTAACTTTACTTGGTATTTGTAGGTAGAATAGGGTTTGTACTTCTTCAATCTTCCAAAAAATGTCCCAAATCCTTGAAGAATCTTCCAATTTCCTTACTTTCCCTTTCTTCCTTTCTTTCTCCCTTTCTCTCATCTCTTTTACGCAAATGTGTGTGTGTGTTTCTAGTGTGTGTTTTGAGTGTGTAGAGATTTTGGTTTTATAAGCCAAAAGCAAGACAAAATGTGAAATTTCTTTTTTTTCCCTCCTTATTTCTTTTCCTCATTTTTATTTCCAAGCCCATTTTAGTCATTTCATTTAACAAATTTTGCTTAATAAAATTTTGTATTATTATTTTTATTATTATTATTTTATAATTTAAAATTTAGGAAAATAAATAAAAAAATTTTCAGGTCTTTACATTCTCTCCCCATTAGAAAATTTTCGTCCTTGAAATTTAGAGTATACCTTGATTAGCAAACAAGTCGAGATGTTTGGTGCGGATTACCTTCTCACGCTCCTATATAGCCTTTTCAAGACCATGATCTCGCTATAGGACTTTAACTAGAGGAATAGTTTTGACCTTCAAGACTTATAACCTAGTATCCAAAACTTGAATAGGATGCTTTTCATTAGATGTATCCTCCTCAATATCCAACTCCCTCCAATCTAACACATGTGAAGGATCCGGTTGGTATTTACGAAACATAGGCACATGAAATGCACTATGAACCCCAGATAATCGTGGCAAGAATGTAAGTCAGTAAGCAACTTCTCCTACACTCTCAAGGATCTCAAATGGCCCAATGTATCGTGGTGCTAGCTTCCCTTATTTTTTGAATCAAGTCAAACCCTTTCACGGTGCTACCTTGAGAAAAATGTGATCGCTAATTTTGAAGGCTAGAGGTGTACGTCTTTTGTCCGCATAAATCTTTTGCCTACTTTGTGCCGTAAGTAACCATTGTCGGATAACCTTTATCTTCTCGGTAGTCTCCCGAACTAAGTCTAGACCCAAAACTATAGCATCTTTGACTTTGGTCTAAGAAATAGGTGATCGACATGGCTTACCATAGAAGGCCTCGAATGGTGCCATTTCAATGCTTACTTGATAACTGTTGTTATAGGAAAATTCATAAAGTGGCAAGTGATCCTCCCAATTGCCCTTGAAATCCATGACGCAAAGATGTAACATGTCCTCTAAGGTCTAAATAGTGCATTTGGACTAGCCGTCAGCCTCTTGATGGAATGTGGTGCTAAGTGCCAAATTAGTACCCAAGGCTGCTTGTAAACTTTTCAAAAAGTGAACAGTCAATCATGCATCCCTGTCAGAAATAATAGATACCGGAACCCCATAGAGCCAAATGATCTCTAGTATATACAAGCGGTTAAACGACTCCATTGAATCTGTAGTGTGAATGGGCAAGAAATGCGCAGATTTTGTTAGTCGATCCACGATAACCTAAATAACATCATGTCCACATGGCGATTTAGGAAACCTGAACACAAAGTTCATCGTGATGTGCTCCCACTTCCACTCAACAACTAGAAGTGGCTGAAGCAATCCTACAAATTGCTGGTGTTCCTCTCCCCTAAACCCAGATTTGCACACACATATACGTACATATATATATATATATGTTTATATACATATGCACACACTGAAACACACACATATTCAGGCATATAATCAGCCCAATAATACATCTAGAATTAGATAGAAGGTTCTATATGTCACTACTTCTCACCCGAGCTTCCATGGTTAGATAGAGAAAGTAGAGAGAGAGAGCTTCCAAACTCTTCAATGGCCGCCCTTTGCAGTTTTAGTCGCCTTATTTACTTTTTTTATTTTCTTCTTCTTTATTTTCTTCCTCATTATTTCCTTCTTTCTAGTTTGGTTTCCATGTAAATCAAACACACACTGATTCATACACATACAATGTAACTCACACACTCACTCTCTGTCTCTGTTACATACATACACAGTCCTCATATATACACCTCTCATATTGTCACAGATTACAAACACAAACACATATACACACATATGCATACACACTCTTGGCCACAACCGACTTAGAGAAAGAGAGAGGGAAAAGAGAGAGAGAGAGAGAGATTGTGTGAAAAGAGGGAGAGTAGGGGTGGTCTATCATAGGTAGGGGAAAAAATGGCTGAATGCCTTTGCTCTCTTTCTCTCTTGCCTCTTTCAAGTCCCATCAACACATCACACACATCACTCATCTGTCTCCCTACCATGCACTTACACACACACTATCACTCATCCTTCCACCACCAAATCTTGACACATGTCATGTTTTAGAATATCTTATTCAGCTTTTTGGAGAAGATTCTCATGCTTTTCGAGGCATCATGTAGCCAGTTGGCCAACTGTGCGTGCACACTAGCTCGAATTAAAATTATCTCGGAATCGCAACAAAGTTGGTACACTAACTAATTTTAGCACTCTTATTCCAAATATACAATCCGTTTTCCAAAATCCCAAACTGCTTGTAGGTAGAATAGGATTTGTGCTTCTTCAATCTTCGAAAACATGTCCCAAATTCTTGAAGAAACATGTCCCAAATCCTTGAAGAATCTCCCAATTTCCTTGCTTTCCTTTTCTTCCTCTCTTCCTCTCTTTCTCTCATCTCTTTTACGCACAAATATGTATGTGTTTCTAGTATATGTTTTAAGTGTGTAGGGATTTTGGCTTTATAAGCCAAAAGCAAGATAAAATGTGAAATTTTCTTGTTGCCCTTTATTATTTTTTTCTCATTTTTATTTCCAAGCTCATTTTAGTCATTTCATTTAATAAATTTTAATTTCTTAATAAAATTTTGCATTATTATTAAAGTTACTACACAAAATAAAATTTTGCACATGTTTCTTAAAGTTACTACACAAAATAAATTAACTAACCCAATTAGGATGGCTCGTTGACATCAAGATGTAACTGACTATTCGAGATCCTCGAGAGAACTGTGAGAGTTTCCTATCATTTTGTTTTACCTCCGTGATTATCAGGAGTTTACTATGTATTTTACTTATTAAGGCCTCATGCATGCTAGACAAGTTGTCAATACGAATTTGATTAAACGTAAATTAAAAATTGTGAGAAATGTTTCTCACAAGGAGTGTTCTATTGGGATTTTAAACTATAGGAAATTAAACTTTCATAGCAAGACTATTCTTTTCAGTCAAGCTTTTATAGTGATGTCACAATATTGAAATGGTTGCATGAAAGGGGGGCCTAAGAGTCCATACCAAACAATTGGAGTTATTTAGAAACTAAGGAATAACCAAAAATTTCGAGGACGAAATTTCTTTAAGGGAGGAAGAATGTAAAGAATGGGAAATTCTTTTTTCCTAAATTATAAATTATAAAATAATAATAATGAAAATATTAATGCAAAGTTTTATTAAGAAATTAAATTTTTTTTAAATGAAATGACTAAAATGGGAAAGGCTAATGCATCCCACATCGCCTGGGGAAGGGAAAGTTGAAGGATTCATAAGTAGGACCGCGATTTTCCTTGTCATAACACGTTTTAAATCCGTGAGGGCGAAGCCCAAAGCAGATAATATTTTGACACGTGGAGAGGGTCACTATAGAAGGTAACAGAGCTGGACTCTAGCCGGAAGTGTAGAGATGGCTACACGTCCGCCCAAGAGGACAGTATTCCTATGAGAGGGTAATAGGAAAGGGTAATGCATCCCACATCACCTGGGGAAGGGGAAGGTGAAGGATTCATAAGTAGGATCGCGGTTCTCCTTGTCACAACACGTTTTAAAACTGTGAAGGCGAAGCCCAAAGCGAACAATATTATGACACATAGAGCGGGCCGCTACTCATTTATCTTTCCAAAAAGACACACTACAACCATCACCAACTAAAAGATTCAAATTAGATAGAAAGAAATTGAACAGTGAAAGATTTACCTTTTCTAACTGAATAATATCCAACAAAATCCTTGACGTATTTATGTTGCACATGCCGATGGGGAGCCAAGATTGTGAAGAAAACAAGTATTTTTCACCAAAAGCATAGATTTGTTTTTTTGTACCAAACATTTACCACTATTTTAACAATCAAAGGTTCATTATTCGCGTATTTCTAATTCCCAAACCTCCCCTCTTTGCTCATCAACACATTATTCCATTTTACCATATCAATCTTCCTCTTTGACTCATCCCCTCCCCAAAGAAATCTAGATTGTATACTATCAATTTCCTTGGCTAATTTGATTGGTGTCTTAAAGAGCGATATGTAGTAAGTAGGTATGCTACTCAACACCAATTTTATAAGAGTAACTCTTCCACTGAATAATAAAAATCTTTATTTCCATATCGCTAACTTTTTCTTCATCCTCTCAATAACTGGATTCCATATCTTCGAACTCTTTGAGTTTTCTCCCAATAGAAGACCCAAATATTTTAAAGAAAGTTTCTGAACTTGGCATCACATTAATAACGCAAAGACTTTAGTCACCTCATTAGTAACCCCGATTCCACACAACGAACTCTTCTAGAAATTTACTCTCAGCCTAGATATAATTTCAAAACATCTCAATAACCTTCTTATGCTAATCATCTAACCCGAATTAGCCTTGGTAAAGATAATTATGTCATTAACAAACAGTAAATGTGTCATTGAGAAACCCGTCTTTCCAACCAAGACATTTTTCATGAGACCCATCTCTTTAGCTCTTTTGAAGAGAATATTCAAACCCTCCGCAGTTATAAAAAAAAAAGAAAGGGTAGAGAGGATCACCCTACCTCAATCCTTTACCTAAATTGAACTGATCAATTGGTGACCCATTAATTAATATATAAATTGAGGCTGAACTGATGCCTTCCTTTATCTAACTGATCCATTTTTCCCCAAATCCAAACTTTTCCAACAACTTTAGAAGGAAGATCCAATTAACGCAATCATATGCCTTTTCGAAGTTAATTTTCAACACAATTCATTTCTTCCTATGCTTCTTCCATCCATCAACCAACTCATTTTCTATAAGAATTGCATCCATTATATATCTGCCACTCAAAAAAGTGGATTGAGCCTCGCCTATAATGGTAGGTAAAACCCTTTTCAATCTTTCTGCTAGTGTTCTAGCGAGGTTTTTATATACACTACTGATTAGGCTGATAGGCCTAAATTCTCCCAAAGAAATCGGGTTATCATTCTTAGCAAATAAAACTAAAAAAGAGGAATTAAGACCTTTCACTAACCTGCCATTTCTATGAAACTCAACCATACATTGTATTAGATCATCCTTGACCACTTTCTAGCAGTTCTTGATACATAACATATTAAACCCGTCAGGACCTGGCGCCTTATTCCCTTCACATTCCTTTATTACATTCCAAATTTTTTGTTTTGTGAATTCAGCCTCTAACAAGGCTATGTCACCATTTTTCAACAAGGCTTCAAAATCCCTAGTGATTCATAGTTAACAACTCTAAGATTCTGTAAATTTCTTCTTGAACTAATCCGCAACTTCCGCTTTGATTACATTAGGATATAACACATTAACCCCATTAATATCGAATGAACCTAACATGTTTTTTCGATGTCTTCCTTTAGCTATGAGGTGGAAATACCTGGTATTTCTGTCCCCCTTGAGATTCCAATTAAGCCTCGACTTTTGAAGCCAAATCCACTATAATTTCGTGCTTAGCATCCATATTTCTCCTTTGAGTTCTTTTCTTTTAATTACTTCGGCTTCTTCAAGGATGCAGCTTTCAGCTTTGAAATCCAACTCATGCAACTCTTTCTTTGCTTTGCCCAAAAAAACTTCTATATTTCCAAAAATAGTAGCATTGCACACCTTTAAAATAGACTTCAGCATCTGAAATTTTTTTAATTGACGATAACTAGCCCAACCATAGACTTGGGTCTCAGACCAAACTTTTTCAACCATTCCCATAACACCAGGATGTAATAACCATGCATTCAAAAATCTGATTTAGGGCCCCAATCTCTCTCATCTTCCATCAGTACAATGGGGTAGTGATCGGATAAATATCTGGCCAAACCCCAAATTTTACCTCAAATTTCTCCATCTTTTCTCCTGTAATAAAATTCTATTTAATCTACTCCATTTGCTTCCATCTAATGTGTTACGCCATGTATAATTTTTGCCCTGCAAAGGTAAATCTTCGACCTCCATGTTGCCGATGAATTCATTAAACTTCCTCATTCCCCTATCTCTTCTTAAACATCTTTTTCTTTCACCAATACATCTTATTTCATTAAAGTCACCAGCCAAACACCATGGATCAGTAAATTTACTCTTAAGATAAAGTAAATTATCCCACAAAACCTTTCTTTCTTCCACTAAACTTGGAACATATATATTAGAAATGGTGCATTTGAAATTGGATGTAATTGAATCGATCAAAATAATAAATTGACTACTACAAAAATAATCAACCATATGAAACTAATCTTTATCCCAAACGCATAACAATCCCCCTGATTGACCCACTGAATTTCTTAATACAAAGGAAAAATTACAATTTGACCAAATTGACTGAACAAATGGCCTGGAAACCACTTATTTTTTTTTTTTATTTTTGGAAACAATACCATTTCAATCTTCTTTTCATTCAATAATTTCTTTATCTTTCCCCTTTTCTCCACTTTCCCCAAACCCCTTACATTCCATGACATCAACTTAATCATCATTAGAACAATAATAGTTCCTAAGATCAGCACCCAAACTTGAACATAGAATGTCTAATTTAGAATAGAACTCCCTTATTGATTCGCTTGTCTCTCATCCTCTTCTTTCAATTGCACAATTTTGTTGATTATTTCATCTTTGTTACCTTCAAATTCAAGCTTTAACGCTTTACCCATCGCCCTTATAGCTTCGCTTCATTAAGTATGCTTTTTTGACTACAAATAGAAGAAAAAGAAGATGCTAACAGTGAGATCGCAGCAACCGCAGCCCTAAAAACCACTTTTCTCTGCTTGTGTAGACACCTCATTTTGTGACATTTGATTAAGTAGTAAAAACCTATGATTATGCTAAGAAACCTACTTCAAGTAGGGACTCTTCCAAATTGAGTCCTATACCCGTTAGGACTCCTCTTGACAGAGTCCTATTCTTGTCAAAACTCTCATGTCAGAGTCCCAGTCCAAGTAAGACTCTTCCCGATAGAGTCTCACTCTCGTTAGGACTCTCTTGTCAGAGATCATAGTCCAAGTATGACTCTTCTCAATAGAGTTCCACTCCCGGACTCTCTTGTTAAAATCCTAGTCCAAGTAGGACTCTTTCCGATAAAGTTTCACTCTCGTTACACTTCAATAAGAACATCACACTGACTAAATGTGCATTGTTATACAATGAGCGAATGTGAGAAAAAAAATGAAGACAATTAAGTAGAAAAGGGTAATTGTGAAACATGAAAGAAATTAAAGATATATACACAGCCTCCAAAACTCAGTTCAACTAAAGATAATTGAGGATCGATTTGAATGAGTTGTCATGCCTTTTGTTAAAGTTAAAAGAAATTTAGAGGATTTCCTTAAACATAGCGTGTTCTGATCTCTTAAATAAAATCATATAGTTACATCAAATGGCATCTTTATTGTTAAGGTGATTATGTAGCACAAAATAGGTCATTATTATCCTAAATTTATTTGAAAATCCCATTGTAGGCATATATATATATATATATATATATTATTAGTTTTGTCTCACTTAGGAATAAGGTTTGAACTAAAACTTTTATCAAAAAATTACATTTGTATTAGTTTGAAGCATCACTAGTACCATGTTATGTCAATTAATTATCGTTCTTGAACTTATTTTGAAGGGTAGATTTTACACAAAAAAAATAAATTTTCTTACTCAATTTGATTTTTCATTTGTCCAAACAATTTAGCTAAATGTGATCAATCTCACTTGATTTAACCATTCAAATCTACAGTATTTGATCACTTGCACAGTTCAAATTAATGCTCAATTAGATAATCTCTTTATTTTATTAGTATAGTAAGTGATCTTCGTGAAATAAAACTCTGATTTGTATTTATTATTTTGATTTCATATTAATGTAGAGTCCTCTTATGGTGTTGTATCATGGTGTAGTTTTTTAAGGAATAAATCTATAATTTTGTGTTGTTGTTGCTACCATGCTAATATGAATTTCTTCATCTTCGGATCTAATCATTACTCTAGATGGCATCTAATCTACCACCACGCATTAATTTCGAGGATGCTGAAGTATCTCCAGCTCGTTGGACTACTGAACAAGAAAACATTTTTATAGATATAATGGAGGAGCAAATCATTTCAAATAACAAATTGACCACAACATTTGCAAGAGAAACATGGAAGAATATAAAGGTTGAGTTTTATATGAGAACTGGGATGAAATATAATATGAAGCAATTTCAGTGCAAATTCAATCAATTGAGACATCGATATAAAACTTTTACACAGTTAAAGAAGATACCAACTGGATTTGGATGGGATCCAGTCTTAGATACTGCAACAGCTCCTGATGAAGTTTGGGAACGTTATACAAGGGTAAAATGATTAAATTTTTATGCAATTGAATAAATAAATAGTTGTTAAATGCTGTTTGAATAAAAAGAAAACTATGTAACTGTAGGCACATCCAGAAGCAAAAATGTTTCATCGAGCAGGTTGCCCCAAGTATGATAAGCTAGTGACCATATTTGGTGTTGCAACTGGGGAAGGGGCGCACACTAATATCCAATATATCTCAGATAGCGATGACAACACTGAGGACATCATGTTCTGTCTTAACCCCCCTGTTCTTGAGGATATTGAGGAAGGAACAGAACAACCAAGAAATCGTGGTCGTTCTAGGGATTCAACTGCTAGTGGCACTCGTCGTGCAAGAAGTCGGTCCAGGGTATCAGAGATGTCGAATCCCATACGATCGTTGCCTGAGGCATCCTTTTCACAACAGTCTGTTGGTGTAGGTTTCAATTTAGGGCCCTACACAATTGCCAAATGTATCCAGGTCCTTGAGAGCATTGAAGGAGTAGATATGCCGACATACTTGAAGGCAATTGAGAAGTTGCAAGACAAGAAATGGAGGGAGACATTTATTGAGATGTCATATCATCGTCGAATGGGGTGGTTGGCTAGTTTGTAATGCTTTTTCAGCATTATCTTTTAGGGGATGATTGAATAATTTGTAATAATATTTGTTATGGCATATTATGTTATTAATGTCTTGTATTATGCATTGTGAGACTTACTTTTGATCGGATGATTCTCTATTTTGTCGAATTTTTTTATGTATGACATTATCTTCCTTTATCTTATTTTAGATTACATATAGTGTGACATTATTTTTTATGAGGTGCTTGCCTTTTATTTACTACTTGTGACATTTTACATGAGGTTTATTATATAAATTTGTTAATATCATGTGGTGATTGTGCTATGCTTGTTACAACAATATTTTCTTGTTATCTAGTGAATTGATAAGTTAATAGACAAATATTGAAAAAATATCAGATGTTGAGTATATGAACTAAAATAACATAACAAAACTCTTGCAAGATTTATTCACAACAAGTGAGTATAGAAAAGGTTCATTTTTTTAATGACAACAGTTGATAGTTGTTCAAATAATGTAATTGCAAATCAATTTTCATACACATAAAAACCAGTATTGTGACAAGGTTGTTAAGACAGTTATACAATATCAAAAGGGGGTTGAATGTAACATCCCAAACTTTGACTTTAATTTTCAATATAAAGTAAAAATATTCAATTAGAATATATCAATACGTTGATCAAATTAACTTTAACATTAATTAGATTACAAAAAGACAGGAAAATAGGACAATTTTTTAGAACACAACTTGACTAAAGAACATCACTACTGAAGTGTACGCGTTGAATTGGAATAACATAACAATTTTTTCATAATTTTGAGATAGTTACTTTTGGACATTTATGTGCTCTCATGGTCCAATACTAGACAAGTGACGCAATAGAGAGGGATGAGATAAAGTGGAAAAATAAAATACTAAAGATAATTAATTGCAAGTTTTATTTTGCAAACACCACACATAAGTTCATTCATACCCAAAGAGAGGGATAAGCTTTATGGATATAAAATAAGTTTATAGACAATGAAAAAAACAGAGAAGGTCATAGATAGAAGGAAATCGTGTACGGGGAAGAGGAAGGGGGTAGATGTCACGCCCCAAACCCGGATACCGCGACTAAAGGGTCATTGAACCCAAACCGGCAGGTCAATCTAAGGAACCATCCTAGTTCTTTGTTATAAATAGGCCCAAGTTCATTTCTTTCTTCACTTGGGTTAGTTTTATTTCCTTTGGTTTATATTGTTCAAGTCCCGTAATGGATTTTTTCCAATTTAGCTACTAAGAGAGTCCTTTATAATAAATCAAATCTTAGCTTGAGTTCATTCCAACAATACTATTTAATTATAGACAAATGCCCAACATACATACATAGAAATGAGAAAAATCAGGGTACATGCACCCATTTTTCAACGAATGAAATAAATACATAAAATGAGATATAGAAGTCTCTATGGTCTTCAGTTACTCCACCCAGATCCCGTGGCTGTTATCCAACTTTCGTGCACCTGCCATTCCCATGAATAGTAGGAATGAGTCATAACAGCTCAGTAGGGTTTCCCAAAATCACACACAAGGCATGCAAGGATGCAAAAGCTAATGCAAGTCCGATGAGAAAATTTCTTAAGGTCTAAGATGCACTACAAGCATACACTTCCCAAACTTCACATATTTCCCAATCAAATTACCGCATTACAATAATGTACGAAATATAAACCGTTCATAATCTAAGAACATGAATTACAACAATTCATAAGATGTAATCCAATCCCAATCCGAAAAAAATCATCGAGTAAGTATTTAGAGCATACATATTAATTATATATATTCACTCCGCTCGTGACCCTGCACTAAGAGCAATAGGAACAACAGATATACAATTCATAATTGCAAATGTCATGCACATGTGCCAAAAAAATAGATAATACATGATTATATTTGATCACCTCAAGTACAATCCACTACACGTCTTATCACTTCTTAATATTTGGATAACCCATCCATCATAAGCTCACCTCATACTCATATCAAATCAACATTTCATACTAACAACCTATTTGGCCCCCAGTAAGCCTGAGTCCTTTACGGGCTACTAGCCCGATGGATATAAATGACCACTTGCGTAGGGCTACAGCTCGCAAGCCAATGGGAAGACACCATCTTGAACACAAGAAAAACTCTGGGTAAAACACAATCTCACGCTCAAGAGCAAACAAAAGATGTTCTATTCATTGTGCAATCTCGCATACACTCTATTTGGCACACAAAGATATCTAATCCTATTTATATCTCATCCAAATTTCCAAACCATTTTCATAATACTCAATAAATGTCTCATTATGTCTAGACGTCATGATGCATGAATATAAAATGAACAGGGTATTTAAATAATCGAGTGAGCTATACCAATGCATTATGAATCATAGAGATTATAATACAACATTCTAACTATCCAACAAGTTTAATCAAGTCACAATTGTAATACTCTGACCCGAGTTAGCACGTAAACCGAGGTAGACCGGATCGAGTAATGTACTATCAGTTGTAACCTGAGCTGTTAAAGCTCTATATCATGATATCATATGGACTGAACGATTTTGGAATGTGAAAGGTGTCAATTATATAGTCAGTGCCGAGTGATACTTGAGCAACCCAGAACTGAGCCTCGTAATGCGTGCATGTACTCTGATGCATGCATGCATACGTACACATATATGCATAGGCCACGAAATATCAGTGTATGTATACGTATTTAAAAACAAGTATATACGTGTATATATGAGTATATATATATGTATAAAATATGTATAATGATGTATTTATATATATGTGTGTGTGTGTATACATAGTATGGTGTAATATATATATATATATATATACATGTATTAAAATATAAATACAAGAAAAAAAGAAAAAGAAAAAGAAAAAAAAAAAGAGGCTGCAGAAACAGCATGCATGCAAGTGTGTGCTAGTGTGTGTGTGTTATATATATATGGTATATATATATATATATATAAGATATTTGTGCAAAGAAAATAAAAGAAAAGAAAAACAGAAAAAGAAAAGGAAAGATTAGAAAATAAGTCAACAAAGAGGGCTTGAGAAGGGGAGAAACCAAGTAGAGAGAGAAACCAAGAATGACCAACGCAATTTGTGTTTGGCTATATATATGTATTTGTGCGTAGGGAGAAAATCAGAAAAGAAAAGAGTGATTTGGAGAAACTGTGAAATATTGGGTGACTCAGAAGCTTGAAACCCAGAAAAGAGAAGGAAAGAACTGCAGCAAGAAAATTCAGAAAAATAGGTAAGAAACTGAGTTTCGGTTTTTCAATTTTAAAGTATGAGTTATAGATTGGATTGTTAGGTCTTGTAGAGCTTGAAATATAGAAAAAGTTACAAAAAGAATCAAGCTGAATGGTTAAGAAATTGAAGAACTAGAGCTAGTTGCAAGTTTGTTGAATAATCAGGGTTTCAGAAATGTGAATGCTTTAAACCCCATTTAAACCATGAGGAACTGATCCTCAATGGTGCAAAAATAACTTAGGAAAAGAAAGGAATGGAAACTAGTGACAAAATGGGCATGAAATGAAGAAAAACCAGTTGGCCGGAGCCACAGTTTTTCCTCATTTCGTGAAGTTTTAGTGAACCAAATGGAAAATAAATCTTGGAAATGAAACCCCCATGAAAAACTAAAGAAAAACCCATTAAAAAGGGTTAAAAAAAAAGAAACCAGAAAAGGTCGTCGTCGCCGGAGATGGCTGACGAAACCCTACCGGAGCTCCGCCTGAAAGTCGAGAGAGACAGTGAATAAGGCTTTCTAATACGGCACCGTTTGGTGATCAAATAGGATGATACTGCGTTATTTAAGAGGGTTACTATTTTAAATTAAAATCGAATTAGGAGCGTTTGGTTCTGAAGTTAAGGAATTGAAATTGGGATTAAATTAGGGAATGGGGATACCCTATTCTAGGTTGATCACTACCCACTATTTGACTCCAAGAAATTTAGAAAAAAATGCGCAAGGCACGACCCCCATAATAGAACCCGTGACCTTCGCCACTATAGAACCGTAAACCTCACCCCCAAACCACTATGATAGGCACGCTCGTGTGAAAAATGGTGGCTGAACATGTTTGTCAACCTGCTTAGTCTCTCCTCCCGCTCATTTTTGAGTCTGGGCGGCAAAAATTCACAAGTGAGAAAGTCAGGGATGCTGTTATCCGAGCCGAGGATATATTGGACAGTAAAATCAAAAACAGAAAGGATGGCCTGCCATCGTGCAAAAATCTATTTGGATGCAATGTTTTGAACATCTTTTTCCTAAAATATGCTTAGCACTTTAACAATCAATTTTAACTGAAAATGGTTGATTAAGTAAGTCGGACTGAAACTTACTAATGCATAAAACAAGAGCTAAAATCTCTTTTTTAATAGTACTATAATTTAACTGAGTAGGATTCCAGATTCCAGAATGGAAATAGACTATCTGTTCGGGGGAATCAGGACCTAATTATTGGCTAAGAATACCACCGTAACCAATATCGGAGGACATCTATCTGAACTGTTTTGAAAGCATATGGAGAGGGAATACCAAGGCAAGGAAGGGTCTGGACATATTTCTTAACTTGCTGAACAATCTGGGTATGAGCAGGAGTCCAAGGAGAAGGATTACTGCGAAGACGATTGTAAAGAAGTTGACACTGGGAACGGAGATTAGGATAGAAAGCTGAAATATAATTCAAGGATCCTAAGAACCGCTACAACTGGGTTTTATCAAGAATTTGATCTGGGAATTTGTCGGCAAACTGGATAAACCGTTGGATAGGTTTGATTTGTCCATGGGAGATATCAAAACCTAAGAATCTAACTAAAGTTTGAAACAACTTGAGTTTGCTAGCCGAGAGGACTAAACCATTGTGTTTGATAACATGGAGAAACAAATACAAGTGTTTCCAATGTTGATCAATGGAGTCTGAAAAGATGAGGACATCATTAATATAGACTATGATATGGCCGGAGAAGGGATTGAAAATGTCGTTCATGACATTCTGAAATTCACTAGGTGCATTCTTGAGACCAAAGGGCATCACATTCCATTCCGTAATGACCAAAGGGTGTTGTGAATGCTGTTTTATATCTATCGGAGTCATGGATTTGGATTTTCCAGAATCCTGACTTCATATCGAATTTGCTGAAGATTACAGCTTCATGTAAACGATTGATTAAGTCTCGCTTGTTAGGAATTGGGTACCTAATCCATTCTAAGACTTTGTTCAATGGTTTATAATTGATAACTAATCTAGGAACACCACGTTCTATTTCTGCATTCTTATTGACATAGAAAGCTGAACATGACCATAGGTGACTTGGATGGACGAATGATTTGCTTATTAAGCAATTGGTTGATTTCTGATTGACATAATTCCATTAAGGCTTGACATATCTGGATTGGTCTAGCTTTAGTGGGGATGTTTCTTTCACTAAAATCTTTGACATAAGGAAGACGGACTACATGATGTTTCCTATGCCAAAATGCTGTGGGAAGATCAGAGCAAACTTCTGTTTTGAGTAAAGACTTAAATTGACTGATTCTCAATTGGAAAGAAGGGTTTAGAAGCTATTGTTCTATTTTCTTATAATGGATTTCTGCTAAGAGGAAATTAATCTGGGATTCCTTCTTAGAGAGAAGATTGACTGAATGTTTAATAGAATATTTCTAGGAGAGAATTGATTTCTCGTTCCTGAGGATTTCTAATAAACTTGAGCTGAACTGTTTGACCAAAGGGTCGGGTAGTTATACCTTCGCTATCGGTGGTGAATAGGTACAAGAGACACATGAAAGGATTTCCTAAGATAACCTTATCGAACATGTTCTTGACTAAGACAAATGGGGTTCTGAAACAAACTTTATCCTAGCAAACATGGGCATTGGATAGTTTGTACTGGATGTTCATCTTACTACCATTGGCAGATTTGAGACAGTTCTGTGGTTTTCTCAAAATATTTGGTAGGGATAAAACCTTTTTGGATGCAGTTTAGATCTGCGCCTGAGTCAATAAGAGCGATTACCTCAAACTCATACTCATCACAAACTTTGATCTTAACTAGACATCGCCATTTCTGAAAATCAATCTTGGTGATTGCATTCAGAATGTCTTCATGTTCATATGGGTTTTGAATGGTTTTATCACTAGGATCTGGATTGATTGTGTTGGAAGGTCTAACTTCATCATCTGTAGGGGAAGGAGACTAGGAATGCAAATGGGTGTCTACCTTCTGTTCTAGAGAATTCTGTCGAATTCCTAAAGTTAAGATTAACTGATTTAACCTAGAAATTTCTTTCTTGGTAAGGTTAACCTCATGTTGTAAATCTTGGATGATTACAGGTCTGGGTGCTGAAAACCTATCGAAGATTTTATTACACTAGATGGGGGATTTAGATGGTATAGAAGATGAACTAGAATCAGTGCCTAAAGTGTTGTTAAATTTATTTAGGTACTGGGATTTGCTGTCGATGTCTTCTATCTTATTGATAATACTTAGAACGCTGATGGATTTGCAACAACTGCGAGTGCAATTATCAGGGCATCCTATCTTAACAAGTGGGCTGGCAAAGTGATATGAGGTTTCGGAATCAGAAGAGGATTGGTCTAACTGATCTATCTCATTTTCACTATGATCTGAACTATAGGATGAAGAATCAGAAGGTTCACTATCTGAGTTTCTGAGTTCTAAAATCCTAAAGATTTCTTGTTTGTTTTCTGGAGTGCCTTAAAGGGCATTGATTAACTGCTTGACTTTGCAGTCGAATTTGAAATGACCTTTCTTCCCACACTTGAAACAAACATCAGTAGATGTTGCTTTGCTAGAAGTAGGTTTTGTTGGTAGAAGATTTCTTTCTACGATTGGTTTTATGATAGTCACGATGTTTGGAAGATTTACTGAATTCACCTTGGTGGTGAGACTTCTGATGTTTGTGACTACAATGATGGGTGTGATGCCTAGAGGACTTATCCTAGGGTGGATGTCTAGATCGTCGTTTGGATGGAGCAATGGAGGGTAAGCCGTATTGGACATAGAATTTTCCTAATTCATATTTGGTTTGATTCTTGTCCCTAGAGGCTTGATTACTGATCTGCATATCAATGCACATCCGCATGCCTTCTTTGCGAACAATGCAAATGATATCACCGTAAGTGAGACTGGGGTAGTCTATGACTCCGGTATCTTTACTGAGGAAATCCCTAATTTTATGGGAAAAAAGACGAGGGAGGCCATTAATGAATTTTTCCTTCTAGAATGGTGAGTCACTAGTCGTTTTTGAGCATAACTCTAGAACAGAAGACTTCTTGGTACTATTCGAAATCACTGAGGGTTGGACATTTGAGGTTGGTTAATTGATCATGGATACTAGCTGTCACATGATTAAGGGGTTCATATGAAATGTTTGGTTATGGTGTAGATGAGGGTATTGACGCCATCAGGTATTGCCCTATTTATGGTTTCGTCAAAGATTGGAGTTCCATCTACATCACGCTGAACGGCATGAATGATTGATTCTTTGGTTTCTTGACTGAGGTGTTTCTCCCACCAAGCAAGGAGTTTACCTGTAAAACCAAGAACAAGGAGTTGGACAACATCACTTTGAGATTGATGGTTTCTCTCAATATAGAAGTTGGTTGTCATGGTCATATGACTGAGGGTATTGAGAATCTCCTGCTCAGAGTAGCCATCTATATTCCATTCATAGAGGCGATCTGATTGAACAGAAAATTTACTGTGATTCTCAACCTGGAGATCTAGGGGAATAGGTTTGTTATACCTAGTCAGGGGATGATGAATAGAAAGACCCTGAAGATGTTTTTCTATTGGAATGGATTGAGAACTTTCAGCATCATCATCTGGGGATGAGTCTGAAGTGTCAGTAGGCTTTGCTAAGGTGCCTAATGTTTTAGAAGAACTACTGGATGGTTCTTCGGTCTTAACTTGGGTAGCTAAATCCTTAATCATCTGGGTAACTACGGCTTTGGCAGAGACCTCGGGTGGATAAGCGGATCTAGATAACTGGAGCTGTGGTAACCTAATCAAAGGTTGCTCTAATTTAGAAGAAGAAGGTGAAGATTGGGGAACAATCGGCCATTTAGGCTCTATGAGGTTCTTAATCTTATCTAATTGTTTTCCTATGGTGATAAGGCATTGATTGGTATAGTTGTTTTGTTCAACGATCTTCCTAGTGTTTTCTTCTGTAGGAGGGATCTTGAAAAGAGAAGCAACTACTTCCTTACCATTATGTTCTACAATGATTGTGTCGGCAAGGGGATGACTGGCTGACACACTTGTTCTATCTAGTTTAAGCCACCTAGCTTTGGAAACTGGTGCTATGGAAGGCTTATTATGGTAGTTTTCGAGATAATAAAAAAATAAGACAAGTCTTTCTTCTGCTAGCATGAACACTTGCCATTGGTAGAGAATGTCTTTCTTTTGTTCTCTGGTAGGGAGGGCTCTATAGCTTTCTCGTTTAACACTATTTTCTTCAGAGTTAAACTCAACTCTAAGATCGTCCATAATGTCATGAGTGAGGACAAACTCTTTACTTAGTGCATTGAGTCCATGGTCAACCGGGGCATCAAAATCTTTAGGGCTGGGAGATATAACTAATTCATCTTTTTCTACAAGTTGTGACTCATGTTGGGGTGCATAACATGGAGTGTTAATTTGAGATTCACACTTTAAACCTTGGAGGTCTACGTGAAGATCTCACCTTTGTCTAGGAACTAACTTTTCCGATCTAGGAGTGGAAAGTTCAGACCTGGTTCTATGGAGATGAGAGGCTGAAGATCTAACTGATGGAGACCTAAGCCTTTGTTCATCAAAACTGATTCTAATGCGACCATCATGCAACTGTTGGATGACATTAGTTTCTGTTAATTGAGGTAATGGATGATTTTCATTGTCAATGATCCACTCTATTGGGAGAGTAACTTCGGACCACTGAATGGGTTTTAGAACCTGAATGTTGGCTCCTTCTGTATATGACTGGATTAGAAGGGTTTTGTCCTTAGGACTCTTGTTTATGGCATGTACATTTAGATTGGTTCTAAAGCACTTGTAATAAACACGGTAGACTAAGGCTAACTGTTGAGTTCCTTCTAACATGGTTACTCTTGAAGTCTGGATCTGCAGAGTTAGGGTTTTAAGAATATGGGGGTCATGAAGGCTAACTGGGAAATTAGGGAAACAATCAAAATGGACTGGACCCTAGTGAAGAGGTGATTCCATTAGACCTAAAAGGCTGTCATGCCATTTGATGTGTCTGGCATCTCTAAGGGCTAAAAGGACTGAAGAATTTAATCCTTGACGAACTCAAGGATTAATTCCTACTTGGACCAGACCTATATGCAGAAAGTTGTAACCTTTCTTAATATGGTCTCTGATGGAGTATGGACTGAATAGCTGGCACTTAACTTGTTCTCTGTCTAGAGCGTAGGTTTGTTCTACGGTCGTGACGTTAAGGTTGCTACTGAAAACGTTTTTACCTAACCAAGAGGATACTTGGTAGATCTGACTAACTGCTCAATTTTGTCTAACTGTTTGCCTATGGTGATGAGGCACTGGTTGGTGTAATTGTTCTGTTCAATAATTTTCTTAGGGTTTTCTTCTGTAGGAGGATTCTTGAAGGGAGAAGCAACTACTTCTTTACCATTAAACTCGACAACGATTGTGTCTACTAATGAGTGACTGGCTGGTACACGGGATCTATCTAGTTTAAGCCATCTAACCTTAGTGATTGGTGCTAAGGAGGGTTGGCCATAATGGTTTTCGAAATAATGAAAAAATGGGATGTTAACTTATTCTTCCATCATGAAAGATTTCCATTTTTCTCTAATCTCGAATTTCTGATATCTGGTATGAGTTGCCCTATAATGTTCACGCTTGACACTACTGGCTTCAGATATGAAATCATTAACTAGGGTTTGCATATCTATTTCGAACTCTTTACTTAGTGTATTGAGTCCATGGTCAATTGGAGCATCAAAATCTGTGGGACTAGGAAAGGTAACTGATTCCTCATCTTCTAGAGCTCTAGACTGAGATGTATAACATGGAGTGTTGACTTGAGAATCCAACTTTAAACCTTGAAGGTCTAATTGTAGATCTCGTCTTGGTCTGGGCACTAAATTTTCAGATCTGGGAGTGGAGAGTTTAGATCTGGTTCGACTTATTGGGATACCTGAGACTGAAGATCTAGCAGAGGTAGACCTAAGTCTTTGTTCATCGAAACTGATCCTAATGCGACCATCATCTAACTGTTGGATGTGATCTACATTGGTTTCCTGTAAGTTAGGGGGAGAGGATGATTTTCATTGTCAATGATCCACTCAGAAGGAAGAATGACTTCGGACCATTGAATTGACTTTGGAACCTGGATGTTGGCTCCTTCTGTATAAGACTGAATGAGAAGAGTCTTATCTCGGGGACTTCTATTTATTGCATGTACATTTAGATTGGTTCTAAAGCACTTGTAATAAACACGATAGACTAATGCTAGCTGTTGAGTTCCTTCTAGCATGGTTACTCCTGAAGTCTGGATCTGTAGAGTCAGGGTTTTGAGGATATGGGGGTCATAAAGACTGATTGGAAAATTAGGAAAGCAATCAAAGTGAACTAGACCGTGATGTATGTCCAGACCTATATGCAGAAAGTTATAACCTTTTCTAATATGGTCTCTGATGGAGGATAGACTGAATAGCTGGCACTTAATTTGTTCTCTGTCTAGAGCGTAGGTTTGTTCTACGGTCGTGGCGTTAATATATATATATATATATATATATATATATATATATTATATATAAAAATAATATTAAATTAATTAAAATTATTTAATTAATTTATTAAAATAATGCGAAGCCCAAATTAAACAAATAAATAGTGTATTTTGACTATCTTGGGCATTCCGGACCCAATGGTGGGGTCCATTTTATGAGACTAGAATCCAAAAAATAAAGACACGTAAAAGTGCAAAATAACCATTTTGCCCTTTTTAGTACAGATGTCCGAATTGAATTTCGTGAAAGCTTAAACCGACTTTCTTCGACGTTCCGGATTCAATAGTAGAGTCTATTTTAGTAAAAGAGAAACTTATAGTATAGAGACATAAAATTTGATGAATAACATAATTCATGTAGCGATAGATTGAGACGTATTTTATGAATCTTAGAAACACCGAAGGGCAAGGAGAAGGCAATCTAGACCTTCTATTTTAGAGACAGTAAAAGGTAAGTAAAATCTGATCTTTACATGTGTTACTTTCCAAGCCATGTCAATAGTTCTTGTACATATTGCCTATTGTATTCCATACATACCAGTGTTTATTGAGCCACATTGATATTTCCCTCTCATGTGGGAAACATTTCTTGATTTTTATATATATCTCGATCATGATTGTATAATTGTGCATAGATTTCTTTTTGTACACTTATACCTATGGCTGTAAGGGTCAGACAGTTATATTTGAAGCAGTCTAGTAACCATAACCTCGAAAACTATTGTTACGTCAGATTTTCCTAGAACCAGTTATAATTTCACTATACTCTTCGTGGAAGATAGCATGATCCCGATATATTATTAGTGTCGAATTTGTGCTCAGTCACAACTCCATTTGATGTTATTTTATGACCTTCGGGTCAAGGTTTCGAGTGGAACATTTACTACATTGTTATGTGAGGCATGGGACGTGGAGTCATATTGTATACAGAGTAGTATTCATATAGCTTGAGTGGAACTGAATACGAGCTCAGGGGGATTTCCAGTCCCCACTAGTGCATCTCTTTTTGTTGATATTCATAGCTTGATCATGTTATATTGTTATGAATGATCATGAGACTTTACAGCTTTCATTTGAGTGCTTACATTTCATACTTGATATAGCTCATGACTGTAGGAGTATGACATTGTTAGCAAAGTAGATTCATTTCCTTATCATTTGACTTTTATCATCTGATATTGAGTTATATATATTCATTGACTGGCTAACACTTCTTTATACACTTGTACACATGGCAGAGCAAAGGACTACTTACTAAGTTTTCATAGCTCATACAAATACTACATTCATTTTCAAGCACAAACATCGAGAACAGACCATAGAACCTGAGTCCTAGAGGTGGACATTTCTTTTGAAGTTGTAGTGTAATACTTACTACAAGTCTTGTAGCTCTCCTATGTCATCCATGTCTTGGGGATGAACAATTGTTAAAGAATTTTATATTCCACATTTTGAGAACCTTATATATATCACATGAAGCTTTTACTTATTTAGTTGTTTAAGTCATCCGCTATGTAGTTATAGCATGTTAGTAGCACTTGATTGTGTAGCAAGTTGAGACAGGTGCGACTCGGTAACAGTGTCGAGTCAAGGCTCGTGATTCGAGATCCGCACAGGGTGCGTCTCGGTTCGTGACAACTTATGTATATTCTTGACCCAGATTCTGACACGTAAATCGAGATAGGTCAAGTTGAGTAGTGTAATACCCGTTGTAACCGAACATGAGTTCCGAATAAAATAGAATAATTTCAATTAAGTCCTAAAGGGTCAAAAAATAATACCGAGCTATGACCAAGCAATGAACATAGTATCAAAAGTAAACTGAGACCAGATTCAGACCAAGAATAATATATCTCAAAATATACCGAATTATTTAGAGTAATATACAGTGACGAGTACGATTACTGAGGCCATTAGTAGAAGTTATAATCTCAAGAAATTACGAGATTAAGAAAAGCCAAGTACGAACAGACCGAACCGATAAATATAATACCAAAAGAGACCAAGCCATCATAATGAATAATATACAGTAATAGGCACGTAGTTCGAGATGAATAGAAAAAATTACAAATAAGAATAAAATACGATATTTAAATATATGAGAAGTGGTTACAAGTAATCCCGAGTACCTAGGAGTACCGTACAATAAAATTTGAGCGGTATAGAAAATCGTGCACGTAGGCCAGTACATGCCTCGATATACGTGCACAGTGTATTAACAAATACAAGAATGTATATATATAAGAGCAACTCCAAAGGGAGTTGTCATTTTGAGAGCAACTCCAAAGGGAGTTGTCATTTTGAGGTGCCAAAAACCTTCTTTGCAACATTGAATAGTGTTATGGCACTCCTGAATTATAAATTTGCTCCAATGGTAGGTGTCAAAATGGGGTGCCATTTTAATATTTTAATATTTTTTATTAAAAAATATAATTAAACTTAACAGTTATATTTTAACGGGTATAGTTTTCATAATGGTTTAATTTAAATTGATTTTTAAATTAAATTACAAAAATTAATTTAATTTAAAAAATTAATTTAAATTCTAAAAATGAACTAAATTAAAAAAATTATTTAATTATAAAAATTAGTTAAATAAATAAAATCATTCTAAATTTATAGAATAATTTTTAGAGTGATTTTTTGGGTTTTGGTAAGTTTTCTCTTCACAAACACCTCCTCTATTTATAAAATTTTTTATTGAAATAGAACCGTTGGAACAGTAAAAATGGAAATGGTTCCAACCGTCAAATGGCACCTCTCTATTTTCTCTCTCCAAAGTTTGTAAAAATGGCACCCCAGAACGTGTAATATATATGTATATATAAATATAATTATAAATATATATATATATACAAGTATATATATGTACGGTTGAGTATATATGTGTATTATAAGAATATGTGTATTGAGTATAAATGTGTATATATATATAATGCAATTTATTATATATATATATATATATATATAAAAGTATGCAAATGCACGCAAGTAAAAAGAAAGAGTAGAAAAGAAAAAGAATAAAAAAAAAGGAAAAGGAAGGATCCAGGAAAGCCGTAAGAGAGAATAGGAAAGAAAAATGAGATAAGTTGGCAGTGTATTGTGTGGTGTTAGGGGGCATGATATATTATTATGTAATATATATATATATATATTATCTCAAGTGAATCACGAAGCAAGAAAAGAAAAGAGAAAAAGTAAAAGAAAAAGGGAAAGTAGGTGCAGCGTGTACGGAGTGTGTGGTGTGTTTAAAGTAAAATGAAGAAGCGAAAAAAAGGAATAGAACAGGAAAAGAGAAAAAGAAACACAAAAAGAAAAGTAAAGTCAAATAAAGGGGCGGTTGCAGCAAGCTGTTGAAAAAAAGTGAAAGGAAGTGGGGGTGGTGGCCAAAATAGTGGACCCGAATAGTGCAGCAAATAAATGTGCAGGTATATGTGTGTACAGGTAGCGTGCATCAGGAGAAGAAGTGAAAGAAAAGAAAGAGGAAAAGAGAGTAACAGGTTGTAGCGTACAGTAGGGAAAGTAGTATATATATATATATATATATAGGTGTGTGTTGTGGCAGTGCAAGTATAGGCTACAGCCGTAGCAGTTGAAAAGAGAAAATAGAGAGAGGCACGGTGCATGAGAGATTTATATATGTGTGTGTGTGTGTGTGTGTTGTATAGCAGCAGTACAGAGAAGATGAAGAGTGAGAAAAAGTGAGAAAAGAGAGGAAAAGAGAGTAGTACGGAGAGACAGATTGCAGAAGTAGTAAAGAGATTCATTTGAGAGATGAGGGGCGATACTGCAATATTGGATCAGGACTATGCAGCAAATGGAAAATATATAGTTATATATGTGTGTGTTTGTGACGATGAAGCATGGAAATTGTATAAAATAAATATATGTGCGTGTGTGTTTATGTAGCGGTCTAGCAGCAGAGAGAGAATGAAGTTGTCTCAGTTGTGAAAGATGAGGAATTGGAAGGAGTTGCAAGGTGGTTCAAGAAATTGCTGAACTTGACGATAGCAGCAACAATCCAGATTTGAAGCCGCACCTGCAAAGCCAATTTTGGAGATGTTGCCTCTTCCATGGTGATGCGTCATGGATGCTTAAATGATGTTCATAGGTCTTCATTTTGCTGCAGTTGTGACGGAGAAGTTGGTTCACATTCAGCAATAGAGATGAGCTACTAATATTAGTTAGCCTTGTGAGATTAGAGGGACATCTTACTAGTCAGTAATCCCAAAGTGAAGGAAGGGTCAAGATGTTGCGAAGTTGAGGTTGATTGGATAGCAACACCCTTTGAGTGCTACCGCAAGTGGAACTGTTGTTGCAAGATTTGCTGCGGCAGTTGTGGACTGAACCTATTTTAGTGGCATCCTAATTATGTGGGAACTCCAAGAGAAGTGAAGGAAATTGATCAAATGGAGGAGACTTGATGCGACTGTTCCTGACGAGTTGACCCATGGAAATGCAATTATTCATATTGGTTTTAGGCAACATCAGGTGTGGGCTGTTAGTTTTATAATGGAAGAATAGGCCTGCATTTGAATGGCTGCATGTTGACTGTTTCCTGATTTGATTCAGCTTACCACCCTGTTACCTCATAAGGAAGATAATTTAAGAAATGGAATCGCAAAGTTTTTGTTGGCTATATTTGAAATTTTTAGGAACTATTATCTAACGCGCATCATACTCCCTGTATTCTTGGTAGCCATTGGTGATAATGCTAATTTTTCTGAAAGCTACCCAATTGAAGGCAGGAGCAAAATACTTGATTGGGGGCTTAGAACACTCGACTGCAACCAGACAAAGGTTAGATTTAATTATTGTTTGGCTATTCAAAATTAGAATAGAACTTTGTGAAATTAGAATTGTATCTAGAATTTATAGTTAATTGTGAATTGACCCAAGTAATAAAATAATATTTAAATTAAAAGGGGAATTACCAAAATGCCTTTAAGTCGAAAAGTAGTCAAACGGACTCCGATTAAAATAAAAGAATAATGAATTTTTATTATTTTGAGCATTCTGGACTCAACCGTGGAGTCCAATATGCGAAAAGAAGTCTCGAGAAGTAAGAACCTGTAAAAGTGTAAAATGACCGTTTTGCCCTTTTTAGTACAGAAGTCTGAATTGAATTCCGCGAAAGCCTAAACCGACTTTGTTCGACATTTCAGTATTCAATAGTTGAGTCTATTCAAGTAAAAGAGATATCAATAGTAAAGAGACATAAAATTTGATGAATAACATGAGTTATATATATATATAGAGAGACTGAGATGAGTTTCCTGAATCTTAGGAACACCGAGATACAAGAAAAAGGCAGTTTTGACCTTCTAGACAGATTCAGAAAGAGGGAAGTAAAATCTGATCTTTGCATGTGTTACATTCCAAGCCATGTCATAGTTCTTATATATATTGCCTATTGTACTCTATACATACATACCAGTATTATTGAGCCATATTGATATTACCCTATCATGTGGGAAGCATTCATTGGTTTCCATATATATCTCGATCATGATTATACACTTGTGCATAGAGTTCTTGTTGTACACTTGTACCTAGGGTTGTGAGGGCCAGACAGTTATATTCGAAATAGTCTAGTAACCATAGTTTAGCTAACTATCATTATGTGAGATTGCCTAGAACCAGTTATGATTCTACTATACTCTTCGTGGAAGATAGCATGATCCTGATATATTATTAGTGCCGGATTTGTGCTTAGTCACATCTCTATCTGATGCTATTTATGACCTTCGGGTCTAAGTTCCGAGTGGAACATTTACCCGTTGCTATGCGAGGCATGGGACGTGGAGTTACAATGTACATAGAGCAGTATTATTCAGCGAGTCCTATGGAACTGAATACGAGCTCAAGGGGATTTTCGGGCCCCACGAGAGCATCTCAGTTTTAGTTGATATCACTATCCATTATTGTTGATATTCATAGCTTGATCATGTTATAATGTTATTGAATGATCTTGAGATTTTACAACTTTCAGTTGAGTTCTTACATTTCATACTTGATATAGCTCATGACTGTAGTAGTATGACATTGTTTGCATAGCAGATTCATTTCCTTATCATTTGACTACTATCATCTGATATTGAGTATATATATTTATTGACTGGCTAGCATTCTTTTATACCCTTGTACACATGGTAGAGTAAAGGACTACTTACTAAGTTTTGATAGCTTAGAACAGATACTACTTTTTGACTATTTCAGGCATAGATCTCGAGCACAGACCATAGAGCCTAAGAGCTAGGAGGTGGGCATTTACTTTTGAAGTTGCAGTGTAATACTTAGTACAGACAGTCTTATAGCTCTCCCATGTTATCCACGTCTTGGGGATGAACAGTTGTATTAAGAAATTTTGTATTCCGCATTTTGAGAACATTAAATATATTACATGCAACTTTTATTTATTTAATTGTTTAAAGTCTTCCACTATTTAATTGTTGCATGTTAGTAGCGCTGATTGTGTAGCAAGTTAAGACCCTTGGTTCGACAACAGTGTTGGATCGGGTGGGCGACACGAGATCCGCATAGGGTGGGTCTCAGGTCGTGACAGCTTGGTATTAGAGCATCCTAGGTGACACAGTGGTTTATGGGAGATAGACTAAGGTACTAGTATTACAAATGTCCAAGTAGAGTTAGTAGATAGAAACTAACATGCGATATTAGACTCTTAAATATATGAAACTGACCTCTAACCATTTGTAAAAAATGGTGAACACTCGTACCACCATACATTTACAGGATGCTACCGCTAACGTAGCACGGTTAGAGTGATTAGTAGAGAGGCTTATTCGGAATGCGCCTTAGAACCGGGCAAGTCCTAGTACTCCAACTCGACCGGAGTGATAGGGTACCACCAATAGTACATATAGTACGTCAGGAGAACGATAGAGGCAAGGCTTCACCAAGTATTCTCAAACTAGAGCTTTAATACCTAGCTGTCAGAGTCCACACATAACACAAGGTTTTCAAAACTTTTCAAATTATGCATCGTGTTCCCATTGTGTTTAACAACACCCTACAGTCCCTAAGTATTCGAACCTAAGCTCTAATACCACGTTGTCACGCCCCGAATTTCCACAAACTCGGGGAGTGAGTAAAATGAAAGAAGAAAATTAAGTGAAAGGCTATTAAGGTGGATTTAGTTAATTATGTATTCCATTCTCCCATGTTTCCCCAAATGTTAGAAATGGAAACTTGCTATTTAACTTAACCAAAAGGTCTCATAGTGTCACTCAAGCATCTGTCCCAATTAGTATTTAAAATAGTTTAAGTCATGCTCAAAAATAGCTTCCAAAGTAGCCCCAAAACATCTCTAAAAATTGTCTTGGAATAATGCCCCAAATGAGCCCCAAATGTCCTAAGACATGGCCCAAAAATAATTCAAAAGTCTATCAAAATTAGTCTAAGGAAGTAGCCAAGCATGGCCCATGCGAGTGGCCAAACATAGCTCAATAAGGGGGGCCAAACATGGCCCAAAAAGGTGACTAAAAATATCCCAAAAGGTGGTCAGACATGGCCCAAAGGTTGGCCAAACATGGCCCAATAGGGTGCCCAAACATGATCCAAAAAGGTACCCAAATATGGCTCAAAAGGGTGGCCAAAGGGGCAGGTGTTAGGGGGTGTGTCATGACAAGGCAGCAGGGCTACAGTGGCGCGCGCAAGCAGGACGTGTCATGCAGCAGGCAGGTAGGCAGGCGGACAGGCTCAGGGTGCGCTGGCGTGCAGGCGCCCACGCGGGGGTGCGTGGCTGGGACGGCTAGGCAATGGCTACTGTAGCAACTACAACCTGTTTTTCCATTTCTCTGCATTTTCACTATAGCTGGCTGCGACTGAATTTCTCTGTCCAACAGCCAATTTTCTCTATTTTCCAATTTTTTTCTCAAGTATTGAAGGTCACTTTTCTCCCATTTTTAGCCCATTACTTCAAGGTTTTCAACCCCTCCTTGTTGGCACTTTTCTCACCTATTTAAGAGTGTTTTACACACCTAACCAATCCTTTAATTTTTCTAAAATTTTGACATAACCTCCTTTATTTTCTAAGCATTTTTTCACCTAATATTTTGCAACAATCCATACATATAAGCATGTGCACATCCCATCCTCACTTGATGGCCATAATCTCATAGGAATTTAAACATACATTCATTTCCTTCAAAATATATACATGTAAGGCACATTAAATAAATATATCTTACATGTCATTTAGGTTTAAACCCTTACATTTTAAAATGGCCTAAGGCCTATAGTTCATTGTTCTTCCAAATTTAAAATACAAGTCTTTTGGGCTTATGCCCATACATACAAAATATGCCCCAATGGCCAAATACGTTTCACAATCTACTTCCTCCTTCTGTGATCCAATGACTTCATCGAGTCTCAAGTACCCGGAGTCTCATCTGAAATATGATATCCCACAAGGGGTCAGCACAACCGCTAGTATGACACAATGCTAATGTTAGGAACAAATTTAAGGCGTGGCATGTGCAAATGTATATTTCAAAAGCTATAACCCCATAATCCCTCAATGTTATGCAATGTCAACATGCATGACACACACATGCAACTCTATGCCACCCATGTCTAGCTTCACAGTTCTTTCCCGTTGGCGTGCAAGTACCAATGTATGTCTCGCTTCACGGTCCAGACCCCGTTGGCTTGTGAGTACCAATGGCCAATTTTGAGTTTTTCACTACAAGATCTATACCCTCATAATGCATAGCACCAAAGTGCTCAACTCACGCTATGTTTCCAAGGATTCACACCATACCAACATCCCTTGATTTTTCTCAATGCAAATTCTATAGGACATTTCATCAAACACATATTATATAACTTAAAATATGCCTCCTTCATAAAGTAAAACATAACTTCAAATTCACAACACTTTGTCTCCATGAATGTAAGTCACAATTCAATAAATTAAACATATGATCAAGTTTTATGTTCATTACTTTAACAATTTCTCAAAGAAAATACAAATACACAACTACCAACTCAAGGAATAAATTATAACTCTCAAACCACAAAAGTTTCTCTACATAAGCATAAACTAAAATATAATAATCCAACACATATGCAAGGTACACCTTCATCATGGTTACAAATTGTCAAGAAACTCAAAGAACACCAAAGTACCTAAACTACCAACTCTAGGTTTTCAAAGCAACTACCATCTAAGTGATTTTCTAACATCAAGTAAACACATAAATCACTCAACCAAAATATAGAAAGGCAAATAAACTTAAATCTATTCCTAACTTAGCAAGATATCATACCTAAAAAGGGTTTTTCTCAACCCTAGGGAGTTGTGTTCAGTCGTGTAGCCTAACTGATCAGTGAGAATATAGCACTTGATGAGAGGAACAACTTCCTAGAAGGAAGTCTTGCAAGAATCTTGGCCTAGGAGTGTGTTTTGCTGGCTTGAAGCTTGGAGAACCTAAGGTTTTTCTTCACTTTTCTCCCATGCACGACTTCTGCTCTGTATCTCAGACTAAAATAATGAAAGTTTAACTCTAAGGGTTGTATTTATACTAAAGGGGTAAAGGGGCAAAATGACAATTTTGCCTTTCATGAATCCAAGGCCCCGTTACACTACAACCCATCCCGAAACACCTCAATTCGACATTTTGCTTTAACTAAAGTTCTTAAAATAATTTTAAATGGTATTTTTTAAAAAAATTTATTTTCGCCTGTGGCCGGATCCATCCGGGTCACCTAGATGCTCTTTATGGTCCAGCTTTTGAAATTGTCTCCGAATAGGCTCAAATTTTTACAGGAGGTGTATTTTAACATTATAAGCATATTTATCTTCTATGTTATATTCTAAATATGTTCCTAAATATGACTTGTGTCCAAGTATGCATGTGTAGTGCCCTACAGGCAAATGGTGTATGAATAGTTCCCTACCAGCAAAAACGAAAAATTTATCCTCAATTTTCAGGTCTCTACATTATCTTTCTATTTAACAAGTAAATGATTTAAATTCTCTTGGCTACCAAATGGTCATCATGTACATGTTTACAAGTTTTTTACTGCATATTAAATGCTTTACTCAAATGCCTTAAATATATGCTTTGTATTTCATGTTTTTGAAGATTCTTGTATCCTGTATTGATGAACTAAATGCCTAGTTTGAATACCTCGAATGTTTCATGTTATTTATTTAAGATTTTTGTATTCTGTATATGAAATGTACGAGCAATTGGTAATGACTATTTTATAAAATCTGTTATACTTAACCCACTACCAGTTGAAAATTCATGACAAGATACCAGAATTACTCACGAGCTTTTCATAAAATTCACATTGGATTTGTTACCCGTGACTCTTTCAGGTAACAAGAACGAATGGGAGTCTTGCCCGTATTAAAGAAGGGTGACGGAAGCTCTACGCTTGATTAGTATATTTGGGAATGTCAGGACCAATAGTTGGCCATTGCCTTTTGTAGTATTCTATTTTAGACAAATTATATATCTAAGTCCCTAAGGACAATGACCATGTAATATGTTTAACTTTTAAAAAATTTAGCAAGTTCTGTATGTCTGTTAATTGTACTGTTCTATGAGTGGCAATTACGGGAGGACGTGTGGAAAGAAAGGAAAAAAAAATTTCATGCTTTCGTAAACTATATTCAAGTCTGCACCATCATCTGACACCACTGCTTCTGGTCCACCCGCCAGCTCCTGGGCCGAAGGGTGGCGGTCGCATTTCCGTAATTCGCATAAGTCGGGTTCCGAGTCGTGAAGCCATGGGTGATGGCCTCCAAAATGCGACACAAGGGTGGGATACTGCTCAAAGCTCCGATTGAAAATCGTTGGGGCGGGTTGCATATTCTTCTCTCCTCCCCCCCCCCCCAACCAAACTAGTTCTAAAGCAAGGTCTTTTAGAACTCTGATTGAAAATTTTGCGGAGTGCATATGGCTTAAGTAGTTCACTAAAATATAAATAAAGAGGGTTAAGGATGCTTCTTGTTTTTTTTTGGTATTGAGATGGTCAGGCCTGTGTGTTTGATTGCTCTAATTCTAGTGATTAGTAAAGACACTATCCTTTATTGGATAGCTCTGTTCTTTGTTTGGTTCTCTATTGTTTGGGATTTTATCCCTTCTTTTTTTGTATGAAATTTTTTTTTACACCAAATTAAATTCTTATTTTCGTGATAGTCAGATTCACTCTTTAGATTTTAATTGTCAACAAGACTGTAAAAGAGATTTGAATTCGAGACGCTTGAGTTTTATCTTCAATATTTTAATCGTTCGATTACACCTCCCGAATATCATAAAAAAAGAGTAAAGAGTTCTCAAAGGCTAAACCCTAACCCAACCCATTTGGCTTTCCAGTTCATTTGCCCAACTCACTGAGATTTTCCCGCCAATTGAAACCAAACCTTGGTTGAAAAGATTCTTCAGAACAACCTTTAATCAGATCAGCCAGCACCTCTCTCTCTCTCTCAACACCCATAGACTTTTTCTACAACACTCACGTAAAGCTTCTCGTCTTCCATTTCCTCTCTTTCACTCCAGCCTCCTCAAAGGCAAGCCCTAAGCCCCTAGCCAGTACCAAAATCCGGCGTCGTTGCAAGCCGGGAGCTGAAACCTGAAAGGTTCCTCAAATTCATAGGTTGACTGTATGCTACACCGGCGGCATTCCCTGAATCCTAGGCCTCTACCAACTCAATTTCCCTCTACTTCGCACATGGCAACGCCTCGGGTGTTCAATTAATTGTCTATGTGGCCAGCAGCTTGGCCTCGCAAATCCAGTTCCGCCTTCGTGGCTGACCACCACCTACAGAGGTATTGTTCAAATCATGGCTTATGTTGTTGTCAAGAGGGATCCCATTGTAGAGATCTTGCACTTGTTGGATTGTATTAAGCTGGCTCGTAGGTGCTATGACGCTGTACATTCCTATACATAGAAAAAAGTATGATGATAATCGTCAATATATACACACAAGTTTGTGTATTGACAATCTCTGTTGATTTGTTTTTGTTTTTAGTAGTTTTCTGTTAATTTATTGAGCATTTTCAAAGATTATCCTTTTTGAAATTATCAGTATTGTTTTATTCCTATTTAATTAATTATGAGGAATGGAAAGTAGGATAAGGAATAAAAATTTCTGAACTCAGGGGAGTCTTGGATCCTGACTAATTGGTGTCACCTCATGAATCCTTTCTTGTCATTCTTTAAAATTCATGCTTATGCGATTTTGACTAAGGTTGCTTAACACAACCCTCTTCCTTTTGTTGAGTTACATGGTGTTTAGAATTAGCAATAGGTAATGAAATATAAAGAGAAGTAGCTAACCTTGATTTTTATGAGATGCAAGTAGCACCTATAGGAGATATAAGGAGAAAAAATCAATTAAGATGGTTTGATTAAGTGCAAATGTAGAGTGGTAACTGTTCTAGTAAGAGTGACATGACTCACATTGAGGGACATACTAAGAGAAGAAAGACTAAAATTAACTTGGGTTGAGATAGTAAAAAAATGACAAAATGTGGTTTGCCTGATGGGATATAACATTTAATAGAGCAGAATGGTGAGACAGGAGTCATATAGCCAACGCCAAAATAGTTGAAATAAGGTTTTGTTGAATTGAGTTCGTTGCTAAAAAGAGGCATGAACAATTTGCGGATGTTGAGTGTTGGAGAGCATGCATACTGAACATTAGGTTATCATGCCAATAGAGATAACTGTTAAGAATTTAAGGGGCAGCAAATACTTCTAAACAAGTCATTACTGATTAGTTTATGATGCTGACTTGTAATATGGAGACTCTCATTGTGGGAAGCCACTGTAGTGGAACTGAATCTTCCAATTTCACCAGTATAGAATCTATACAATATCTTGATTGAGCTCGAGTCATTCTCTGTGCTGAATATCCTTGATTCACACACTGGCCGCACGACTTCTAATTTATACTGGACGGGGAATAGGAGATTGTCCCTTTATGTGTTGCTTAGAAATATTGGGTATAGATTCAAGCCCTACTACACTAGTTTGATAAGTCAAACCCCTGGCTTTTGTTCAAGTAAATATGACCCAACTTGACGACTGCACATAATGATCTTGTTAATAGCTGATTGGAACATACTGTGACATGTTATCATCCTTTAATTCCAAAACCTCTTTACTAAAATCATAAATCCAATGACATTGAATCAGATCACCCCATCTAATATTTTGAAATCATTTTGACCATTTCTTCTAAATTAAATTCAAAGCTTCGTTTGTATAAAGTAGCCAATAAAACCATTCTAATGATATCGTCACAATAGAACTCCACACCTGTGCGTCTGCTTCTAATGTCGAGGACTCACTCAGGCACTCTCCTTTGACATTTTAGTTGCTATAAAGCTTCGTCCTTTTATCTTCAAGCTCCTTCAAGTTTTTTATTACCTCTGCTAATTTTCCTGCTACTTTTGCTGACTCAAAGAAGAGTATTCTGATTTCTCTATCTAGTTTGGCAAGCACAGGGTCTACATCTCCAGTCTGGTCCTCATCATGTTCTTTAAATAGAGTTGGTAAAACCTGGCAACATAATATTTTTTTTAATGAGTAAACCTGTCAATAAAATATGAAGTTGAAACAATTAAATATGTAATAAATTTATGCCATAAGTTGAATAGAAGTGTGCAAGAGAGAGGGTGAGAGAGAAGAGCGAGAGAGAGAGGGGTGTAAATTAGATTTTAATTAGTAGTTGAAATCAAATTAGCTTTTAAGAAGTAGTTGAAACCTCCTAAAACAACGGGCACTTCCAAGGAGAAGCCCATTTGTGTGTTCGCCACTCACACTTTTCAGACACTCCTAAACGTGTATTCAACATATCTTGGGTGTTTCTATAATTAAAAAAAAAAAAAATTCTTAATTTTAGGCACAAGGTCAACAATCCTTGGGCACCCGCCAACATGTCACTAATGAACCTTAGGTGTTGGATGAAATTTTCGTTTAGTTTTATAAGAAAGTACAATTGTATTGAAAAAATCAAAATAAAGATTTATACAAATTTTGTAAAAAATATGATTATTAGAAAACAAAAGATATAGAAATGTTTTATCAAAAAATGGAATTGAAATTAGGAGTGTCATCAAATTATGAATACACATACATGTAAATATCTACAAACATAATATTTATCAAAAAAATAATAATAATTCCACAAACATAATAACGCATATGCATTTCTGTCAAGTTCTTATTGTGGTTTTTTTTCTATGCAACATATGAATATGATTATTCATGATTTAGAAGTTACAAACTTCATGCTACAAACTTACAATTATAAAGTCCTAGACTTATCGAGAAGTAATATATATATATATATATATATATATAGTGTATGTGCCTTAACTTTTTTTAAAATTTGTTGTGTTGGTGTGCTCATGTCATATCCATTCCCTGTGTCAATGTCCATACTTCTTAGACCTCCTCTAATCCATGGCAAAGGTTTGTCATAATGTCCTTACAGTACATGCATATTTCACATGACTTGAGTTTTGTAAAGGTAGTATCAAATTTGTTGCGCTAAGCTGGTCAAGCCAATAGTGCCGGACTTAAAGAACATCTAAGCACCCAAATTCTAGTCCCCTGGTTTTTGAGCACATAAAAACTTCTGTGTTCGACCAGTAAATGTGGCTGAAAAAAAAATGGACCTCAAGAGACACAAGGCTTAGTTAGGTACTGGTGAAGCAAGAACTTTTGTAAGTAAAATGAGTAATCCAGTGATTGCATATGCAATCTCATAAACCAAAACATCAATCAAACTTTTTTTTTTCACCTTACAGTGAAAGTAAGATCAGTAATCATTGCCTGAATAACATTGCAGCCTTTCTACTTTGATACTAAAAAGATAAATTACCAATTTTGGTAATTAATAACTTGTCTAAGTGAAACGATAACCGGATTATCAACTCTAGCAATCAGTAGCAACACTTAATATCAACATAATATTCCAGAAAGAGAAGTAATTGCTAAATTATTAGCACTATAAATTGGCGACTTCATTAATAGAGTGATGTGCTAGGGAAACACTCACTAGACTATGATATCTAGTAATCAATATTTATAACTAAGCTTGAAAAATGATGGATGAACACGAATTGCTATTAAGGACTGTGTCTTGGGCCTGGAAATGTGTTTTCAATGGAAGCAAGCTGTTGGTGAGGTGAGGTACTCGATTGCAGTAGGATGTGGAATTGGGTTAACATCTTATGTGAAATAAATGAGTAATATATACCATTCTCTAGCAGTTTGAACTCATAAATAGTTTATAGAAGGATCTGGCAATAGGATGAATAAAGTACTTGGGCTTGAATATGCCATGAAAGGGATTCTTCAAATTGGAGTTGCATGGAGCTAGAGCTTGGATAGCGCTGCTGTGTTCTTTGTCTGAATTGCATAGAGAGATTGTAAGTCTAAACCAGTTGTTTTTGGAAATGCCACTTAGTAAGAGTAGTTGGGTTTTTGGACTCTTGCAGGCCTCAAATTTGACTGGTGTAGTTTTACTCTATTTTTTCTTAACGATAAGGATGTGGGAGCTGAGGAAGTGATTCTGGAGATTTTGCCCATCTTATGGGCCGTTTGGTTGTGAATGGAAGGAGAGTGCTTGAGAAGAGTGAGATTGGATCAATTTCACTGCTTTTTAGTGTCATGGACAATGTTAATGGTTCACTACAAGTAGAGATTTTGTAAACGAGGCCCATACACTAGGCAGTTCATTTATTTCTCTGTTTATATCGATCAATCTGCTGTTCTTTCCTTCTACCCAGAAAAAAGGAAAAGGAAAAGGAATTTTTTGGGTGGTGTAAGGGGATGAAAAATATACTCAATCACGATAACAAAATTGCTGAGAAAACTTGGCAACCTCTTGAGAATGTGAGCTATTATTATTTTTATTAATCTTCATACACTAGACTGCGAATTAGGGCGTACCTCAGAAACCGCACAATAAACATGAGCAATAAATTTGCAATCCTCTTCTGCACAATAGTAGAGATTGTGCCCTGGTTTTCCTTTTTGTTCGCAAGCATCACATGTGAACTCATCTGAATTGTCTTCAGCAAGAGAATCAGTGAGGATGAGGGGATCACTATGACATGAAAGTAGAACTTTTTGTGGTAATGTTACAACACATTGGATGTGGAAACTGACACTGCAATACACACAACGGAGGACGGAGGCATTGCAATCAGCCTCACAGACTTTGCATTTATTGTCAAGAGCTAAGTTCTTGAAGAAGGCAAGAGGATGCTCATGAAGTTGACATTTTAGAGTAGGCTTGAGCAGAGCGCATTCGAGGTCCAGGTTGAAAGCACAATCCTGACATCGGAAGATGAAGCTCCTGCAGGTCTTTGAACAAGCGTCACACCAGAATCGAACTGGCATCGCATCCAAAGGTACGCGAGGGAGGAGAGTGAGAGGGTGTTGTGGATGAAAGGGGTGTTGATGAATCTTAGGTGGCAGTTCAGCACATGATTTATGGAGGAAGAAATCGCAGGGAGTGCAACCATAGACCTTACCAAAAAGGGGTCGCTCACAGCCGGAGCAGGAATCAACAGGTTTCTTCTCACATGGTTTCAGGGGATGGGGATGAGTGCAGGGCTGAATCTCCATATCTTTCTGCTGACTCTCTCTCTCTCTCTCTCTCTCTCTCTCTCTCAAGGTCAGATTACTGAGTTATAAAATTAATTCGAGTATTTCATATTAGGCCTGATGCAATGACTATATTGTTTATTCATAATTTATTGTGTCATTGGCGTTTTTGACCCGGTGTGTTTGTGCTTATCTGATGTTCATCCTTTTATATTGGGGGGAATCTATTAGCATGGGGCTCACTAACGAGTTTCATTTCATATGAGAAGATAAATACCAGATAGGCATCGGGGAGTATAGGCATTAAAACTTTTTTTTTTTTTTTTTGTCAATTGGCCACTCTGCAAGATAGGAAGCCAAACAATAACCTGATCTTCATAAATCATACCCACCAGAACAAAGTCTCTTCAGAAAAGATTGCAACATTCATTTAGCGACAAGCATTGGATGGCAAAATAAATAAATAAAAATTGGTTTCTCACTGGACTTGTGGTTGATTTATTTGCTTCGTTTGATTAATAATATTATTTTTTTGTTGTACTATGTAACTTGAATTTACTCCCTTTTAATCACACACAGGGAAAAGGATTCTAATATGTTGACTTTGGAATAGGAACTTGGGTCCACTAATTTTTTCCTTTGGAGTTTTTCACATAAAAATAACTTACCAAATTAAATTAAATTAAATTTTTTTTATGGATTGATTAGAGGATATCCTGTACTAGTTTACACGTATCAAATTAATTTTTTGTTTTCCGCAAAGGTCAAGTTCACCCTTTAAGTTCTAGCTGCCAATGATCAGTACAGAATGAATTCGAATTCGAGATGTTTGAATTTTATTTTCGACGTCTTTATTGTTCGACCACATTCGAGGTGGTAACTTTAATTTAATTTAATCACACAAAGAGGGAAAGAGATCTTAATTGCATTGTTTTATTTATGACTTCCCCAACATGTGTAATAAATGGTTACATGACTTGTATCCAACAGTGCATTCAAAGAGAAAATCTAATATTATAGAATTGCCATATTACAAATACATATAGTAGCAAATGGCCCAATTTGAGCTAAATTTCAAGAACGTTTCATTTCTTCTTTATTCTGTTTTACAAAATAGGAGGGAGGGGATGTTGAAAATGGTCTGAAAAATGTAGCTGGATCATATAGAATTCCCCCTCCACGAAGCAAACATAAATGCTGCAATCGTTCCTCCTCAACCCCCTCTAATTTTACATTCATAGCCTCCAGTTTTGCCCTTAGTGCCTCTGACTCTGCATGCAGTCTTGTGATCTCCTTTTCAACTTCTGCCAGGGCAGAGTCCAACAAATCATCTTCTTTTATGACCTCTTTAAACATCGTTGGTGATATCTGGCAAGAGGATATTAAATCATGTGGATTAAGTGTGTAAGAAATTCATGGCAAGAACTAAGCTAAATAGTTGTGCATTAGGAATAAAAAAATTTAAAAAAAAAAAGGAAAAAGAAAATAGAATTGGAAGGATACACTGACAGACCTAGAACAAACAGGAGACAAACTTAGCTATTAACATAATTTTTATGAAGTAACCGTTCTTAGATTAGGTCTTCTTAAAGTGGTTTGTTAAATCCTTAATTATTCTAAAAGTTTAAGTTGTTAGAAATTAGATTGATAATATATATCAAACACTAACACCCTTTCTCATGTACAACTCTATTTAACAAGTGTAGAGTTGAGATATAATAGAGTACGAGGTATAGCGAGTGTGAGATAAAACCTCTTAGAAATAGAACTCTGATACTATGTTAGATCACTGGTTGATATAAAACTTAAGTTGTTAAAGCGAGTGTGAGATAAGACCTCTTAGAAATAGAACTCTGATACTATGTTAGATCACTGGTTGATATAAAACTTAAGTTGTTAAAAAAATGACTGATTATGTATATCAAGCGCTAACAACTAAGAAAGACAGATTGGAGACAAACCTGGATAAAACAGAGAGAGACCTAATTTTTTATTTTATTTGCAAAAAAAAAAAAAATTACTATTTTTAGACACATATCTCTCCAATTTTGAGTGCTAAAAAGGATAGATTGAAAATAGACTTGGGATAAGCTAAATGACATACAGTTGACCATCTTATAATTAATATTCAATAAGTTAATAATCTCTAATTAATAAATTTTTAAGTAACTTGGTTATGGGGATGGATAATTAATAATTCAATTACTTAATAATTAATACTTTTTTCGTAAAATCTCTTTATAATATCAATTATAGAAAGATAAAAAAATACCTATATATGTACTTATATATATATATATATCTCATTTATGACATATCTTGATAATTATATTTATAAATTTTATATAATTGAAGTCAAAAGTATTGTAATATAAAAAAAATATACATTATGAGTTTTTTGTGCCATTGTTGGTTATTATATGTATCTTTTATGAAAAAATTAAAATGTCATTAAAAATTTGCATATAAAGTTTTATTTTTGTATCAAAAATTATTTATATGTAAAAAAATATTTATCACTTAATGAAAATATAAAAAAAAAAAACTTAATAATTAATAAATTTTCAATCTCTCATATCTATGTCAATTAATTATAAGAGAATTGATTCAACCAAACTTTTGCCATTATTTGTAAGTTTCATTGGAAACTCATCAGTAATAGTGGAATCACCCTGAAATTCACATAAGAAATAACTTCTTCAATTTCAAGACCAACCATTGATAATACTAGAGAAGTAACTTCTAAAATGCAAGATTGAGCCCTTCAATGTAGTCTCTGAGCAGCAAGGTAATAGAAGATTGACAAATGGTGTTGGGAACTTGATTTTGCTGGCTACCCTAATCGCTTAGGTCAATTTTAGTGACTCAATATTTTTATTGAAGACTTTATTAGAGTGTGATACTCCGAAATTTTGTTCAGATATGTTTTATAATAAATTCATCTTGTTTTTCTCAAAACTCATAAAATGAGGTTCGCATATTAATGGTCACAGGAAATTTTACTAACATCTTTAAAATGAATTTGGTATGGATTTTAGTTAGGATAGGATAACATTTTTTAAAATTTGAGTACAGATTTGAATCCCTCACAGATTCAACAAAGATAATTTGGAAGTGAAGGCCCAGATGAACCTGAAAAATCGAAGGGGGAAGGCGGGGGAAGTAAAAATGAAAAAAACTTCTCATGGAGAGATGGTATTCTTAACGATGGGGTTTTGCATCAGATCAAAGACTGACAAATCAAAGACGGACATCACAACTATTAAACGCTACAGATTTTCTAGGAAAACTTGGTTTCAACATGAAATTGTTAGTCTAATTTCTGTAAATCTTGGCATACCTTAGAGACAGCACAATAAACATGAGCAATGATGTCGCAGTCATCTTCTGGACAACAGTAGACACCCTGACCCAGTTTTCCTGGGCCCTCGCAAGCGTCGCAGGTGAACTTGTCCGAATCATCTTCAATCAAGAGAATGATCGGTGAGGATGAGGGCATGGTCATGGCATGGAAGTTCAACGCTTTGTGGCAACACTGCAACACATCGGATGTGGAGATTGAAATTGCAAGGCACACAACGGAGAACTGAGGCATTGCAGACAGCACTACAGACTTTGCAATTGAGGTCGAGACTTGAGTCCTTTAGCAATGACAAATGGATGCTCATGAAGTTCAAATTTCAAGGTGGGCTTTAGCAGAGCGCATTCAGTGTCCAGGTTGAAAGCGCACTGCTCACAGTGGTAGGTGAAGCTCAGCCTCTTCTTCCAACAGGCATCACACCAGACTTCTCTTGACTCAAAAGGGAAGGAAGGCGGTGGCTTTGAGTGGAGAGTGAGAGGGTGTTGTGGATGAAAGGGGTGTTGATGAATCTCAGGTGGCAGTTTAGCACATGATTCATGGAGGAAGAAATCATCGCAGGCAGTGTGATGTGAACCCGTACGATCCATGGTCACAGTGCAACCATAGACCGTACCAATAAGGGGTCGCTCACAGCCGGAGCAGGGACCAGTTTTCTTCTCACATGTTTTCAGGGGATGGGGATGAGTGCAGGCCTGAATCTCCATATCTTTCTGCTGAATCTCTCTCTCTCTCTCTCCTCTCCTCTCTCTGTCTGAAGGTCAGATTACTGAGTTATAAAATTAATTCGAGTATTTCATAGTAGGCCTGATTCAATGACTATTGTTTATTCATAATTTATTGTGGCATTGGCGTTTTTGACTCGGTGTTTTTGTGCTTATATGGTGTTCATCCATTTATATTAGGTGGAATCTATTACCATGTGGCTCATTATCGAGTTTCACCTCATGAGAAGATGGATACCGGATAGGCATAAGGGTATAGGCATTAAATCATTATTTTTTTGTCAATTGGCCAGGCTGCAAGATAGGAAGCCAAACAATCACCTGATCTTCATAAATCAAACTCACCAGAACAAAGTCTCTTCAGAAAAAGATTGCAACATTCATTCAGCGACAAGCATCGGATGGCACAATAAATAAATAAAAATTGGTTTCTCACTTGACATGTGGTTGATTTATTTGCTTCGTTTGATTAATAATATTATTTTTTTGTTGTACTATGTAACTTGAATTTACTCCCTTTTAATCACACACAGAGGGAAAATGATTCTACTAGGTTGACTTTGGAATAGGACTTGGGTCCAGTAATTTTTTCCTTTGGAGTTTTTCACATAAAAATAACTTGTTGATTTATTTGTTTTGGTTGATTATTATTATTATAATTATTATTTGTGCTCTGTAATTTGAATTTAGTTTATATATATATATATATATATATATATCGATTCAGGAGAATCGGGTATGCCAAACTAAAGTTAATTTAATGCACCAAACTAAATTTAATTTAATTTACTTTTTTCTTTTATGGATCGATTAGGTTGAAAGCGTACTGCTCACAGTGTTAGGTGAAGCTCAGCCTCTTCTTCCAACAGGCAGCACACCAGACCTCTTTTGACTCAAAAGGGAAGGAAGGCGGTGGCTTTGAGTGGAGAGTGAGAGGGTGTTGTGGGTGAAAGGGGTGTTGAATCTCGAGCAGCAGTTCAGTGCATGATTTGTGGAGGAAAAAATTGCAGTCTGTGCAACCATAGATCTTGCCCCCAGGGGGTTTGGTGCACCCAGAGCACCCAAGTCCAGGATGGCATGGCTTCAGAGGATGAGAGGTGAGTACAATGATGTATTTCCATACCTCTCTCTCTCTCTCTCTCTCTCTCTCTCTGATAAATTCAGATGACTAGGTCATAAAATGAATATATTGTTTATTCATGATTTCATGTACATTTTTGACTTTGAAAATCACCAAAAAGCGTTTTGGATGTTTAGCAAATGTGAACCAAACTTGCGTTTTGTCATTGGGTCATCATCACAGCCATCCCAAAACAAAACAAAAAAAAAAAAACACAAAATATTATTAGAAAAAGACCTTAATTAAGTTTGGGGAAGACTTCCAAGCAATTGCAATGATAAAATATGAAGCTCCCTCCTATCCTGCCCACAGCTTGGAAAATGGAAACCTTCCCAATTTTCAATTCATGAAAGTTTGTGTATTTTGGGATTTTGAAATACCATTTTGTACCCCTTTGAGTCAGAAAAGAGGAATTCAACCTTCCCCAGAATACTACACATCAAAACATGGTTGAGACTACTGTAAAAGATTATAGCATTAATCAAGATATTGCAACTGTTTACATTAAGTCACCACACTCCACAAAAATCTAATCACTAAAAATATTATCATACTCAAATAAAATTACCTCATTAGGCCACCCTCTCAAATTTTCAGACGTGAGTTTGAACCCATCAAGAGGTCTCACATTCCTCATATCCCTAGATGCCATATGGTAATTACTTTCTCAAATGTACTTAAAAAGGGAAAAAATGGAAAAAGTATACTAAAAACATGTTTTATTGATTTGACCAGAGGTGTAGAAATATTGATATAGGGAGTACAGGAGAGCATAATTGAGGTGCTTGAGAAAAACAGAGAGAATCATGCATGAAGAGCAGATGAGTACTTTCAGGTATTCTGAAGAAAATATAATCCCAAAAGAGGTTTCTGACAAGTTGTCTTAATGGTATGAGAGAAAATTAGCAACAATTAATTATGAAACTGCAAGGAGACTGAGGATCTCCTTATTGATAACCTCTTTAGAGCTCAAAAAACTCTTGGTTCTCCCATTTATATAGGTACTAAAAGAGGAAAAGATCTGTTGATAATGGGCTGTAACATATTAACCATGACCTTTAAAATGATTTTGTGAAGAGAAATTACATAAATTGATGGGTCTAATTATAAATTGAGTAATTTCCTCTAGAGATTGAAATTTTGGAATCAAGGCTGTGTTTGTTTGAATTAATTTGTGAATAAAGAATCAAAAGTAAAGAAATTCTCTACTTCTTTACATATCTCCTCCTAAATTATGTGTCAGAATTTTTGATAGGCATACCTGACAATCTATTTGGACCAGGTGCATATAGAGCTACCAAGCTACATATTTCCCCTCTCTCTTCTTTCTCAACTGACTTGATTACAGGCATGTTTATTTCTTCAGTTGCCTTTGGCAAGACAAATTCAACCGCTGAAAATTCACTACAAGCCTCTATAAGGTAGTCCCTATTGAGGCTTTTCATACAGTTTGGCTTATCAACCCATTCATCCAATTGATTCTTAATGAGAATAATCTAATTTATCTAACGCTTTTTTCACTAAAGTTGTGCAAATAGAACTGTTGCTCTTCTCTCCACAATCAAAGTCTCTTCATTAAGCTAATATGCTTTAAATTTGGAATGTCTCTTATTCTTGGGCACTGGAAGATCCAGATCAAGAATCACAGAACTATTGTTAGAGTCAGAGTCAGTAGCCGACAGGGCATGGACTAAAAACATAGGTTAAAAGCAAGCCTCTAACCAATAATAGGGACTGGTCGAACAAGTCTCTCTCTAAACGTCCCTTTTTTTTTTTTTTTTTTACTTTTGATCAGCAAATAAAGTGAATTTATTGATGTAAATGAATGTACAAGGAATACATGCAAAATACATCAATGAGAGGGAAAATGCAAAGGGCATCAAGACTCCCAAGGTTCATCTTAACTAGGTTGACACCAAATAAGGAAGCGAATCACTCACCAGCTTAAACTCAAAAATACAACAGATAATAAAACCCCAAAAAAAACAAACATCCGAAAAAAGACCCACCAAACCTGTGGTTTTTTACTATATATATCTACAAATCCTTACTCTTAGGATGAATAAAATTTCATTCGTTCAAGAGAAATTACCTGAAGTTGATTTTGAAAAGTTTTATGTACAACTAATGCATGGAGTTAGTAACTCTAATATCAACTGAATAACTCAACAAGTCTTGAGGTACCAGCACTACTAAATCTGACTATACTATAATAGATCCTTCCTAATTTTATATTCTGGGCAACCATAAACATAGTTGACCTCAACTCATGAGGAAGACCTTTATAGAGCAGAAGGACTACAAAAATTTGTGTTCCTTTCCTTCTTTAATCTCTACCTTTACTTCTTTTGCCCACATTAGGGAACTAAACACTGAGAATTCTACTAGAACAATAGGATAACCAAACTCAAATTTTATTTCCTTTCCAATGTTTTCAACAATTTAAGCTCTCATCTTGGTTTCCTAAAGCACACAATTAGGGGTTTGTTCAAAATGCATAGGTCTTTATCGGATCCAACTCCTCTCCAGTTTTTTTCTCTCTCCATTTCCTTCTAGTCTTTTTGTTTTCTCACATGATGGGGCATGAATGGAGAGTAGTCTAAATCCGTGTCTTTGTGAGCATGAATTGTTAAGGGTTGCCCCATTCCTTGACAAGTCCAACACAAAATTTTTATCAGCCGACCTAAGTTTGTTGTTTTATTATTATTGTTGGGAAAAAGATTGGTGTATGTATTATAGACAAATAAAAGAATAGGGGTCCATACAAACAATGGCTAGATGAGGGCAGCAACTAGCCATGAAAACAGGGGAGAATATAAGAATGGGAAAGCAACAACAAAACACTAACAAAAGGATGCTAATCTAAAAGTATTCTATTCGAGAGCCCCAAACTCATGGGGAGTTCCCAATTTGTATAGCAGTTATCCACATGCCTCCAGTTGCTTGTATGGATTCCATTATTGCAGCCTTCTATTGAAGTGCTATTGTTCTCCATCACTCGCCTATTCCTTTCCTTCCATGTGAACATTGGAAAAGAAAGATAGATTCTTTGTATTTGGAGATCATCCAGTTGTTGGCACATGGCAGAAGATGCCAGAATGCTTCTCCAGACTAGATGAGCATAATCACATTAAAAAAAAAAAACAGATACTGGATATAAATTATTCTTCCATAGAAAACCACAATTCCTTCTTATGTTTGTATGTTCTAATTGTGGGTGTAAAAAGAAACCTCAGTGATTTATTGAAATTTATCAATTGCCCATAAAATTCACAATATTGTTGCAGAATATTAATAACATATAGAGAATTAGGCATATGTGTTTTGTTTCAAGGTGTCCATTCTTTGTTTCTTTGGCTGTAACTTCAGCAAATCTAACACCATACCCAAATAAAAAGAACTCCTTGTACTTACCCAAAACTAAAATTTAAAGAACAAAGAAATTAAGAAAGAAACTCTATGAACCCAGGAGTTTTTTTTTCCCACATCCTTAGTTGTTAATAAAATCCCTTGCTCGTCATATACATGGAATCTACTAGATTCTGTAGATAAATACAGAGAGAAAGAGAAAGAGATGGGAGCACAGTGCTTCAAAAGTTGATTACTACTTTAAAACTTTGATCAAATGTTACTGCACATCACAACTGGGTGTGGTAGAAAAAGCACTAAAGTGAAAGCCCAGAGTTGCTCTCATCACAACTTCAATCCTAAATGCACATCCTTCCTTGTTAAGAAAACCCCTTGCTCCTATAATATACATGGAAATTACCAAATTATGTAGATAGATATAGAAAGAGAGATACCGTTAGGGTCAGGACACCAAGAAACCCGTATCTCTTCATTCTAAGGTCTACACGGCCAGCACAACACCCCTTTCTGGTCTCTTCATCACTCCATTCAGGTATCATATACTTTCCAATATGTATGTGTTTATATATATATATATATATATATGTTCATTGCCCGATAATGTTAAAGTGCATTAATTGATTATTTCAAAAAAAAAAAAAAACATTGTGTGTTTGGTCACCATTGTTTGGGATGCATTTCAACAAATTTCTGTCACTGTTTGTTTGTATATATGTAGAATTTACTGCTTATGAATTGATTATTTGTGCAAGGATTGTGGACTTGCTGTTAATGAATGGTCTCTTTAATAAAGCTTGTGGTAATAAATTTGTCCATGTAAACGTATGTATATAAAATATGGGTGTCTGTTTATTGATCACCATAGTTGGCATGTAATAATCAAATTGTTGTTGCTTCCAACTTCTTGTTAATCAAGTGACTCTTTCAAGTGATGAATAAATGTGTCTATATAAAATATGGGTGTGTGTTATTTCATTGGTCATTCTAGTTGGGATGCATTTTAACAAATTTCCCACCACCATTTGCTTGAAATTGTATATTTAAGTAACTGCTTATGAAGTGGTGTGATTGATTGTATGAAGATTAATTAAATCGTCCAAAACCTAATTTAAATGCTTCTTCAATCAGAGATCAAATAATGGCAAACTGTGACTGGTCCAAACTACCTCATGATCTCATTTCAGCCATTGCTAACCAATTAACTATCATTGAAGATTTTCTTGCATTTTCTGGGGTTTGTCGCTCAGTGGAGATCTGTTTATTGGAACAGAAACTGGAAACCAGTTCCTCACTTTCCATGGCTAATGCTCTCTGGGAACAAAGATAAAACCACAAGAAGATAAACCCCATTACTCGAATTCTTATTGATCTCCCCACATCTTACAATCAGCCAGACTTGGCACAACTTTATGTAGACCCATAGGCCGGTCTCATAAAGAAAGTCATTGTGTTCAAGAGTCCATCTGCTCATCACTGGATTCTCTTATGGTTATGGTAATTTATGGTCCGGATAATAGTTTGGCATTTGCAAGACCAGGACATGATTCATGGGTAGCTTTTCAAACTTCATCTTCTTTTGTTTTTAAGGATGTCATGTTCTTCAAAGGTCAGATTTTAGCTATTTGTGATGCTAGAACACTTGTTGCTGTCGAGATTGATGGCTCTGGTCCACCTATGGCAATACACATTGCTTCAGTTCACCACCTTATGATCATTCGTCTTCACAACCTGATTATTATTTGGCCACACAGAAAAGATACTTGGTAGAATCATCGGGTGAACTTTTGCTCCTTTTTCGTGAGATTGGTATCTTTAACTCTTTTGGTTCGAGTCAGACGCGAAGTTTTCAAGTCTACAAGTTTTATTTCAATGATAAAGAGTGGATAAAATTGGATGAGTTGGGGGACGGGGCGTTGTTTGTTGGTACTAACTATTCAATGTCCCCTTTCTGCATCAGAAGTTCCCAACTGCAAAAGAAATAGAATCTACTTCACTGATGATAATGAAGAATGGTGGCGAACAGATAAAGATTTGCAACTTGGGTTTTATGATATGGGTGTGTACAATATGGCAGATAGGTCCATTGAATCTCTCGACTTTGGTCAGAATTTCACCTTACAATATTATCCTAAGCATACTTTACATTATCCTCTTCCAATGTGGGTAATGCCATTGCCAGCTATATAATTACCTTTTGACCTATTGTGAGAACTTCGGGATATGAAAGGATTAGTAACACAATGCAGAATGTGAAGGAAAATAAAACACGTTGAATTCTTTATAAAATAAGTAACACAAGATTCCTCACTCAAAAAGAACAAATTTCAAATTTTTAAACAGAAATATATTATTGATAATCTGAATAATAAAGACTGAATTACATCATGTATATAGACTACGACTACTATTAATCTGAATAGGAATCTACTAATCCTATTATAATTAAAAATCTATAATAATTGCAAAAATGAGGAAAAATCTAAAATTAATAAAAATTTAGGCTTTTTAGAAAATTAGAAACTTTATCATAATAGGAAACTATAGCCACAAGAAAAAGTTAATTCGAACTTTCCTAAACAAAGTAATTGCGAAAATAAAAATTACTATAAATGGTAAAAAAGTAAAATTGAAGGCCTAAACGAAATCGTTTGGTCCCGTGGCAGCTTGAGTCATGGCAAAGTTATGAGTATTGTCCATCTTGCTGTTTTGGGTCAAAATAGGGTCTCTAGGACTTGGAACGTGTCACAACCCGAAACCCACCCTATGCGGATTTGTGTTGCGGGGCCAACCCAATGGTCGTCCCTACTTTTTTTTCATTCTTTGTATCAATGATAACCATAAATATTGTAAACATAACATTAAATTTACGAAAGTCTTAATACAAATTAGTGTTTAACAACTGACAAATGCAACTGACATAACTAAACATAAAACCACGTTCAAGTGCTGAGTACATAAGACAAACTACATCATTCTATCATGCTCTTCAATTGTCTCCCTAAGCTCTTGATCTCCTACTGTGGTTCTGTAGCATACTCACCTGAAAAATTTACGTGGTGTGAGCTAACAAACCTCAGTAAGTAAAAGTCTATCTCCAATACAGGTTAGGGTTAACATAGAACATATAAACTCATAGGTGAACATGATAGCCAATCATGAAAACAGTTGCAGTTAACGGTAAAAATGCCACAATGGCCAATGATTAGTAAGGCACAATAAACAAGTATGAGTAATGGTATATGAATATGGGAAAAACTCAATAATCACAGTCAACATGAATTTACTACCATAAGAAATCTGGTCACAGTCAAGTCTAATAAATAAGGAACTATCAACATGGAACTATTCATAGGGAAATGAAAACATCCTATGAATCCAATAAACGTCAATCATAACAGTCAAACATGAGTGATGCATTTACTCTGTTCAGGGTTTGGCAGACCCTCGGTCTTTTGGGGGCCTGGCATACCCCCCTTAACATGAATGCATATAAAATGCCCTATTAACTCACTGCGTAAAAACTCCATCATTGCCATGTATCCGTTCATGGACTCGACTCGTAGGTCCCATTAATCGACCCATGGTCCTGTCAATCAAATAGCATCGGATGGATATTGTGACTGAGCACAAAATTCGGCATTTATCATAAATCAAGATTCTATCGTAATTCTATAAAAAGTGCATAAAGTATGGAATATCATGCAGTAAACATACAATAATAGGCCTTTCAAGGCACAGTACAACAAGCAATCATGAGATAATAGTCAATAAGCATCCACCAGATAGGACAATATTGATGGTGGGATAATTGCAGTGGGTACGTACATGAGTACAAAATTTTGGCAGTGATAGAAAGAATATGGCTTGGAAAATCACGTATAAGAGATAGGAGTTTACTTACCTTATCAGTGCGTCCTAGTATTTCGTGACTTTTTTCTTTCCCTTTGACTTGCCTATACATCAAGAAACATGTCTCAGTTCTAATGTCATTTATCAATTTGTACACCTCATTATTCTAAGTATCTCTTTTTCTAATTTAGACTCTACCCTTGAGTCTGGGATGTCGAAAAAAATCAGTCTAGACTTTCACGATTTTCAATTTGGATCTCTATATCGAAAAGGGTAAAACGGTTATTTTACATGTCTCTATTTTTTGGAACCTATTTTCACAAATTGGACTTCACCATTAAGTCCAGAAGGCTTAAAATAATAAAAATTCACTATTTACTTAGTTCAATCAGAATCCAATTAACTCTCATTGAACTCAGGGGTATTTTGGTCATTTTGGCATTTTTATGGGTATTTTATTTTTTGGGCTTATTTTCGTAATTTGGACTTTACCATTGAGTCTCAAATGCTAGAAATAATAAAAATTCACTATTTGTTTGCTTTAATTGAAGTCGGTTTGACTCCTTTTTTACTTAGGGGCATTGTAGAAATTCCTTTCATTTCTAATTAATTAAATAAATGTTTAAATAAATTCATTATTTTATTCTTTGGGTCATTTCATAATAAACCATAAAGCTAGGATCCTTTTATAATTTCTAAAACATTTAGGCTTAATCTGGATTTCAGAAATTACTATTCCAAATTGAAATAGCCAAATAGTAGATAAGCTTTGAAATTAAGGATAAGCTATCCCTATTCCAATTTCACTTCAATTTCAATTTCTAAACCCTATAGCCAAACACTACCAATTACCCTTTTAAAACATTTCAAACAGCCCCCAATGCTGCGTCGTTTCAGCTATCCATCACTTACGGTTGGGCGGGTTTGACTCGACCCGACCCGACCTGAGACCCGAACCGAAAGCCAAACAGTGGCTTCTTCTCCATTTCTCTGGTCATCACCCCCGGTGACCGGTGACTCAACGATGGCCATTTTCTTGGGTTTTCTCGATGGGGTTTGTCAAGGGGGTTTCATATCCATTGTTAAAAATAGAATTTGTGGACCTTTGGGGTTGCCGTTTGTGCTACGACAGTGGCTTTTCCACGATGGCAGTTTTTCGACGAGGGGGTTTTCATGCACAAAACCTCACTGTTTTTGCCCCTACTTTCCCCTATCCATTTTCTACATTTAGGAAGAACAATTCCACATGTTTTAAATCAAGTTTAACGCATGAAATCATGATTTTGTGATTTTAAACCTAGGCTTGCAACTGGCTGGTTCTCCCTCATTTTTCCACCATTTGACCTCGTTCTTCTCGCTTTCAGTTTATTTTTCATTAAGCTATACAACCCTAATGCTTTGATCAAGTATAATGCTTTAAAATTTTAAAATAGAAAATAATATGTTCAAAAATTTTCTCACCTTTTTATGTTGCACGCCCCTTAGTGGTTTGGTTCCTTCTCCTTTTCTTCTCCTCTTACCTTCTGCTTCTCTTCTTTTTTTTTTTCGTTTTTTTTCTCATGCATGCAATTGCATGCTTGGCTATATAGCAGCCCTCCCCTTTTCCAGTTTCCTCTTTTCTCTCTCTTTCTCTCTCTTTTGAATTATAACCCCCCTCCCCCTCCATTATGCTGACGTTACATATTTTTTGTAACTATAACACACATTCACACACACACATATATATGTATATATATATATATATATCTATTTACAGCTTTATATATATATATATATATATCTACATATATGCATATATATATTTATATCCATATTCCATAACATGATTTTTATTTTTATTTTTTTCATGTTAGTTTATTTTATTTTTCTTTTTTGTTATTTTTATTTTCCTTTTATTTTTTTTCTTTTTATTCCATTTTTATTTTATTTATTATTTTGAATTTTATTTTCTTTCATGGCCTACTCGGCATCACCCGATATTATTCGTACTTTCGAAACTATAGAGATTCTAACCCGTCCAATTCGTTCAATACTATAACAGAAAGCCTTAACAGCTCAGTTTACATGGCTCGCTCGGTTACAATTGGGTCAGGATATTACATTCTCCCCCCCCCCCCCTTAAATAAGTTTGGTCTCCCAAACTTGACTATCTCATGGTACAAATAGGTGAGGATACTGAGCACGCATTTTATCTTCTCGTTCCCAAGTAGCCTCCTCAAGTCAAGAATTCCCCCATAATACCTTTACTAGTGGAATGGTCTTGTTCCGTAGAACTTGCTCTCGTCGGTCTACGATCTGTACCGGTTGCTCAATATAACTCAAGTCTTCCTGAACATCTAGCGGCTCGTGCTCGATTATCTGATCTAGGTTGTGCACAAATTTTCTTAACATCGAAACATGGAAAACATCATATACGTGTGCTAACTCAGATGGCAATGCTAACCGATATGCTACTGGTTTGACTCGTCCAACAATCTTAAACGGTCCAATGTATCATGGCCCTAGTTTCCCTCTCTTGCCAAATCTGACCACTCTTTTCATTGGTGATACTTTCAGGAACACATAGTCACCTGGTCGTGAACTCCAACTCTCGTCTCCTAGTGCCAGCGTAACTCTTCTGTCGACTCTGAGTTGCTAGTAAACGTTACCTGATCAGATGGATCTTATCGGTGGTCTGCTCTACTATGGCCCAAATAGCTTCCTGTCACCCACTTCTGTCCAGCATGGTGGAGATCTACACTGCCTACCATATAATGCCTCATACGGTGCCATACCGATACTGGATTGATAGCTATTGTTGTACGTGAACTCTACTAACGGTAGTTTATCCTCCCAACTTCCCTTGAAATCAATGACACAGAATCGTAGTAGGTCCTCTAATGTCTGTATCATCCTTTCGGATTGTCCGTCTGTCTCGGAGTGGTATGCAGTGCTAAGACTCCTCCAGAACTTAGACACAAATTGTGGATCTCGGTCGAACACAATGGATACTGGGACTCCATGTGATCGAACGATCTCCCTGATATAAAGCACTGCCAATCGTTCTAAAGTCTAAGTCATCTTGGTCACAAGAAAGTGGGCTGTCTTTGTCAGTCTATCAACGATCACCCATATAGAGTCATTCCCATGCGACGTCTTAGGCAACCCTAATACAAAATCCGTTGTGATATGCTCCCATTTCCATTCTGGTATTGGAAGTGATTATAGAAGCCCTCTTGGCTTCTGGTGCTCAACATTGATCCGTTGACACTATACATCGTGTAATGTGCTCAGTTATATCCTTTTTCATTCCTGACCACCAGTAAGTGCTTCTCATCTTGTGATACATTTTGTATTTCCCGGGTGTATAGCAAATCTAGAACTGTGTACCTCATCAAGAATCTCCTTCCTAATCTCAGGTACGGCTAGCACGTAGATCTTGTCATGATAGTACAACACCCCATCTCTTATAGACAAATCTGTATTCCTTCCAGTCTCAGCCTCTTGATGAAGCTTAACTAACTTACTATCGTGAGCCTGCGATTCCCTGATCTTGTCAACAATTGTAAAACTGATTGTGACGTTGGCACACATCGCCCTAGAACCTAGCAAAACCATCTTCACTTCCATGGCCTCTAAATCCTGTAGTAGCTCTTTCTGTGTAGTCAACAAGTAAGCAAGACTCCCTGATGACTTCCTGCTAAGAGCATCAGCTACTATATTTGCCTTCCCTAGATGGTACTGTATACTTAGCTCATAGTCCTTGATCAACTCTAGCTAACGTCGTTGGCGCATATTGAGCTCCTTCTGTGTAAACAAGTACTTAAGGCTCTTGTGATTAGTGAAAATCTCACATGTAGCTCCATACAGATAATGCCTCTAGATTTTCAGTGCAAAGACAATAGCTGCAAGCTCAAGGTCATGAGTTGGATAGTTCTTCTCATGTGGCCTCAGTTGCCGTGAAGCATAGGCCACCACATTTCCTTGTTGCATTAGAACACACCCCAAGCCTTGGTGTGAGGCATCACTGTAGATCACAAAACCCTTTGTCCCATCTAGTACCGTCAGGATTAGAGCTGTAACCAGTCGATTCTTCAGTTCTTGAAAACTTTTCTCCCTCTCCTCAATCTAGATGAATGGAACATTCTTTCGGGTCAGCTGGGTGATTGGCATAATCTTGGAGAAATCCTTGACAAATATCCTATAGTAGCCAGTTAAACCCATGAAACTGCAAACCTCCGTGATAGTAGTCGGCCGGGGCCAACTAGTAATACCTTTTATCTTCTGGGGGTCCATAGAGATCCCATCCTTACTGACCACATGCCTTAAGAAGAAGATGCTCGGGAGCCAGAATTCACACTTCTTCAATTTAGCATATAACTTCTGCTCTCATAACTTCTATAGAAACTGCCTCAAATACACCTCGTGCTCTTCTTGGTTTTTAGAGTAAATCAGAATATCATCGATGAATACGATCACGAAATTGTCCAAGTACAGCTTAAACACTCTATTCATTAAGTCCATGAATGCGGCTGGGGCATTAGTCACTCCAAAAGGCATGACCAAAAACTCATAATGTCCATACCGAGTCCTGAACGCCGTCTTTTGAATGTCTATAGGTCTAACCTTCAACTGGTGGTAACCGGACCTCAGGTCAATCTTTGAGAACACTTGAGCCCCCTTCAGTTGGTCAAATAAATCATCTACCTTAGGCAGTGGATACCTGTTTTTTATGATAACCTTATTCAGTTCACGGTAATCTAAACATAGCCTCATGGTTCCATCATTCTTCTTGACAAATAGTACAGGTGCACCCCATAGCGATGAATTGGGTCGTATGAAACCCTTGTCTAGTAGTTCCTGTAACTGAAGCTTTAACTTTTTCAGCTCAGCTGGGGCCATTTTGTAAGGTGTCTTAGATATCGGTGCAGTGCCTGGCAGTACGTCGATGCTAAACTAAATCTCCATGTCCACAGGCATCCCTGGAAGATCGTCCAAAAACATTTCAGGGAATTCCCTAGCAATGAGAATTTGTTCTAACACTGGCTACTGTGTCTCAGTGTTTTGTATACTACATAAGAAACCATAGCATCCTTTACGAAGCAGACGTCTAACCTGAATAACAGAAACAAAATAGGGTGGAGCAACCTCTCCGGTCCCCTCAAACTCAACGGTCGAAAATCTGGGGCTCTGAATCAGCACTCGCTTGGTCACACAATCTATAGTGGCGTGGTTTGTCATCAACCAGTCCATACCAAGAATAACATCATACCCACAGATTTTTAATGGTATAAGGCCAGTAGGTAATGATACTCCTATATGTCGTATCTCACAATCCTTATACATAGCCTCCCCCAACAATGATTTTCTCGATGGTATAGTCACATTAAGTAAATATCCTAGGGCTTCTATAGATCTGTTCAACTTAGCAGAATATGTAGAAGATATAAAAGAGTGCGTAGAACTAGTATCGAATAAAACATCGGCAGGCTGTGAACAAACTAAAAGGATACTTGCGACCACAGAAGTCGAAGCCTGTACATTCCCTAGCACTATGGAGAAAACCCGTCCGGCCTACTACGAAACATTTCCCTATCTAGTCCTACGACTCTGAGGCCTATTCCCGGTGGCTGTAGACACTGGTGCTGGTGCCTTAGGTGCTGGTGTTGGTGCCCTAACTGAAGCGGCACTTGCAGTGGCTCTATTGGCTTGAGGGCACTCCCTTGCAAAATGTCCAGCCTGCCTACAATAATAACAAGCATTACTATCCCTCAGACACTGGCCCCTGTGAACTTTCTAACAGTTGGGGCATTTAGCTATAGCCCCCTCAGTATTGCTTGGCCTCCTCAGACTAGGCCCTGAAGCTCGGGATCCAGTCCCGGGTCTGGTGAATGAGGATCCTTTCCTAGAGGAAGAAGACCCTGGCCTCCGATTCTAACTACCTCCTGACCTCTTATTTTCCCGTCTCTTGGCGAACTCTTCGCCACTCCTCTCAATGATTTTGGTAGTGGTCACCACCTCATTGTAGGTAGGTAACTGCTGAGGCCTCAATCTGTCTTTGATGGCCCATCGTAACCCCTCCTCAAACTTTCGGGCCTTGAGATCCTCACTGTTGACTACATTAGGGGCGAACCTGGCCAACTCAGTGAATGTGGCCTCATACTGCTCCACTGTCATATTGCCATGTTGTAGTATCATAAACTCGATAATTTTTTGGTTCTTCACCTTTCGGGGGAAATACTTCTCATTGAAAACCGTGGTAAAGCGCTACCAGTCCATGTCTGGTTCCCTTGCCTCCTCAATCAGCCACTATTTATGTGTAGCCCCCTTGAACCAATATGTGGCGTATGCCACCTTCTGTGTCTTAGTGCACGGCAGGATGCGAAAATCATGTTCATCTCCAAGAGCCACTCCTCTGCAGCTATGGCTCTCTGAGTACCGTCAAAGGATGGAGGTTTCATCTTCTGAAACCGCTCATATGGGAACGTCGGATCACGCTCATTTCCCTGATGGGTCGTCACGTTGATAGGTTGCTCATATCGTACTAGCTGACTAGTACCCTCGTCGACAAGCTGCTCCTGTCGTACTGGCTGGCTAATACCCTCATCAAAAGGCCATTCTTGTCATACCGACTAGCTCCGGGGTAGAGCCTCAATCACCCTCTCTATCAGTTACTCCAATCGCGCAATGCGTTCCAAAGCGGCCGCTATAGTGCTTGTGTTGTCCATCACTGTAAAAGATATTCAATACATCTACATAAGATTACAGTCAGTAGCCACATAAGGTCAAACATCAAGGTGTCAGTCTTACTATCAATTGATTCATAGAAGTAATAGTTCTAATGTTCTAATCCTGTCTCTCACGACTCACTAGCACCTAAACCTTAGCTCTGATACCAAGCTGTCACAACCCGAAACCCACCCTATGCGGATTCGTGTCGCGGGGCCGACCCAATGGCCGTCCCTAATTTTTTTTCATTCTTTGTATCAATGATAACCATAAATACTGTAAACATAGAATCAAATTTGCGAAAGTCTTAATACAAATTAGTGTTTAATAACTGACAAATGCAACTGACATAACTAAACATAACACCACGTTCAGGTGGTGAGTACATGGGAGAGACTACATCATTCTATCATGCTCCTCAATTGTCTTCCTAAGCTCCTGATCTCCTACTGTGGTTTTGTAGCATACTCACCTGAAAAATTTAAGTAAGTGGTGTGAGCTAACAAAGCTTAGTAAGTAAAAGTCTATCTCCAATACGGGTTAGAGTTAACATAAAACATATAAACTCATAAGTGAACATGATAGTCAATCATGAAAACAGTTGCAGTTAACGGTAAAAATGCCAAAATGGCCAATGAATAGTAAGGCACAATAAACAAGTAATGGTATAGCATGAATATGGGAAAAACTCAATAATCACAGTCAACATGAATTTACTACCATAATAAATCTGGTCACAATCAAGTTTAATAAATAAGGAACTATCAACATGGAACTATTCATAGGGAAATGAAAACATCCTATGAATCCAATAAACATCAATCATAACAGTCAAACATGAGTGATGCATTTACTCTGTTTCGGGTTTGGCAGACCTTTGGTCTTTTGAGGGCCCAGGCATACCTCCCTTCACATGAATGCATACAAAATCCTCTTTTTAACTCATTACGTAAAAATGCCATCATGTCTGTTCATAGACTCGACCCTATAGGTCCCATTAATCGACCCGTAGGTCCTGTCAATCAAATAGCATCGGATGGATATTGTGACTGAGCACAAAATCTGGCATTTATCATAAATTAAGATTCCATCGTAATTCCATAAAAAGTGCATAAAGTATGGAATATCATGCAGTAAACATACAATAATAGGCCTTTCAAGGCACAATATAACAAGCAATCATGAGATAACAGTCAATAAGCATCCACTAGATAGGACAATATCGATGGTGGGACAATAGCAGTGGGTACGTACATGAGTACAAAATTTTGGTAGTAATAGAAAAAATGTGGCTTGAAAAATCACGTATAAGAGATAGGAGTTTACTTACCTTATCAGTGCGTCCTAGTATTTCGTGACTTTTTCTTTCCCTTTGACTTGCCTATACATCAAGAAACATGTCTCAGTTCTAATGTCATTTATCAATTTGTACACCTTGTTATTCTAAGTATCTCTTTTACTAATTTAGACTCTACCCTTGAGTCTGAGATGTAAAAAAAAAATCAGTTTAGGCTTTCGCAATTTTTAATTTGGATCTCTATACCGAAAAGGGTAAAACGGTCATTTTACATGTCTCTATTTTCTGGGACCTATTTTCACAAATTTGACTTCACCATTAAGTCCAGAAGGTTTGAAATAATAAAAATTCACTATTTACTTAGTTCAATCGGAATCCATTCGACTCTCATTTGACTCAGGGGTATTTTGGTCATTTTGGCATTTTTATGGGTATTTTATTTTTGAAACTTATTTTCGTAATTTGGACTTCACCGTTGAGTCTCAAATGCTCGAAATAATAAAAATTCACTATTCGTTTGCTTTAATCGGAGTCCATTTGACTCCTTTTTTACTTAGGGGCATTTTAGAAATTCCTTTCATTTCTAATTAATTAAATAAATATTTAAATAAATTCATTATTTTAATCTTTGGGTCATTTCATGATAAACCATAAAGCTAGGGTCCTTTTGTAATTTCTAAAACATTTAGGCTTAATCTGGATTTCAGAAATTACTATTCCAAATTGGAATAGCCAAACAACGGATAAGCTTTGAAATTAAGGATAAGTTATCCCTATTCCAATTTCACTTCAATTTCAATTCTAAACCCTATAGCCAAACACTCTCAATTACCCTTTTAAAACATTTCAAACAACCCCCAATGCTGCGTTGTTTCGGCTATCCACCACTTGCGGTTGGGCGGGTTTGACCCGACCCGACCCGACCTGCAACCCGAACCGAAAGCCAAACAGTGGCTTCTTCTCCGTTTTTCCAGTCGTCACCCCCGGTGATGGTGACTCAGCAGTGGCCATTTTCTTGGGTTTTCTTGATGGGGATCGATGGGGTTTGTCAAGGGGGTTTCTTATCCACTGTTAAAAATGGAATTGGTGGACTTTTGGGGCTACCATTTGTGCCCCGATAGTGGCTTTTCCGGCGATGGCAGTTTTCCGATGAGGGGGTTTTCATGCACAAAACCTTTCTGTTTTTGCCCCTACTTTCCCCTATCCATTTTTTGCACTTAAGAAGAACAATTCCATATGTTTTAAAGCAAGTTTAACGCATGAAATCATGATTTTGTGATTTTAAACCTAGGCCTATAACTGGCTGGTTCTCCCTTATTTTTCCACCATTTGACATCGTTCTTCTCGCGTTCAGTTTATTTTTCATTAAGCTATACAACCCTAATTCTTTGATCAAGTATAATGCTTTAAAATTTGAAAACAAAAAATAATATTTTCAAGAATTTTCTCACCTTTTTGTATTGCACGCCCCTTAGAGGTTCGATTCCTCCTCCTTTTCTTCTCCTCCCACCTTTTGGTTCTCTTCTTTTTTTTTGGTTTTTTCTCATGCATGAAATTGCATGCTTGTCTATATAACAACCATCTTCCTTTTCAGTTTCCTCTCTCTATCTCTCTCTCGAATTGTAACCCCCCTCCCCTTCCATTATGCTGCCATTACATATTTTTTGGAACTACATAACACACACTCACATATATATATATATATCTACTTATAGCTTTATATATTTATTTATACATCTACATATATATATATATTTATATCCATATTCCATAAAATGATTTTTTTTTCATGTTATATTATTTTATTTTTATTTTTATTATTTTTATTTTTATTTTCCTTTTATTTTTATTTTTTTATTTTTATTCCATTTTTATTTTATTTATTTATTTTAAATTTTATTTTCATTCATGGCCTGCTCGACATCGCCCGGTATTATTCGTACTTTCGAAACTATGGAGATTCCAACCCATTCAATTCATTCAATATTATAACAGAAAGCCTTAACAGCTCGGTTTACATGGCTTGCTCGGTTACAATTTGGTCAGGGTATTACAGAACATTCTTATTGTGCTTCAAAAGCCTCCGCCACTTGTTCTACATCAGTCCCCTCCTCTTAAAAAGAACTCGACCTCGAGTTACAATTGGGATGTGAGGGTCTTTTGCATAGTACTCATAGATGCCAACAACTTTGAAAGACCGTGAAATTCTCATAGTTTCCGGCAAATCAACAACATAAGCATTGTCATTGACCTTGTGCATAATTTTGTATGAACCATATTTCTTTAGCTTCAATTTGCTATAGCTTCTAGTTGAAAATCTCTCTCTGCGTAAGAAGACCATAATAGAATCTCCTTCCTTAAACACCTTAGCACAACGATGCTTATCTATTGCTCTCTTTTATTTGGCATTGGTCTGTTCCAATTTCTACTTCACCTCAGTATATACTGCTTGGGCTTGTTTTTCTATATTCTCTACTGCAACACTCACACCATGGCCCTTAGGCAGTCGAACCAAGTCTACAGTATGCTTTGGCTGAATGATGTAGAAAACACTATTATAGGAAAACTCAGCTTATGGCAAGGAATGTGCTTAGGCCTATCTCAAAAAATACTGCGAACTAAGTAACCAAACGTTCTGTTCGTCACCTCTGTTTAGCCATCTGTTTGGGGATGAGCTATAGTATTACGCTTCAAGGAAGTGTCAAACATTCTCTATAAAGTAATCTAAAAGTGACTGAGGAACTTCGTGTCACGATCTGAAGTGATGGACTGTGGAACTTCATGGAGTCTCACAATCTCTCGAAAGAATAGTCGTGCAATGTGTGAAGCATTTGATGTCTTTCAGCATAGAATGAAGTGCGACATCTTAGAAAATCTGTCAACAACTACAAAGACAGAATCCACCTCTCGTTGTGTTCGAGGTAGTCCTAACACAAAATCCATAGACAAGTTTTCCCAAACAAAATTAGGAACAGGTAAAAGAGTATAAAGACCATTGTTTTGTGAATTATCTTTAGAGACTTGACAAATATAGCATTTTCGAACATAATTACCAACATCCCTTTTGACTTGCGGCCAAAAATACCGCTTCTCCACACTTGTTATTGTCTTATCTCTACTCATGTGTCCACTCAATCAACTGTCATTTAGATCATGAATTAGCTTCTCTCGCAGGGAAGTTTGAGGGATGCAGAAAAAGTTGCCTTTGAATAAGTACCCTTCATGCACATAGATATCTGTAATAGTTTGAGACTCTTTGCACTTGGCCCAAATTTTTTTGAAATTTAGGTTTTCTTCATACAATTCCTTTAGGAACTCAAATCCCACAGCCTCTTGTGCCAATGTAACCAAAAGATTAGTCCTTCTACTTAATGCATCTATAACTCTATTTAAGCTTCCAGATTTGTGTTTAATGACAAATGGGAACTTCTGAAGGAACGTGGACCATCTCATATGCATTTTATTTAAGTTTTTTTGGTTGTTGATATACTTTAAAGCTTGGTGATCTATGTAAAGCACAAACTCTCGCTGCACAAGATAATGTTCCCATTGCTTCAAAGTTCTAACAACCGCATAGAATTTCTGATCATAGGTACTCACTTTTGACGAGTCTCACTCAGTTTCTCACTAAAGAATGCCACTGGTCGCTTCTCTTGAGACAATATTGCCCCAATACGAACTCCACTCACATCACACTCTACTTAAAAAAACTTCTCAAAGCTAGACAAAGCCAAAATTGGAGCAGTGCACAACTTCTCTTTAATCAAGGTGAAGCTTTTTTCTGCCTTTTCACCCCAATTAAACTTCTCATTTTTCAAGCATTCAGTAATTGGAGCTGTAATTGCACTAAAATTGCGGATGAATTTGCTGTAGAATGTCGTTACACTATGAAAACTCCTGCACATCGCCAACTGCTTTGGGCATTGGCCACTCACAAATTGCCCGCACTTTTTCTTCATCCACATGAATGCCATTTGTGCTAACCACGTAGCCTAAAAACAATAAACTGTTAGTCAACAAACTACACTTTTTTAAGGTTGATGTATAGCTTACTTTCCAACAACACTGTCAGGATCTACCGTAAATGATCAAGATGCTTCTTTTCAGTTTTGTTGTAAATAAGAATATCATCAAAATAAACAACAGCAAATTTTCCAACAAAAGGCCTCAAAGTCTAGTTCATGACTCACATAAAAGTGTTAGGTGCATTGGTTAAGCCAAAAGGCATCACCAACCACTCATACAAGCCATCTTTAGTCTTAAAAGCAGTTTTCCATTCATCACCTAGCCTAATCTGAATTTGATTGTAGCCACTATGAAAATCAATCTTGAAAAATATCTTTGAACCCTCAAGCATATCGAGCATGTCATCTAAGCGTGGAATAGGAAATCTGTATTTGATGGTGATCTTGTTAATGGCCTTACCATCTATGCACATGCGCCAACTACCATCCTTCTTCGGTACCAATAGGGCTGGGACTGCACAAGGACTCATACTCTCTTGAATGAACCCTTTTTCTAGCAAGTCCTCAACCTTCTCTCTCATAATCTCATTCTCCTTTGGACTCATTCTATAATGAGCCAGATTTGTAAGGCTTGCACCAAGTACTAGATCAATGTGGTGCTAAATATCTCTCATAGAAGGCAAGTAATTGGGCAGATCCTTAGAAACTAATTCGCTGAATTCTTCTAACAATGGTTGCAATTTTTCTGGCACTACCATTGTTGAATCTGCCTTTAGATCCTCTATCACCAAATTTTTAACCACTAAAGCATAAACCTCCTGCGCCTCCTTAGCTTCAGCCTCAAACTCGGCTTCAGACGTGGATAAAACTAACATAGACTGCCCCTCTTCTTTAGAATTGTGAGTTTCAAAATCAAAATTTGAAGAAGTCATGAAAATTTTGTATGCTCCCCATGTAAACATATAAATATTATCATTTCCTTTATAAGTAATATCAACATCATACTACCATGGTCTACCCAACAACACACGACTAGCATCTATATCAATTGCATTACAAATTACTTTATCATGATAATGTTTACCAATGGAAATAGGAACACGGCATATTTCTATTACCTTTATCGTTGGTCCCTTTTTAATCCAACCAATTATGTAAGAAAAATAATGCTTTTCTGTAGGTAGCTTCATGTGATCCACCAGTTTCTTAGCCATAAAGTTCTCGCAACTTTCACTATCAATAATTAAATTACAAACCTTTCGATTAACAGTACAACAGGATCGAAAGATGTTGTAGTGTTGGCTCGTCTTTTTCTACTTTGGTGCATACAACAACCGTTACACAACACAATTGACTCGTTCTCCATCTTCTTCTGCAAATTCTGCTCCTTCGTAGAAATCATTTTCTCCAGCAAGTTTCTCTTCGTCTACCTCCTCAACAACATCTTTGTTCTCAACATAGTAAATAGGTCATCATTCTGGACAACTGTTAGAGTGATGCCCAGGTTTACTACATTGATAACACTTGCTAGGTGTAGGCTTGGCATAAGCATTTGCATTCGTAGTGGGTACTAGCTTCTTCGAAAGGCCTCTTTTGCTACTGTCCCTCTACATAACTTGTGCCTTGCAATTTGAGTTCGGGTTTACTTACATTGGATCCTTAACATTGCATTCCTATACTGGTACCATAGTAGCTATCCTATAGCCTTGTTCCATTTTTCATCATTTGGGTGATCCGATAATCATGAATCAAAAATACATTGTGTATTGAATTAGTATTCATTCTAATTCTAAGCATCTTTATTCAACGTTTTAAGTTCTTTTGAACTTAATCTAATTGATTAAAAGATCCTCAAATTCCTAATTTAGGGTTTCTGATGCTTTATAGTTTATTTACACTTTTAACGTCTTATATTTCTCCGTACACAATTTACGTATTCGGACTTCATTTTTTAGTCCAATCAGTCCTTATAACATTTTTGTGAACCTTTTAATTTTATTTATACACTTCTGGTAGCTTCATTAAGTCTTAAGGACGTATTCGTCATCTTCTAGTTTGTTACCGAGTCTTATTTTTCTCAAAAGGATGTCACTATTAAGTCTGAAATATTGAAGATAATCAGTTTAGACTTTTTCAGATCTTAATTTGCATATATGTGGCTTATATTAAGCCTAGGGGCATTTTCATAATTTTATCTTTTCACGTGTCCCATTTTTTGGTACTTTGTTTGCTAAAATGGACTCCACCGTTGAGTCTGAAATGTCAAAGAAAGTCAGAATATGTTATCTCTGACATTTAACTAGCTTTTGAATCACTAAGGGCATATTGGTAATTATGACATTTTATATGTCTATACTTTTGAGACTTCATTTCATAAAATGGACCCTGTCATTGGGTCCAGAATGTCCTAAAATGCTAAGGTATGTATTCTCATAGTCATTGGGATTCAATTGATCACTTAATTAATCATTAGGACATAATTAAAATTATTCTAATTTGCCTATTCATATTTTTCAGGATCTAATTTCGTAATTCTGACTCTGTCATTGAGTCCGGAATACCCAAAAATATTGGGTTAGACTCTTCTTTCATTTTAATTGGCCTTCATTTGGCCTATTTTTTGCCTAAGTACATTTTGATAATTTTTCATAATATAAAAAGGATTTAAAATTAATTTTTGTAATTAATATCCTGGGCCCTTCCATAATTAACAAAAACATTTGAGGGTTAAAATATAAATTCGGGAAGTTATTGAATAAAGGGCCGAGTTCAGTCCCTATTTAATTGAACCGGCTCAATTAGGTTAAGAACCAAATGGTTTAGTCCGGTTCATTACGTAAGCATGACGTCATGCCCCATTAAACCAAACAACACCGTTCAGTTAGCTCGTGGATCTGTTTGATGTAGGTCAGGACCCAAACCAGATCCAACCCAAATGACCCGACCACACAATATTCGTCTCCCTCGCTTTCTCGGCGAGGGTTCCGGTCGTCTTCTCCGGTGCCGGCAATCACCACTGACTATTTTTCGATGAAAAAACCAATGTGGTTCGAACCATCTTTCCATGAGGATTTCAAATCCAACTTCAAATTTTGGTTTTATGTGGGTTTAGCCGTCAAAATAGGTAGTTGCAGTGGGTTCTCCGGCGAGTTACGTTTTTCCGGTGAGGATTTTCTTTCTCTATTTCATGAACTTCCTGAAACTTTTTTGATCTCGTTTTTGTCCCGATGGGTTTCTAGGACCTTAGGGAGTATTTTCCAGTTCATAAAGCTAACTGAATCACTCAAAAATCCCTTACACTCAGATTATTCTACAATACCTGTAACTCTAGTTATCTCCATGGTCTCTTGACCATTTTTGTTGTTTTAAGTTGCAGTGTGCTCCATTTTCAATTCTCTTTCAAGCCTTGAGTTTCATTTCAAGCTTTACTAAGTGTGGCTTAGAAACCCAGTTTCACCCTATTTTTCAGGTATTGAGTTCTAGGATTTCTCTTAGCTTAAATCGTCTCATTCTTCTCCTAATTTCATTTATTTTCAATTCTAAACACATGCATGTAAGTAAAATCAAACGAAAATAAAAAAAAAAATGGACAAAATTTTCTAGTGAGAGAAATTTACTTCTTTCATAGCTGCTGATACACCCCACGCATATAGTTTGTATATGATATATGTATAGGGTTGTATTGCTGCATGAATTGTGGTTTGGCAAGATTTTGGCCTAATGAAATAAGAAAATAATCACATGTCAATCTCTAGGAATTTTTTCCTTTTTATATAGATGATTTGAATTTTTAATTTTGAATTAGGATTATATTTGTATTACATATACTTGTGTAAATATCAAATATTGAATGTGAAAGACAATATATATATATATATATATATATATATATTCTCTTTCACAAAGTACTTAGGTAGAATAAGAAATTACAAAATTATTAGTGTGAAGTGCAAGTATAATTAAGTTTTTACACCTGTGTCATTAGTTATTTTCTTTTACTACAATAAGGATTTATATTTTTAATTTCAATAATCAGGTTGAAAATTATGTAACCTCAACAATGCATCGAAAAAAATCAGTCATTAAGGGCCTGTTTTCTTTCTTCTTCTTTAAGTTTCTGTTTTTGTTTTTATACCTAAAATGATAAGAATGAGAAATTGAAATATTGACCACAACCCGTTTTGAAAAGAGAAAGCATTGCCAATGACAAATTAATAATAGTGTAAAACATGACGAATGGACTTGCCCAAAAAGACCGGCTAGATACATATGAAAGAGAGATGTTTCGAAACAATGCTCAGATGAAGGAAAGATTCATATTCTGTATGGGTACTACAAGCACTCAAGTTTGGCATGATCACGGCTAGGTGCATAAAGCAAATTCAAATATACATGCGCAACCAAAATCCCATTTGTCTTTTACGTCATCCTTCCTGTCAAGAAAAAAACAGACTACTTCAATGCAAGAAGATAGTATACAAGTTTTCTTTTTCTTTTTCCTTTTCTTTTTCTCTTATGGGAGTGTTAGTCCACTATCCAGGAGAGGCATTTGATTTTTCTTTTCACCTCTAATTGTGTTCTCAATGTAAGGTCACGTATTGTGAAACCTAAAATCACATGAAAAAAAATTAAGAGAAGAAGTAATGGAGATGAGCTAAGTCAAGAACAAGGAAATTATCAAAAAACTTGGGGAACCCTTATTCTTGACTTAGCTCGTCTCCATTATTTCTTCTCTTAATTTTTTTCAAAATACGTGTTATATTATTTATTATTTAATTATTTTTTAATAAATACATAATGTAACATACATTCACGTTCAAATTGAAAAAAAATTAGAAGAAAAATGTAATAGACAGGATCATAATCCCTTTATTCTCACTCTAAAAACTTATATGTTGGGTAACTCCACGAGGACTAATATCAAATTCTAAAAATTATTAAAATATGATACACAAGAGACATCAACATTGCAAGTAAATACCCAAAATATTATTAAAATATAATAAATTAAATGATAAATTATATTTACTTTCTCTGAGATTTTATGACAATTATTCTGACATCCTCATAAATTTCTGAAATTATACTGACTTTCTATATTTTGTATGAAAATATAGAGATACTTTTCTCTTGTCAATTTTTTCTTCAAAATGACAAAACTACTCCTTTCATATTTCTTTTTTAAATTTTGACCAATTTTTTTTCATTCTTGACATAAATATTGGTAAAAAAATCTTAAATTTATCTTTATATAAAATAAAAATAATTTAAACCTTAAATTTTTTTTAAATAAAAAAATCTTTAAAAAAAGTTAGAAAAAATTATCAAAATTAGAAAAATATAAAAATAAATAAAAAAAGGGACAATTTATCAGTTCAAAGAAAAATATTTGATAAGAGAAAAATATTTTTATATTTTTAGATAAAATAGAAAAGATAAATATAATTTATCCTTAAATTAAATACGAATATTATTGATATAAATAGATATTAGAGTGCCATTTAACATGAAAAATCGAATCTTTCTCACAAATATGGCTAGATCCATGACGAGGGGGAACATGTTTCAGAACATGACCCAGATTCAAAGTTAAAAACACGATGAATCTTTTATTTGATGATGAATTGGTGAATGAAGAAATCTCCCACCTAACTTAAATATTTTCTCACTTATTTGGGCGTACTATTTTATTTGGGGGCACGGACAAGATTGAGTTGGACTTGTCTTTATTTACAATATAATATATATATATATATATATATATATAAAACCAAAAAAAATAAAGATTGAAATTTTAATTTATTTTTGCAAAAACCAATAAAAGAAAAAAGAAAACAAGATGGATGTATGTTGCCTGAAAACATGGTCAGATACATAATGAGGAACTAACAATTTATAGTAGCAGCAAAATAAAGGTAAACTAACTAAATACCTTGAAAAATATATGTAAATTCTCCATTTTCCTTTCTTGCAATTTTTAAGATGATAATTTTTGGTTTTGGTTTACTTTTCTGTTTTTCTCTTGTTGATATATTCGAATTCTCTTGATGCAATAAAATTCTTATTTTATTAATACTAAATATATATATATATATATGTATGTATATATAACAGTGCTGTGAATGACAGTTGCACCTTGCACAAGAATATGGGAAAATCCATAATGAGGAGAGATGTTAATGAACCAAGAACAAATGACGGGAAGATTCATTCAAACAATTGAATCATTTCCTTGATAAAAAGAAGAATAAAAATCACAATAGTTGAGGAATATAAATGATTTGAAGGAGAAAAAAATATAGATTTTTCTAAGAAAAACCATCCAAAAAAGCATAACAATTTTTTTTAATGAGAAAAAAAAATCAAACTCACACTAATTATGTTTCTAGTATTTTTTTGAATAGGACCAAAATGGAAGAAGTGTTGAAAAGCAAGGATGGAAGAAGCGTTCACGTGTTGTATTCTCACTTCCAACAAGGCAAGCCAACCTATTTTGGAAACCAACAATGCTGGAGGATTGAGATTGAAATTTAGGATAGCACCTCTTTTTCTTCTTAACTACGGTCAAATGTGTTAAAAAGGATAGAATGGTATTTGTGTTAAGCCATTCTTTGTGTTAAATATTATATGCAAAGCAAAGTCATGTCCTTTTATTTGCTCTTTCCTTTGGCATTTGGCATTTGGCATTTGGCATTTGGCAGTTTGATTTGGAGTGGGCCCACTTTTCCAAATTATGATTTTAAAATTGGACTTTCTCCACAAAATTCAAAGGTACCTTGAATGTCTGATTTTTCGTCCATTCCAGAATTTGTTCCAATCCTGCTAGTCAAAAAGTGACAGCTCTTAATTATGACCTTTTCTCCAAAATTTTTTAAAAATTTCTTGTGAAAAAAATGTTTCAAAAGTATGTTTAGTTTTGCTTTTAAAATCAGATTTTTAATTTTAAAATACAGAATACGTGTTTTAAAATTAATTTTAAAATTTTTAAAAATTTTGATTATCATATTCAAATATATTTTTATAATTTTTAAAAAATTAATTACAAAATTTTTAAAAATATTTTTACAAAAATTATATCTGAATCACCTATTCAATCGCAGCCTCAAGTGGGCTTGCCACACACTTAAAATTAAATTATTCAATTTATAAATGAATAGTTTTATTTACTCTTAAACTTTATGTTGAATTGACAATTCTATTAAATATTATAGCATATTATGTAATTTATTATTATAAGTGTAAAGATAATTTTTTAATTTGTCGATTTATTATTTCAATTTCTTGTGTCAGAATAAAATTTTAATTAATTTTTTTTTACAAAATATAAATTCACAAACAACAATTTTTTATTATTATTATTTAAACTGTTTTTGATGCTTTATTCCTTGATAGAAGAAATGAGTATTATTATAATATTTCAATTTAACAGAAAGAAATGGGTATTATTATGATATTTCAATTCAATAGTACAAATCAACTAAATATGTAAAACAGATGATGGCAAAATTGATAAAATCCACATTTCATAACATAAATGTAATTATGGAGGTCAGCTTGGACAATTTGGCCAACTGCAGCAGCACTGTCATCCTCCAAAGTTCCAAATCAACTCCTTTTTCGGAAAACTTTCAAAGAACAGGTAACTACAGGGGCTTGCGGGAAAAGGTCTCCTTCCCCACATAAAACTTCAAAAAAAGGAATTATACTGAAATTTCACATCTGGACCTATCTATATATATTAGATATATATACGACTCAATGAGCATATATTCCTCCAAAATCAGAATGGCCACCCTCAAAACCACCAAAAAACATCATAGACACCTTAATAACCCCTTCCCTTCGACTCCAAGATCTTTCCCTTCTATTCAGGGATCTCTGTCCTTCAATCCCCAAACAGTCCCTTCACACCAGATCTTCTGCCTTGGAAAGGATTTCCAGTTAACTTGGAGATCCAAAAATGGAGGGTCTGTCTCTATTTCTCATCAATCTCAGCCTACCAGACCCATATGGTCCACCATCCCTGGGCAATCCTTCGTCTCTGCAGCATTGGCTGAAACAGAGGTTGAAGAAAGCAGGGGATCATTCGTTTTCAGAGACATAGATGTTCATTTGGTATGTAATCATCAGACAGTTGAAGAAATTAGGGTGATCAATCAATCTGATTACATTTCAGAGGGACATGATCATGAATTTCCATCTGGGTGTGTGGGATTTGATCATAAAACAGAATTAAAAGACACCCAATTCCCTGTTCTGCTAATTACAGGTTGGATTTTCAGTGCGAAGAAAAAGAAGAGAATTCTTAATACTGGCATTCACGACAATTCACAGTGGGTGGAAAAAGAACCTTCCGCTTCTGCAAGGTATTGGGTATTCTTCGATCAAAAAGGCAGTCATCAAATTGGGTTTCAAGTAAAGCTTGGAAAACCAAGACTTGAAATTCGCCAAAGACTTTCTCCAAGAAGTTATGGAGTCTACCGGGGGTTTTCCAGGTAGGCAGGATCAAATTCGGAGAATTCGGCTTGGGTGGTGTGGGTTTCTTTCCAGGCGGAGAGGGTTTATCACAAGCTGCATCATTAGATGAGGAAAATGTTGTAATGAAGGATGCAGAATCTACAGGTTTCAATAGGGTATGTCTTACATATTCAAGTGAAAGAAATGAAAGATTCTATGGTTTTGGAGAGCAGTTCTCTCATATGGATTTTAAAGGCAAAAGGGTGCCCATTTTTGTTCAAGAACAGGGTATTGGAAGAGGAGATCAACCAATTACTTGTGCAGCTAATTTGGTTAGCTACAGGTATACGCAAGTTCATCAATCACTTAATCATGAATTTTTAATTAATCACTAGTATTGTAATGCTTACAAAAAGTTCTCTTCTCGTGCAGAGCTGGGGGTGATTGGAGTACAACTTATGCTCCTTCACCATTCTATATGACATCAAAGATGAAGTCTCTTTACCTAGAAGGATACAATTATTCGATTTTCGATCTAACGAGACATGACAGAGTTCAGATACAGGTAATGTTTGGTAAATGTCGTGTGCCATGCTCATTGTGACAATCTTAGATTTAGAAACTATTTGGAATTAATTCTCTTGACATCAATAAAATTTCAGAAGCAATGAGCATTCACATGATGATAACAGCAAATATGAAAAGGATATTTTCCATTATTCACTAAAATGTTAGAAAGATTATTAAAGAATCAGTCAACACAGTAATGAAACTGGTTTCTGTATCTTTTTTCCAGAAAAGGAGGGGGGGGGGGGGGGGGGGGGGGTGGCACACTCCTTGTAGTAATATTGGGGCTTATTCAAATTACATACTTGCAGTATCTCATTTTCAGTGTTCTGGGTAAGGTTGCAGATCCATGGAGATTCTATTGAAGGTAGGATACTGCACGGGAATTCACCTTCTGAGTTCATTGAACACTTCACTGAAGCCATTGGGAGGCCACCAGAGCTTCCTGACTGGATAATATCCAGTGCTGTGGTTGGGATGCAAGGTGGCACAGATTCCGTGCGTGATATTTGGGATAAACTTCAGACCTATGATGTCCCCATTTCAGCATTTTGGTTGCAGGTAATGCATGTACCTATATAACAACAGACAATAAACTTTCAGTGATGCAATTACTGTTTATTCTTTTTGTCATTTCAACCAAGGTTTTGAAAATCTTGATCCTCTTCATTTTTAAGTCCCCCATTTTTTTTAACTAATCAAAAATTGCAAATTTTTAATTTTAATGCAAAACTGATGTCACAGCTTTTATTCAAAAGCCTATGCATGTCCGTAGAACTATGTGCATGAAAGAAGAAGGAAAACAAAACAAAACAAGAAGCCTATATCCATAAAATTTCACTGTGTAGTAATTTTTGTGTAGGATTGGGTGGGGCAGAGGCAGACAGTGATTGGATCACAACTTTGGTGGAATTGGGAAGTGGATACAGAAAGGTATTGGGGATGGCAGCAACTGATTAAAGATCTTAGTGCTCAGCATATTAAAATGATGACATACTGCAACCCTTGTCTTGCTCCGGTGCTTATCTTTACCCTTACTAATGTCCCTTTATAATCATCTTTAGTAAAATCATTACAATTTCTGATCTTTCACCAGTCACAGCATTTGAACTCACTTATGAAGGGAAATGCCATCATTTTGCTAAAAAAATGTGAGCATAGTTTCAGAATTCCACACTTTTTCTTTATAGTAAAATGATGGCAACACCTTGTACAGTTTAGAGATAGTAAAATGATGGCAACACCTTGTACAGTTTAGAGGCTTATTGTGTCTGAATGGTGATAGATTGAGAATCTTGACAGTGTTCTTTCATGTTCTATGACAGATGGATGAGAAGCCAAACAGGAGGAGAAACCTCTTTGAGGAGGCACAAGAATTGGACATTTTAGTGAAAGACAAGACTGGAGGACCATATATGGTTCCCAATACAGCTTTTGATGTGGGAATGTTGGATTTGACACACCCGCTTACTGCAAGTTGGTTCAAGCAGATTTTACAAGAAATGGTTGATGATGGGGTCAGGGGATGGATGGCCGATTTTGGTGAAGGCCTGCCTGTGGATGCCTCCCTCTATTCAGGTCTGACATTCAAACATCAATCCCTCAAAAAATGATTATGCACATATGTAGAACCTATAAGATCACAGTAGGACTTCCATCATGTCTAGTGGCAGAACATGAGAACCTGCTTGCACTGTTCTTGTTCCCAGTTTCTTACTAAATGTACAAAATTTGTAGAGAAAGGAATTCATCTAAAAAGGATTAATGTGGGATACCTTTGATCACCAAAATAAGCTAACATATCAACATACTACATGCTGCTTATATATAGAGTGATACATTTTGACAACATTGTTTTAGAATTTTTCTTTTTCTTGTATTATGTGCAATTTTATATTCAGGACATTAAAAATATGGTGCAAAGTCCAAAATCAAACCTTGAAAGCTATTAAATTAATTACACAGTAGCAGTGCCTAGCTTTATGTACTTTTAAGGTTTTAAGTGGAGCATATAATTATCGAATTAGCAGTTCAAACAGGAACCAAGACTTTTTTTTTTGGTTGATACTAACCAATCTCTCTAATGCTCTTTTCCCCTAATATCAACTACTGCAATCGAATATAATTCTCTAGGAAATCCATTTAACCACACTATTCTATTTCTGCAATCATGAGCTTCCTTAGCCAACCAATCTGCTGCTAAATTAGATTCACAATAAATATGCTTAACAGTGACTACTAAACCTTTTTCCTTAATAATGTTGACACAATCTTTTAGAATATTATAAATTCTCCAAGGACAATTCTGTTTTCCCAGGAGACTATTTATAATTGCCTTAGAATTGCCTTTAATTTCAAAGTTTTTTCCATCTTGAGAATCAATTCTTAACAATCCTTCTCAAAGGGCCAAGGCTTCTAACTGAGGTACTGAGCATTTCCCATCATATCAACTAGACAAAGCCCAACAAATCTTACCTACATCATTTCTAAAAATAACACCCACACACCTGAATTGCTAGTCCCTATTTGGATCCATCAAAGTTCATCTTCTTTCCATCAATAGGCAGAATTCATCTAACAAACCTCGCAGTTTTACTCTTGCCCAATTTCATTCCCCTATTATTGAACCAACTATCCATCCAATTATAATCTTTAAACATAGTGGTTGCTTTCTTTATAACTTTGAAGGATTAAACTTACCTTTTCAAAATATTCTATGGAACCAAGACTTAACAAGCAGGGAGTTACAGCCATTTTAGAAGAGGATTTATTCAGATTTTGAAGACCAAAAGTTTCCTTCAAACCATTTTGATTTTAACCAGCCCCTTACAAACAGGCATGAACAAATACATACACATAAATAAGTATACGTGTGTGCTAATCTCTCTCTCTCTCTCTCTCACACACACACACACTTGCATCCATACTTCAACATGTATCTACATTAAAGGCATAGGAGGGTGTTAATTTCGCTACCACCACATCACAGCAGAACGATTTTTTGCTATACGTTACTTTAAAAATATTTTAAATAACCAAAACTAATCAACTCGACTCTCTCCTTTTAGGTGAAGATCCTGTTTCTGCCCATAACAGATACCCAGAGTTATGGGCCCAAATCAATCGGGAGTTTGTGGAAGAATGGAAAAGTACATGTGTGGGCAAGGAGGAGGACCCAGAAGAGGCCTTGGTTTTCTTCATGAGGGCTGGTTTCAGGAATAGTCCCAAATGGGGAATGCTATTTTGGGAAGGGGACCAGATGGTAAGTTGGCAGCTTAATGATGGGATAAAGAGTTCTGTTGTTGGCTTGTTGAGCAGTGGGCTTTCAGGGTATGCTTTTAACCACAGTGATATTGGAGGCTACTGTGCAGTAAACTTACCTTTTTTCCAAGTATAAAAGAAGTGAAGAACTGCTGTTGCGATGGATGGAATTAAATGCATTCACCACTGTCTTCCGAACACATGAAGTAAGTAAAAAGAGCTGCCACATGAAATATATAAGCATATAAGATCATCATTATCATCTTCTTCTTCATTACTAACAACTAAACAGTTTAAGTTGTTTTGACAATGGAAACAACTGTGAGGAAATACTTCTAACATCATGGTATTATTCCAATGGCCTGTTTTAGAAGGATCTTCTGGGAGCACAATGAAAATATAATGCTCACACATGTAACTTGAAAAGTAAAATTCGTTTTGTAACATCCAAAGTCCTTTCTGAGTTATCTCAAACAGCTGAACATACTAAAATTTCTTCTAGAAATTAGTTGCAACTACTAGAAGATTTTTAAAATTTGGGTAAATTACACTCATTTTCACTTGCCCCTTATAATTTATTAGTCCACAAAGAAATTCATTCATGTAGTCAAAAATAAACTCAGTTGACAAATACAAAATACATTTTCTACACGTGAAAGGGGTGTGTATCTGTTGACTTGTAAACTATAGGTGGTCAAATGAGAATGAGTGAAATTACAAGTGTCTTTTTAATTTTCGCTTTATATATTTTTACACAATTTAGAAGCTTTCGCAACTGTTTGATATGCAAGTTTCTGATGTTAATTAACATTTTCGAAACAGGGAAACAAACCATCCAGCAATAGCCAGTTCTACTCAAACCACAAGACTTTATCACATTTTGCACGGTTTGCAAAAGTGTACAAAGCTTGGAAGTTTTACAGGACCCAACTTGTTAAGGTAGTGTTACAATTTCATAAATATTCTTTACTCTTCAAAGCTAATAACACTGCAGTTGCACTAAAGAATCTAACACTTTGTGCTCACTTTTCTAAACAGGAAGCTTCTCAGAAAGGCCTACCTGTTTGTCGTCACCTATTTCTTCACTACCCAGATGATGAACATGTGCACAGTTTGAGTTATGAGCAATTTCTTCTTGGTACAGAGATCCTAGTGGTGCCCGTTCTCGACAAAGGCAAAAAGAATGTTAAGGCCTATTTCCCAGTAGGAGAAAGTTGCTCTTGGAAACATATTTGGACAGGGAAAATATATACCGAACAAGGTTCTGAAGCTTGGATAGAAGCTCCAATTGGCTATCCTGCCATTTTGGTTAAGGCCGGCTCTATTATTGGAGAGACTTTTTTGGAAAACCTGAGAGAATACAAAATTTTGTAAAGCAGTATCCTCAAAGATGGCTACTGTAGAAAATGTTTTCAGTTTGTCAATCATTTCCAGATTCTCTCTTTTTTTTTACGCCCGGGGCGGGGGGGGGGGGGGAGATTTTATTCTACTAGCGAAAGCATTTGCCTTCCTTCATGTTGATAGCAGTTGTTCTGTACATTCACATAATCTGTTCAATAGTATTGTTTCAGTTTCTTGGGTAAATCAATACCGTGTGCTTCTCCTAAAATTTTATGCAAGTGTAAGCATTTTTTTCCTCTTTGCCTAAGAGTAAGACGGACACCCAGGTTCCAACCACAACTTAAACCCTACACCCTACTCAAGGCAATAACTGGTAGTCAAGTTTATATGGGTTTAATGCTATCCCAACTATAAATCTTTATATAATGAAGAAAGAGTGGTGCAAACTGATCAAACCTCGAGTAAAACATAAACAAAATCTTAGGTGTTGCAATGGCTTTCTACATGATCGCAATAAAATTATGTAAACCATGCAGAACAAAAGAAGTTACTAGTAAGCATCAGTTTGTGGCAATAGTTAATAGGTGCGTACAAATATATTTTCCCTCCCATTTGTAAGGTAGGTGTGCTGAACAAACCACAACTTCATGTCTGACATTTACGATTTTGCAATGCCTGTACATGTTCCTGGAAAATTATAAAATAATATACTTCTTAAGATCATTTCACAAGTATGAGAATATTAATATGATGCTTAACCAAATAAATTGTGATAAGAAAAAAATCCTCACTAATTTGGGTTGGCAGCAGCAAAGTATCATGCCAGTCTTAGACTGCTAATAGCTAAATGCTATGTGTCCTATTGAATCATGAAATCTTTAAATATGTTCCCTTAGGCCTACCTCTCTCCATCAAGTGGTTATTGTTTGAAATTGGGAATCATTCACATAGAACTGATTGCCGAAGTGTTTGAAATAGTAAAGACACTACTCCTGGTAATTTCAACAAAATCTCCAAGAATATCTCCTAAAACATTACAGGAACTCATGCAGAGAAACTGGTTTCTAGAAAAATTGAAGCATATCATTCCATTCCAGATTATCTATAACTCTTGAATAACTTAGTAATGATTTTCATCATTTACAATGTTTGTGATTAGTTTATTTCACAATGAAAATCAGGCTCCTCAGCAGTACACTGCATAGAAAATTTAGGTTTAATTTGAAGAATATATGACCCTCCTTCTTTACTAACTTTGGAAGTACACTAATCACATTAGCTGGTAACAATAGTCAGAACAGGCCATTTTTCAAATGCAGAAATAAAATCATCCCTCTAGTTGTTGTTTTGATGGAAAATTGAAATAAGTTGAGGATCGTTGATTAAATAATATCTCAATTTCCACTTCAAGAAGGTTTCTAGGAAACATTCACCTACCCATGCTATGCCAAGATGAAATTCTGAATACACACTAGCAAATGTACCTAGTCCTATACTAGAGAACGAGCACCAGAAACTTTTTTTCCAACGATATATTATTGGGTGCGTGTGCGGGTTGGGGGGAGGAGGATTGACTCAACAATCAAAATAAAGCTCAAATGGAAATACTGAGATTGAACAAGTAAAGCCTACTTTGAAGAAAAGTATGATCTGATTCTAAATTTCATAACAGAGAAATTTATCATCATATAAAAAAACACTAATTTTCAACTACACTAACAATTGAAGGGGATTGCATGATGAAGGAGCACAACCTACTCTTCAATTGTTCAATATAAGAAGACTCAGAAAGGATAATCAACATGAGGAACACATTTTTTGATAATCAAGCTCAGTTTTGGGGTCCTTCACGTGGCATACTGTCAATTTGTTAGCTACAAAAAGGCCTGTATGATGTGAAAATATAAGCTTTCCTTCTACCACTGCAGCATGAGGGTTGGAACATTGCAGGACTTGGAATATGATTGAAAGCAAAGGGAGATGTTTAAAATCAACAATTTGGTCAATGCCGGATGGATACTTTATTTTTATTTTTATTTTGTGGTAGTTTTTTTCCCCAAGCCCAGCCCACAAGCAGAGCTCCAGTATCCCCCAGCCCTGCAGGACTTGAATTCTATCACCAGCCATGGTAATGGGAAAGATATATCACTGGCTAACTAGCCTGTGCTAAAGCCAAATGATTTTTGATAGATTTCTATTTTTATTGATCGGTAATTTTTGATACATTTCTTTCGCAGCCAATTGCAATTTCTAGAGGAGGAATGGTTGTTGACAAAAGATATTTTATGCTATGAAAGAATGTGAAATCTAAAAGTCATTCTATATATGGCATGCTTAATTTTCACACCCCCCCCCCCCCCCCCCCCCCCAAAAAAAAAAAAAGTAGCCCCAAAGAAAAAAAAAGGAACATTTTGCTTGCTACTTCATCCACATGTCTAACTACCATGAGAGACAAAATTTCCATACTAATGCTATTGGCACACGATAAGGTTGCTCTATTGTGACATGGAAGTCTAGGATTCAAGTCGCAAAAATAGTCTTTCCGCTTGTGAGAGTAAGGCTGCATACATCTAACCCTTCCCAAACCCCATAGTGGCCAAACCCCCATGCACTTGGACTAGCCCCTTTAATGCTATTGGCTATTTGTTTGAAAAAAGAAAAAAAAAACATAACAATATTATTAATAATTAGGGAATGGATTCAAGAAAATGAAAGCATCAATAAAGTCGGATGCTGCATTTTATTATAGTTGTGAGGAGGAGGAGTAAGATTCAATTGTTTCAAATTTTTAATAGCACATATGGCCAAGGCTTTGGTGTCTGGCCTACTTTTCCAAAAGTAGCATCTGCAAATTTTTATACCCTCAAATCAGAAAGTTACATAATTTCCCTGCAGCCCAAATCTGATAGAATCTATGAGACAACTAATAAGATTTAATTGTTTGAAATTTTGAATAGCACATAAATGACTAAGGTTTGTGTATCTGGACTAATTTTTAGAAAGTAGCATCCGACAATTTTAATACCCTCAAATTAGCAAGTTCCATAACTTCCCTGCAGCCCAAATCTGATAGAATCTATCAGACAACTTATTGAATCAATTGCATTAGGCATATTATGATCTTATCAGGTTTCATATCATGATACCATGTTAAACACCTGCAACCTTCATGTGCTTTTACTTACAGTTTGCTTGAATAATCTGTCCCTGACAGAGCAATTTTAACATCTATCCCTCTAAAGATCCCATCAAACTGTTTACTGATATGACAAATAAAGAAGAGACACCCTCAAGAATAGACTTTATCTTAACATACCTTTAGGAAGGACAAAATAATTGAGTAAAAACTTCATCCCACTCAATGCTAGAAGTCCGGGAAATGGCTATAGGAACTAATACCACCAGATTTCTGTGTAGCATGTGGGTGATTGATTCTTTGTTAATGCCAAATTCTTCAATAGTTCAAAATGAAAGGAAAGCAGGATTTTCTTTTTTTTTTGGCACTTTTCATTGCCTACTAGTTTAAGCAAGTGGGTTTCCTAAGAAACAGTATGGCTTCACTAAATAGAATACCAACATTGTAACTAAAATAATTAAACCATTTTTTTCAGGATAATAGTTTTCTGACACGACAGAATAGATACTCAGTTTATCATCAAAAGAAACCAACCTAATCTACCTGAAGGAGAATAATCTAAAATTCAGATTTCAACAAACAAGACCACATTTAGACATATTATCAAACAATTGTGCATCAACAAGAGGATTTGCCTTGTTGCCATACATTACGGGCTAGTAAAGGCACACAATAAATGCCAGAAAGACGAAACTATAAAGAGATTACAAAAATGTACTTTCAAATATCAAACTGATGCAATCTCGAAAATCAGACAATAAGATTCTTAATCACTTATCTAGTCAACCCCATAAACTGAATCAAATATCAACAATACTCAACACATCCTTTGTGAACAATCAATAAGAAAACAAATAAATTAAAGCATTGATATATTTTTTTCATTTCTGAAATTTATGACAACTGAAGCTAACAGAACTGACCTTCAGGAAGAGATGAAGCATCTGAGATGAAGAATAGAAGGGTAAAAACTGGTTTGATTCTGTTCCAGCATTTGAAATGAAGAACAAAATGGGACTTGCAAAGATTGAAATGGTTTAAAATAGAATTTCACACGATGGAGTACCATATTTTTTATGGGTTCGATCATTGGCGTTGCAGTGTTGGTTATAAATATTGGTTTTTTAAGAGAGCCCATACATTGGTTGGTCTTCAATGACCCAACTGATTCGGATACTTTGTGGGATATTCCTCTTCCTCCAGATCAATCATTTAATCATTGCTTATGTATATAGCACATGTTGCCATGACATTGGACAATACTTTTAAAAGTTTTCAGTTTTGTGTTCTTCTATGTCTCTTCGCTTTTTCCTTTTCTATCTTTTTTTTTTTTATTTTAGGACTTGTATTTTTCACTATAATTCCCTTTGCATAGATATTTTATAGAAAATAAAGTACATACAATTATTTAAAGATTAAAAAATTATTATAAAAGAAGTGAAGATTTATTTTAACTAGATAGTTCAAAATTAAAATTCAAGTTGAGTCCAAGTGAATTAGTCTTAACTCAAAATAAATAAGAGATTCTAAATAATAGTTGTGCTTAAATAACTCAAAAATAAATGAGAGAACTATATTATAGTTATCAAAGCTTAGTGTATATAGCCAAAAAAATTCAATGCTACTTTATTACTGAACTTTTTTTTCAATCATACTAAAAAATAAGTCTAGTGATAAGATAATATGTAGAATTTCGATGGTAATGCAAATCGAACTCTGACATATAAAATATATTTTAAAGTGAAGCATTATCATGACATGATTTATGCCACACGTTTAAAACTGATTTTTATTATCACCGAATTTTTTTACGTTATCTTACCACTGGACTTTTTTTGCAACTGTACATCAATGAAGACATTGATTCATTATTCCAATGTGGGTCAATCAGTTGAACACCTCCCTTTTAAGTTTGACACAAGGTCACTATAGTGTTGCATCCATAAACTCTCATTTAATTTGATACAATGAGGTCACTATAGTGTTGTAAAAGGTCGGCTAGATGTCCTAGTGGAGTAAACTTTTAGAATCTATTAGATGGATCTCACACTTGATGAGGTGTGGTAAGAATTAACTTGATTTTGGTGATTTTTTTATTAAATTTAAATTAGAGAAACAATCAAAATTTACTTAATCAATGCAATTTTTTATTTTTGTGTTATAGTTTGAGAGTTTGTGAAGTCAAATTCAAGTGTGAGAATAGTTACTTTGTGTAAGAGTAATGATAAAAGTTGGGTTTATCTCCGATCTATCTATAAAAATGTAGATTCAAGTACGAGAGCAATAACTTTATTCAAAAAGAATATTAAAATTACTTAATCAATGCAATTTATTTATTTTTATTTTATAGTTTGAAAGCTTAAGAATGTAGATTCAAATATGAGATGAGTCACTTAGCATAAAAATAAGGGAGCTTCAATCATAAGTTTCTTAATAAGTGCTTAATTAAGAGCGAGTCCAAACCAAAATGCCCCTCTACTATAAAAAGTAATGCTGACATAGGGATTGATTCTCACGTCACCCATTTTTTTTTTAGAATTTTAAAATTACAACATATAAATTCATTTTTTATAAAATCATATATTTGAGCTCTAAAAATTGAGATTTATCAAACAAAATTCATATTATATATAAAATTCTGCCGAAAAAAATTTGCTCAGAGAAATTTCACCCATTGCTTCAATTTCTCTGTTTCTGAAACGAAACAAATAAATTTTCTATATTTTTTAAACAAATAAATTTCTCTATCAATTTTTTTTGTCTTTCTAGTTTTAGTAAATTTAAATTATTGAAACAATCAAAATTTACTTAATCAATGTAATTTTTTTGTTTTTGTGTTATAGTTTGAAAGTGTGTGAAGTAAAATTTAAGTATGAGAACAGTTACTTTGTGTAAAAATAATGTTAAAAGTTAGATTTATCTCTAATCTATCTATAAGAATGTAGATTCAAGTATGAGAGCAATTACTTCATTCAAAAAAAATATATTAAAATTATTTAATCAATTTATTTATTTATTTTTGTGCTATAGTTTGAAAGCTTAAGAATGTAGATTCAAACACGAGAGTGATCACTTTATATAAAAATAAGGAAGCTTCAATCATAAGTCTCTCAATAAATGCTGAATTAAGAGCGTGTCCAACCCAAAATGTCCCTCTATTATAAAAAGTAATGCTAACATAGAGATTCGCTGCCACGTCACTTATTATTTTTTTAGAATTTTAAAATTAAATAACTTATAACATATAAATTCATTTTTTATAAAAAAACAAATTATATATTTGAGTTATAAAAATCGAGATCTATCAACAAAAATTCATATTAGTACATGAAATTCTACCAAAAAAAAATGGCTTAGAGAAATTTCACTCACTGCTTCCAAATTTCTTTGTTTTTGAAACGAAACAAAGAAATTTCTATATTTTTGAAACAAATAAATTGCTCTATCAATTTTTTTTTTGTCTTTCTAGTTTGAATGATCATAGTGAAATCTCACTATAATTAGGGAAGTGATGACACTCCAACAATGATAAAATAGAGAAAAATTCACAATTAAATTTTCTTCTTCTTCTTTATAATGGGCAAATAGAGGAACTTCTCTATCTATTCAAACAAAGAAATTTCTCTATTTTCTATTTCTTAATTAAACTTAGCAATACTATATCTTTAATCCAAGCCTATGTTTTCTCTTTTTTCTATGGTATGATCCAAAAAAACTTAAAATCAAGGCTATCTTTTTTATTGTATGATCCAAAAAAGCTTAAAAAGAGAAGTAGAAATGCTTTAATGTATTGTCTCAGTTCTCAAAAAATAATGTTAAGCAACACTGTCCACCGCCAGCCTACTGTACAAATCGCAATCTAGGGATTGTTTATTTCAAGGGGAAAATCTACCATTAAAAAAAATACAATAATGTCACCTCATCAAATGTGAACTTGATCTCAAATAATTAAAAAAGTCCAAAGACCCAAGCTTGTAAACAACCTAGTAATAATTAACTCTAAAAATAATATTAAAAGCTAAGTCTATCTCCACCATATTAAAAAATTGTAGATTCAAGTATGAGAGAGTAGTTACTTTATTAAAAAAAAAAATTAAAATTATTTAATCATTACAATTTTTTGTTTTTGTATTATTGTTTGAAAGACTGAGAATGTGTAGTAGGAGACTAGTCACTATGTGCAAAAATAATGTTTGAAGTTGCTCTATCTTCAATCTATTCGTCTTTAACACTACAAATTTTGAAGGCTATGTTTGAGTGAGAAGAAAGAAATGCTAAAAAAGTGAAAGTATTTGAAAGTAAAGTAAATATATATATATATATATATATATTATTTCTTATATCAGTTTATCTTTAGAGGAAAAATTAAGAAACTGACAAAAAAAAAGAAAAGATTTTGTTATTTGAAGAGCATTAAAGTGAAAAGAAACCATTTGTATTTATCTAAAATAACCCTATCTATATAGATATTTTCAAATTTGTATTACTTACATACTGTACAACATCACAAGATTATGCACACTTCCTATGGAGAAAAAGAAAAGAACAATCCAATTGATAATCTTCATTATCTTACGATTTCAAGTTGCGGTTGAAGCACTGTAAAATCCTTGCCGCTTAGTGATTGGGTGTCATTCTTACTGGGGGCCGGCAGAGGAGGGATTCACAATAATTTCTTCCAATTGAGTCTCTTAACAAACACATTGTGTTTCTTTAGCATCACTTTTGCGTTATATATGAAATGAAATAACAGCCAATCACTAAGCATAAAGGATTTTGGTAATTGGAGTGAGTTGTGCTCCAATTCAGCCCGAAGTGCTCCAATATTCTTCTCCTCACAAACCAACTTGAAAGATGTGTTAATACGAAAATAGCATCTTTTTTCCCATAACTCCTATAACTCAACAAAGCCTTGTCCTGACGACACTTGTGTTGGCCAGGAGAGAGAGAGAGAGAGAGAGAGAGAGAGAGAGAGAGAGAGAGAGAGAGAAACAAGTATATTACCTGTTCTCTTGATAAGCATTAATCTGTGAGTGATAATCTGATTAAATTATATCTGCCTTTCGGATAAAAGAATGCATAATCCAGTTGTAAATGTAGCCTACTACATTGCTTCAACAAGATATGACAAATCATTTCAAGAATGAAACAAATAAGGTTATAGCACAAACATGTGAAGAACAGCATAGTACACGTAACCCCAACAACCCTTTTCACCCTTTAACTACTATTGGGGCTACTGGGTCCCTTAGTAAACATCACTACGCAGAGTCTCAATCAGGATGACCTAAATAAGCTTTACTTCAAATAAATGTATAAATAGTTTCTATTTGATTGCCTTTGAACAGTGTAAAGTACAAAATTTGTTCCCATCCATGTTCAATGGTATCTCATATATCCAATTCGTGATGGTCAATCTTGCTCGCAGCGGTCTCTATAAGCTTCTTCCGTGCATCCACCTGACGCACAAAGTACAAGTGAGACCTTTGCATGTAAAATGTTGCAGTTATTAGAACCATGTGTGACTATGACGAAAATCCAACCTAATTGTAGGTATCAACACAATTACAAAGTGGAGTTGCAATTAAGAAGCTAATACCCTTTTTTTGCATTGAATAAATGACTTTTTGGCAGGTTTTGTATTTGATAGTGCAAAGCCCACGCTTAAAAGGATTACACACCAGGAAAAAATAGTCAAAAGCAATGCACCATCCCACCATGCTTATAAGTTGACCAAATTGACTAGACTAAATCCCCACACAAACTTTTGAAACATTTTGAGGAAAAAAAAAATCAAACAATTTCCCAGACCCCAAAAAACCTCAACTTTTCACCCTTTCTTTCTTACTGATATTTTTACTGTCAAGTAATTAGTTTCAAGGTTCTCGTCACAAGCCAAAAACACCTACACTGCATGATAAGATCAGAAACTAATTTAAACACGAGCAATATTGACAGTCTGCTTACCCGATCACCCATAAGAGATGAGAAAACAACATTTGCTTCTGCTGCATCCTCAACCACTAATTGCTTTAGCAGTCTTCTCTCTGGATCTAATGTCGTCTCCCAAAGCTGTAAAGGCATCATTTCTCCCAAACCTGCATTTCGTTCGTATAGAAACTATATATAAACTGAATACAGAAAAGGAAAAAAATGTGCATACAGATATATTTCCACAGGGAATTCCATGTGAAAGGTTGGACTGGAGGTAGACTGAACTTATAGAGCATATGTTCCGATGAAAGATTCAGTTGAGTGGGCTTGCCCCCAGGAAACTTAGATGTCTATATTAAGGGGGGCATCAGAAGTCTGTGGACCACCTCATTGGACGTACCTTCACTGGATTAACCCCAACTCGAGAACAGGTGGAAGAGCATATCCATAAAATGAATATCATCCATTTTGTGGACCAGAATACCTCAAGATTGGCAAGAACAACCAAAAGAGTTTGATGCATGAGCGATTTATTTTCATCAGAGAAACAGTAAAGTGGTGCATAGTTGTCATGACTTTTCCAAGGATGCTCTACTTGATGGGTGTACTGATTGCATGGGATTAATAAAAATCAGAATTGGAAAACATGGCGATGCTTTGGGGAAGAAGATCTGAAGGTTGTAGAGAAACCTTTCAGTACTTGTGTTCACAACTTCACAAGAAGAATCATTATTGATAATTTGTAAGAAAACTTGGAAAACATGGCAATGCTTTGGAAAAGAAGTCTATGAAATGAAGGAAACTGGCTTCCATTATTTTCATATGTTATCTGTTATATTTTTTATGATATTGAAATGCCAGTGTCACTTTCCAGAACAGAGGCTCACATGCATGCCCCATTATTTTACACACTGCAAATACACCAATAACAGATGATAAGGCCACACACCATATTCAACCTCGAGACAAACTCTCTCCCAATTTTTCCTTTTACATAAACAAATTAAGCCCAAGTGTACTTAAGCATCCATGCTGGATGTGGAGCTGAGATAGGTTTTCTGTCAGAAATATGGTGTTCAAAGTAGACACACAAACACACATGCATACACAAAAAACCACTGAGATATCAAACATGTCACAGTCATAAACATTTAAGCTGCATTAGGATGAAGCTTACAAATTACTTGAAACAAACAAAAAAAAAGTCTGAAAAATCAAATAAAATAAGCTATGATGTTTTGTTCACACTAATTCATCTGGTACCCGCTCTCTCCCAACACTAACAAACAACACATCATGCTCATTAATAACACATTGACGTTCACATCAATACAAACATCGTAGTTCTAATCTTACCTTTGAATCTCTGAATGTGGTATGACGCATTTGCAGGGAAGGAACTCTGAACTTGTTTAAGTTCTGTATCGTCATAGCAATAATACGCTTGCTTTCCCCTCTCAACCTGATTATTTCAGCAAAGACAAAAATGCAAACATGACTTTTTAGAACAGATTCATTTTGAACTCACCAAAGCTGAATGCAAACCTTGTACAGGGGTGGAACGCCAACATAAATGCAGCCTTCATCAAATAATGCTCTCTGCAAGCAATAAACACTGCATAAACCAAATTGTCTGCCAAAATCATTGACATAAATTATTCATCAATTTATTTTCCATACAAATAAATTTGACAGCTATCACCAGGCATTAGCTTGAGTGGTATCAACTCCACCTCTCAAAGAGGAGGTTAAGAATTCGAGTCCCAAATGGGAAAAAGTGGGGGTGCATGTCTTACTGGGGAAATTTTTTTTACAGATTATAATTGAGTCTCTATTGTAGTATTATTATTTTTTACATTGTCAGTTATTGCCAATATCTACCTGATATCTAAAGAAAAATGTCAATAGCAAGGTTCGAATGTGAGCACCATCTACGTCGGCATCTGTTAAGATAATGATTTTATGATAGCGGAGATTCTCCTTTCTAAAATCCTCTCCCTGAAACCAGAAATATTAAGTCAATGAAATAAGCCAAGCAGTTGACAATAAACAAAATAAACATATAATGAGGTAACCTTCACTCCAAGTCCAAGACCAAGAATAAGATTTTGAATCTCTTCATTCTTGTACATTGCTGCTTCATCCTTCTTCTCAATGTTCAAAATTTTACCCCTAAGGGGAAGAATGGCCTGCACCAAGCAACCAAGATGTTTTCTATGGTGAATATTTTAAAAATTCCAAGATAATATATCACAGTTAGGACATCCTGTGATTAATAAACATAGAAGTACCAATAGGGAACTTAATCCATATTGTTTGGTCCATTCTCTAGTCGATTTTGGTTTTGGGGGCAAGTGGTTGCCTAACGTGGTACAACTCTCTACATGCAAGAGGAGAGAGAGAAAGAGGGGGGGAGGGGGGGTTCACATGTAAAGGAGGGTTTAGTATTAGATATCGTTTGGCTCATACTCTAATATCTTAAGCTTTTGAAGTAAGTGGTTGTCTAACAAAAAACTAGAGTATGTAGGACATAATTATAGCTGGAGCAACATGTCAGATGCATGCATAGCAATGGGTTGAGACACACAAACAACATTTTTGCTAAGCAGCCTGGTTTTCAGTAATTCTTCCAAAATTTTAATAATCCAAGTTTCCAACATAGTTCATGAATATCAAAATTTAAAGAGAAAATCCAAAATAATTCATCCCATTTTCATCTCAATCTTCAAATTCAATGGTTATCCTCACCATCATCTTCTAAAAGTACTTGCTTTCCTTTTTCTTCTTTGAGAAAAGATCTCTAAATGTTATAACGAGGCAATATAAAACTAGATAAAACAAAAATGAAATCATGTCCATATATATAAAAATACAACAAAAAATAGGCCAAAACAGTGTCGTTTAAAAGTACTCCACCACGTACTGGATGTATTGTGCGTATCAAAACATATCGTGTAATACGGTTCGAAAAGACACAACTATAAGATACGTAACATTTTATGTCCGTATCAAAACATATCGTGAGGTAGCTCTATTGTGACCTGGAGGTCACGGGTTTGAGTCGCAGAAATAGACCCTCCACTTGTGGAGGTAAGGGTACGTACATCTAACACTCCCCAGACCCCACAGTGGGTTTGCCCTTTATCGAAACATATTGTAAGATATGTAATTAAGATAATAACTACTATGGATAAGGCTTTGTTGAGTTTAACTTTTGTCATTTTAAGTTTTTGGTCTTAGGTTACTTCAGCAAAGTCTATCTTGAATGTTTTGGATCATTTGGGTCCTCGATGTATCAAAGTTACCTTTTGGGAGGTGATAGGAATTATCTTGTCCTTTTTCAAGGTTTTATGTGCAAATATTTCATGTTTGCTTCTCCAAGAAGCTTTTGGTTATAAATGGGGGACTGGCCATCTTGAGAGTTTTTTCCTTTTTTTTTTTCTTCTTTAGTCATTTTAATGTATTTCTTAATCTTTTTCAAAAATAACTTCATCAGTATAATGCTTGCACCTCCTCCTGGTAGTATTAACACTTGAAAGTCATATCAGAATTTTCTCTGTCAACCTTTCCAATATAAAACCATAGTTCGTACAATCTTTTTCACTACCCAATAAGCGCTGAACCTAACATCCAAAGCTCTAGCTAGTTATCCAAATCCAACATAGTCTCTTATAATTCACTTGTCATCTTCAAATCCAAGGGTGAAAGCCCATTCTGTTTATTTTCCAATTTAAAAGCTTACACTATTCTTCCACCTGCAACAATCCTAAAGCTACAGCCCAGTTCATTACCAAGGACTGCCATAATAATTAAAGTTAACAATTCTTTTAAACCACTAGGAAGACAAGTATCTCCAGTATGGTGTCATCAACGATGCCTAAACTAACAGGAATGTTGCTGAAAATTTTATTTAAGATACACATTAAAGGAATAGCTAATACCCAAGAAGAAGGGGGGGGAAAAAAAAAGCAAACTTTGCTAGAAAGTTTTTCAGAAAAGAAGCTTTGAGTATTGCATGTAAAACGAAAATATCACCACTGGCCAGCTACCACAAAAAAAATTAAAAATTTCACCTGAAAGCGCCTATCGCGGCCTTGTTTGGCACTTCCACCTGCCGAATCTCCTTCAACAATAAATATTTCTGCACAATTTGAAAACTGATGTAAAATGTATTCCTTACAATATAAAAGCTGCTACAAACTCAAGTAATACCTTTCCATAAATTAAGAAGCTCACAAATCCCAAAAGGTTGGAGCTTTGATTTTGTTGAGTTGTTTAGATTGTAATATGAAGTTTTTTTCCTTCCCTTTTTTTTTTGGTTGACAGTAATAAGAATTGAATCCTCAACACCACCATCCCCCACAGGATTCAATGCTAGCACCTTTTAAAATGTTTTTCTTTAAATGCTTGTCGCCTGACGGTCACTGTAAGAATTTATGGCCTAATGTTTAAGATGCCATTAAGCAACAAGTTAAAATTAAAAAAATAAAATAAAATCCTATTCTTGCTCAAGTGACTGAAGTTATTGCAAAACAAAACTACGATGAAATCCAGTTCTATGTACCCAACAAGTACATACATCTTGATTATATTGAAAATGTCAAAATCCAAGTGAAGCTTTTCATGATTTGTTTGAACAATTCAACTCATGGTATTAAATGACGGCTATTACGTTACGTATTGGTTTTTTGACCCTCCGATACCGATACTGACTGATATATCAGTGTTACTAAAATTCACAGCTGTATCGACCGATATCGTTACATATCGGCCGTTAGGAACGTTACGGGCCGTTACAAGACTGTTACATCTATTTTATGTTTGTTTTCTTCAATTTTTTTTTCATTTTTTTTTCTATAGAATTCTTATGATTTCTATTTTTATAACATTTATATACAAAAGAGATACTTAATAAAATAATCCAAAAAAATTGAAATGGGTTACTAAAACATTCGAGTCAATACGAACTCGAAAAGGCCTCTTGGCCTCAAAATTTTTAATTTTTTTTTATTCTATAACTAATCAACTAAATTGATTTTCATGCTTATAATTATTTTTTGTTATTATTTATATTATTCTTTGTAATGCCACTCAAATTAAATGATATTTCTTATTAGTTTAACTTTAAAATATCCATATAAATTAATAAAATATCTTCTTAAGTGTTATTTATAAAAAATTAAAAAAAATCTTTTTAGGTGTTAGAAAATTAAAAATTAATAGTAAAAAAGATTAAAATGTGTAAAAAATTAAAAATCAAGATGTATATCAATGACTTTTATGAGATTTGATAGTGTTTGAAAAAAATTCACAGTTGCAGTTTCCAATTCCCGTTACGAATGACCCGATACCGTTACACCACGACCGATTCGTATTCCGCTACCGCGATTTAAATCTATAATTGAACTTCTATACTCAAAAGTTAGGAAATCAGTGGGATTATCATGTGAGGAAAATGTTTCCTTCATTTTGTATGTTGGCAATTTAACCCTTGGGGTTGGATGAATTGTGAAAGAGGTTTGTAATATCCCCAAGGTTCCAAGGTTCAACTCTTTCCATATCGGTGAAGAATTCAGACCAGCTTGAATAAATTACAGATTGCGATCGTGAAGATGAATCCCCAATCCTTACATTGAAGGCTTCAGAGTTAGTTGTGCTGACAGAAGGTATAAATACACGTACATAAGCATGCATTGAATACATTAGTTAAGTGCATTTAATCTTTCATTAGGTCCTAATAGGGTTGATTTTAATTTTCAATTCATGAAGTTGGTTTTTTAGTTCTAACTATAGACTAGAAAGGTAATAAAAAGTGATACAATTGACCTTAGGTTGAAAGAAACCTTACACATGTTTTCAACGAAAATCCAATTCCAGTGGCTTCGTTGTAAAACAGCCATGCCACTGTTCGAATGGTGGACATTTTGTTGCACTTCATTGGAACACAGTGGTGTCTAGTTTTTACATAAATTAGTTCCAAAACCTTCACCAAATGCACCTCTTAACCATTCGAATGCGGACCATATAGTCCAAACAGTGCCTTGACCATTTGAAACGTGTCTCACTTTGTGAGACTGAATTGGCTGATTTCTTTCCTAATTCGATTAGGATTCATGTTAGTCTTTATATTGTAGTTTTCGGTTACAATTAACCCTACAGTGCTGAAGCAGAATAAGCAGCCGTTCTTGAGACACAACTTACGCAATTCACTAGGGACTCTTTCATGTAGTCACCTTTGTTGTAGACACTAATATATCTGTGTTTGCTATATTGGTTAGGAAGCATATTGTATTGCACTTAGAAATCATTACATGGATTTACACACTTCAGAGTGAGTGGATCGTGAGTCATGATAGTGGTGGTAGTATGGGCCGAGACAAAAAAAAACTAGTGGACAAAAACGGATTGCATGGGTAAGGAGAAAAAGGATACAAACTGGTTTAGAAGAATAGCAGAAAATCTCTACGGAGACAGGTTAGATTCTTATGTTTATGGTTTTGGTAACTTGTATTGGATTCGTCTTTTCCTAGTGGATTCTTCATTGCATCAATGGATTTTTATTCCCCGAGAGAGTTTTCCCACTTATATGTCTCTTGATCTTTATGTGCTTTATTTATTACTTTGCATAATTATTAGCACCAGGCCATATAATTGTTAACGGAATCAATCTAAAATTAGATCTAATTGGTTCACCCAACTAAGGTCAACGATTCCCGTTTCTAAAGAACTATTTTGGAGCATTCTGCGCACTCTGATATAGATAACACTCTTCTACAAAGTTTCCTGCCTCATCATACAATGTTCGATAACAACTCTTCAGATTGAGCACAGAATATTAAGAACTTCGAGCAACACTTAGACAAGATTTTGCAAAAATAAACAAAGCATGGAAGCCCATGCACTACTATAAAGCAGGCAAAAGCTAGAACCGAGCTGACTTTCACCTATCCTGAAATTTCAAGTCCCAAACAATCACTGGGATCAAATATTTGCAAACCCATGTTAGCTTGTCAATGGGAAACAAAAGTTTTGTTACTAGGTGTCATAAGAAAGTAGAAATGTATAGATCTCAAGGCAAAAAAATAAAGGGAAAATTAGACTTACACTAACATTAAGGGGTCATTTTAAAAATTGGCCTATGAGTTCTTCATATTGATAAGAAAGCAGATGTGGAAAGACTTAAATTACACTTAACACTTATTTGACCTGAAAAAAACTAAAATGTACATGCCACATGTTTATAACAAATGAGTTGGTAGCCAACTCATCTGTCTTTCCCTCTCAACAAACAAAGCTTCCAAAGCTCTTCTCCAACCGACTCAATATTCCCTCAATCCTAGTATCTTCCTCGGGCCCCATTTCTCTGCGCAAAATAATTATCTCAGTAAAAAAAGAGGAAATAAATGGGTTTGGTTTAGAAAGAAAAATTAGAGAGAAAAAAATGGGTTTTCAAAGAATAGAGAAAGAAAGTTGTGGTCGCTGGTTTTGGAGAGAAAAAAGAGGGAAAGTTGGTTTGAGTTAGAAAGAGAAGAAGCTCGGTCTCTGGACGTGGTAGATGGCAGGAACTTGCAATGGTAGCAACTATAGTCCTGTTCAGATTGGTGAAGTTCTGTGGTGGTTTTGGGGTGTTGTTTATGGTACTGTTCAGATTGGTAGTGGTTTTTTTGGTAGTTTTCGGGTTTTGCTTGTCAATTGCTGGTATGAATAATTCAATTTCATATTATAAAAAAAGTAAAATTGTTAAGAAAAATACATACGATGCACTATCTTCTCTTTGTGATTTCTTTTGAATGACACAATTGACGGAAAAAAAAGAATTTAAATCACTGCTGGATACAAGAAATTGAAACGAAGTCCTTTATAAATTATAACATTGAATTTGAGTTTGATTTGATTTAGTTTGAATTGATCACAAACGACTTGAGTGATTCAAATTTATGGTGCTTCTTTTTATTTGGGGAAAATTTTGAATTTATTTCATTACTTGTACAAAAATGTATGTCAAGAAATGTGTCATTGTTTATATAGCAATATACCTATTACTTTTTTCTTATATTTGGTTCTTTTGTAACTGATGAGAAATTCTAAATTAATTATGGTGATCGAGAATTATATAAAAAAATTTACGTTCCCGTTCCATACACCACAACGATCCACATTCCATGTAACATTGGTACAAAAATATATTGTACAAAAATGTAACACAATTTGGGTCACCATTTGATCAGTGATCAAACGGTGGTTACTGGAATTTTTAGAACTTGTATTTTTGGATAGTAAAAAATGTACCATTACTTGTACATAAATGTACCAGTACCAGTACACAAATATACCATTGTTTATTAAAAGAAGTACCACTATTCCATCGACTTTAATTGTATATTTAAGTATTACAATTTTTGGGCCCAACTTAAATATCTTTAAAAATTCTCTTAAAAACAGTCAACTTCCTCTTCTCTCTACCTTAATCTTTAAAAATCCTTCAGCAACTACCATTAACAAATCCCCAAAACCACCACAACATACGAATCTGAACAGTACTACAGCTGCCACCATCCACATTTAGAAACCGAGCTTCTTATTCTCTTCTCAACTTAAACCCACTTTCTCTCGCTTGTTTCTCTCTCCAAAACTAGCAACCATACTTTCCTTCTCCATTCTTTGAAAACCCATTTTCTCTCTAAACCAAACCCATTTTTTTCCTTTATTTTACTGATATAATCACTTTGCACAGAGAAATGGGGGCTGAGGAAGATATTGGGATTGAGGGAATATTGAGTCGGTTAGAGAAGAGCTTTGGGAGCTCGGTTTGTTGAGAGGGAAGTGAGAGAGGGAAAGACATGAGTTGTTTGCCAACTACTTTTCTATGACAGATGTGGCATGGACATTTTAGTCTTTTCAGATCAAATTAGTGTAAGTGTAATTTCAGTCTTTCCCCATTGGCTTTCTTATAAATATGAAGAACTCATAAACCCACTTATAAAATACCTACAAATGTTAGTGTAAGTTTAATTTTCCCAAAAATAAAAAACATGTACATATACAACCAAACTAGTGAATATGAGTCAAACATTGAATTATTGTCAAAACAGGAGTGTGGGTAAAGGTAGCAGGCTGAACAATAAAAAAATTCTGAGTCAGTAGTGGAACATAATCTTTGTAAACAATAGCTAAACTAAGTGTTGGACAAGTATCATTCACTCAACATGCAGGTAGAAATGTGTAAAGTAATCAAGTGGATCAAGATATTAAGCCCTAGAAAAGCTACTTAGAAATGCGTTCCAATTTGTTTCTCTCTTTTCAGAAAATTCACTCCTTGCCAAATCTAAGTCGTACAACACTACATTGTTGTTCCTTTTCTATGTATCCAGCAATCCAAAGAATTAAATGCTATCATGCACAAGTGATGTCTCTAATCATTTATAAATAAACATTTCTCAACACTGAAAACTTGTTAGAGGAATTAACCGCGAAGTTGCATAATATATATATATAAAAACTAACTTTTTTGGAAATCGCAACAATAATAACAAGTTTTAATTTCCAAACGACTCTCACTGTCAAGCAGTTCAACCCCAACAAGGAACACTGAAAGCTGTTTGCTAGCCCCCAAACAATAAAAAAGAAGGGGGACTGGGAATAAGTGGCTTGAGGATATCAACAGAGCCTCTTTGGTTTGACACCTTTGGGATGTTTGCAAAAGGACTCCCTTTGGGTTAAGTGGTGTCACTTGTACTTGACAAAGGAAGATGTTCCAGGGGGCTTTAACTCCATCTGACATCTCTCGGAATTGGTGGAAGACTGTTAATCTGAGACAACTTGTAAGAACTTTCTTTTACGTATAATGCTTAAGGTCCGATAACTGCCACCCACTTGGTCCATTTCTGGATATATTAGGGCAGAAAATTATATATGATGCAGCTAGAGCAAAATGTGAACTAGTGGTGATGAGAAATAGAATTCCTTCCAATCAGGTTCCAAATTACCAAAGGGACGGTTAAGTCTAATTGACTTCAGCGAGCATAAGGAGTTCAAAAAAAGTTTGACAATTGCCTAATTCTAGAGAAAGGAGTTGTGGACTTGAAGGATTTCAGATATATCAATGTGGTGGGAAGTATGTAGAAGTTTGTGGCTGAAGTGTTGGCTTTGAGGCTCAAAAGGGTGATGGATTCTATAATTTCAATAGCCCAAAATGTCTTTATTGGAGGGAAACAAATTCTAGAAGCAGTCTTGGCCAGTGAGTGATCAGACTTGATGGCACAAAGCAATGATCTAGGGGGTTGGTAGAGAGGTCACCAAGTTCGAGGAAATCCAAATTACACTCTGGCCAAGAAATTGCATATGTTAAAAGGCGACCTGAAGAAATGGAATAAGGTGAGTTTTGGAAACATTACGGTAAAGAAAGATCGCTTTCTTCAGGAGATTAGTGACATTGATGTGAAGGAGCAAGAAAATGTTCTATCGGAGAGAGAAAGAAATCACCAGGATGAGCTGAAAGCATAGTTGAGCAGAATGCGGTTAATGGAGGAAATCAGTTAGCCGCAGAAATCAAGGACCTTATGGTTAAGGGAAGGTGATTGTAATACGAATTTTTTCCATCGGATGGCAAATGTGCATAGGAGGCACAATCATATCAGCAAAATAACTATTGAAGAACTTTCTTTGGTGGAGGAGGAGCATGTTAAAAAAGGAATCTCTATGTTTTATGAGCAGCTTTACGAAGAGATTCATCAAAGGAGGTCGGTACTTGATAATTTGCAGTTTTCTTCTTTGGGAGAGGTGGAGAAAAATGGGCCGTAGGCAAGTTTCTCGGAGGAGGAGGTTCTGGAGGCTCTTAACTCTTGTGCAAGTGACAAAGTGCCCGGCCTAGATGGATTTTCTATGGCATTTTTCAAAGATTGTTGGGAAGTGGTTTGTGAAGATATTATGGCTGTTTTCCATTTTTTTCTTTGAACAAGGCAGCTTCAAGAAGAGTTTGAATGTCATCTTCATCGTTCTTATTCCAAAGAAGGGTGTGGCAGAGGATACAAGGGACTTTAGTCCAATTAGCTACAATATTTTGGCCAAAGTTCTTGCAAACAGATTGAAAAGGGTTTTGGGGAAAATTGTTTCAGATAGCCAGAATGCTTTTATAGGCATGAGACAAATTCTTGATGTGGTTCTTGTGGCCAATAAATGCACAGACTCTTGGAAGAAGAAAAGGAAAGTTGGCTTAATTTGTAAACTTAATATCGAGAAGGCTTACGATCACGTGAGCTGGGGTTTTTCAATGGATTTGCTTGGGAGGATGGATTTTGGAGACAAGTGGCAAAAACGTATTTGGTCATGCATCTCTTTGGTCACCTTCTCAGTTCTTGTGAATGGAGAGGCGGCTAGTTTTTTCAAGAGTTCGAGGGGACTTCGTCAGGGTGACCCTCGGTGCCCCTTCCTTTTTGTTATTGTTATGGAAGCTTTGAGTAAAAAGATGTTAAGGGCTGTTGAGGAAGGTTTCTTGAGGGGTATTGAGGTTGAGGATTATGAGGCTTATTAAGTGGAGATCACTCACTTGTTCGCCGATGACAATTTAGTGTTTTGTGAGGCGTCAAAAACACAACTACGCTATTTGAGATCTGTCTTCTTGTGCTTTGAAGTTGTGTCAGGTCTCAAGGTGAATTTGGGGAAAAGTGAGCTCCTCCCGGTTGGTAATGTGGAGGGGATTGAAGGGTTGGCTTGGAGTTTGGATTGTGAGGTGGGCTCTTTGCCATCTACTTATTTGGGTCTTCCGCTTGGTGCAAATCCAGAGTCTGGTGGTGGAGAGATTTCAAAGGAAATTAGTGGGATGGAGGAAGTAATACTTCTCCAAGGGAGGGAAAATCACTTTAATCAAGAGTACGTACATTGGGGGGTCTTCCTGCGTACTATGTCTCCTTTTCCTACTCCCACTTCCATTGCCGCTAAGCTTGAAAAGATCCAAAGGAATTTCCTTTGGGAGAAAAAGGAGGAAGGGAGAGGCCTTGCATTAGTAAGTTGGGAAAAGGTGAAGTTTCCTTTGAAGAGAGGATGTTTGGGAGTAAATAATATGCGGATCTTCAATAAAGCTCTTCTTGACAAATGGCTTTGGAGGTATGCTAAAGAAGACGATGTGATGTGGAGGAAAACAATAATTGCGAAGGTGGGTGACAAAGTAGGCAAATGGTGTACTAAGATGGTAGAGGGGGCCCATTGGGTAGGGCTAAGAGTATTAAAATGGGGATAGAGAAAATTTTCGAGTTCACCTATTTGGTGGTAAAATATGGTGAAGTTTTGGAAAGACACTTGGTGTGGAGATACATCCTCGGAACATAGATTCCCAAGACTTTTCCACATTTCCTCCAATCAAGATGCTAAAGGTGAATTTTCAGTGAAATCCTTTTACTTGTATTTGGTGAATAAGGGAGTTGAGAATTTCCCTTGGAAGGCTATATAGAAGGTTAATGCTCCCACAAAAGTTAATTTTTTGTTTGGTCCGCGTATTATAGAAAGAAATCTTAACTCAAGATAATTTTCAAAGAAGAGGCTTCTCTTTGGCCGATACATGGGTTATGTGTTGGGAGGGAGAAGAAAATATCAACCACTTGCTTCTTCATTACTGTTAGACCCTTACTAGGTTGACACGGCGGCTTGGGGCATGGGGAGGCATGTCTGGCCTTGGTGACATTGGCATGGGCATGGGGAGGCATGCTATGCCTTGGAATAACATTCAGACTTGGAATGTTATTCAAGTGCGGAAAGACATTCGGGACTTGGAATGCTATTCAAGGATGGAATGAGATTCGGAAGTGGGAATGACTTTCCAAAGTTGGGATATGTCAAAATATTCTAAGTATCGGATACTTAGACAGTGCAGAGTTGGTGCAGCCGAGCTTGTGAACAGTTGGTGCATGGGTTGCCTTTGGCAAGGCAGATGCACACAGGGGGAGGAGCTGGTTTTGCAAGTGGTTGTATCCACTCCTGTCAGGTGGGCAAATTGTACTTTGACATATATAGGGGGGAGTACCTCCTCGAAGCGCCCATGGACGAGTGGCCTATGCGGCTAAGGAAGACCAAGGCGTGTGGGGGCATGGCTTGGCAACGGTGGCTAACACGGAAGCATGGGATGGGTCAAGAAGTGCACGGGTTCAAGGCCGACTATATATGGCCGTGTCCTTGGGTGAGGGCTCGGGCTTGGCAGTTGCGGCGCAGGGCAGTTGCGTGCAGTTGCGCAAGGCAGTTGCTGGGCGCAAGGCAGTTGCGGCACAGAGCAGTTGCGAGGCAGTTGCTGGGCGCAAGGCAGTTGCGTGCGGTTGCGCAAGGCAGTTGCGGGGCAGTTGCGTGCAGTTGCGCAAGGCAGTTGCGGGACAGTTGCGGTCGGTTGTGCGGGGCAGTTACATGCAGTTGCGCAAGGCAGTTGCTGGGCGCCAGGCAGTTGCGGCGCAGAGCAGTTGCGAGGCAGTTGCTGGGCGCAAGGCAACTGCCTGCTGAGTTGGCGCATGGACAGTGTGCGACAATGGGAGGCACGGATCCTCACAGATGGCATGCTGATCCAAGGGTCCCTATTGTGTGCGGCAAAGTGAGGCACGGATCCTCACAGGTGGCGCACATCCCAGGCTTCCGAGAGCACTAGCAGTTGTGGGCGAAACTGCAAGGCACAGATGGCAGTCTGTGACAAACCCTAGCAGTTGGGGGTAACTGCATGTCATGTGCAGGGCACATGGGGAGCGGTTGAGACTTCGGCTATAAAAGGGTGCAAGGTCTCTTGAAAACGGGGGAGAAGACAGAGCATAGTGTAGAGAGCAAGGCTGAGAGCATTGTTTGTGTTTCTCTTTGTGTGTGAGCAAGAGTGTCTTGTATTCCTACGGGAATCATATTCCTTTGTATTCATAATTCCGGTGAGTTAGTGAATAAAAGGTTGGGGGTTTTTCCCTGTATGCTTTTGGTGTCTTCTTTCCAATTCCGCTGTGCTAAACACTGTGTGTGTGTTTTTGGGTGTTTTGAGTGGCTGGTTGTCGGGTGACAACGCCATCACAGGCAAAAATTTTGTGCTTGAAATTGACCCTGTGACAGTTGGTATCAGAGCGCGGTTCTGATCATGGCTGGTGGCTCAAATGCTGAACTGCGTGAACGAGTGGCTCGGATGGAGGACTTCCTTGGTTCTCCCCAGTCAGATGATGCGGTGCCTGTAGCAGTCCAGTGCGCAAGGCTGTTCGAGTTGGTGGAGAACATCCAGAATGCCCAGGACGAACTCAAAAAGGCGGAGGAAGATCACTATCTTGAAGGCCAAGTCAAGATCAGTGACCTCCTGGGCGATCTTGGGGCGTTGGCTGAATCTCTCAAAAGCAGATTAGACACACTGGATGCAGACATGACTCTGCTGAAGCGGGCATTGCATACTGGTACTGTTGGTATGCACGGGGGCGGGCAGAAGGCCAAAGTACCAGAACCAAAGGCGTTCTCTGGCACACGGAGTGCCAAAGAACTGGAGAATTTCTTGTGGGACCTGACCCACTATTTTCAGGCGGTGCATATTCCGGATGGTGAGCGGGTGAACCTCACATCCATGTACCTGACCGGGGATGCCAAACTGTGGTGGCGGACTCGGGCGGAGGACACTTCACGTCCTCAAATCGTGACATGGGACATGCTGGTGGCAGAAATGAAGGAGCAGTTCCTCCCAAGCAACACGGCATGGCAGGCTCGTGATGCTTTGCGGCGGCTCAGACAGACTGGAACGGTCCGGGAATATGTCAAGCAGTTCTCTTCTTTGATGCTTGACATCAAAAACATGTCTGAGGAGGACAAGCTCTTCAACTTCATTGCTGGTCTCCAAAACTGGGCACAGACAGAACTGCGTCGACAAGGTGTAAAAGACTTGTCCGCAGCCATTGCAGCAGCCGATGCCTTGGTGGACTACAAGTCACAGGCAACTGGGGACGGCAGTAAAGGGACTGAGGGTGCTGGAAAGGACAGGCCCAAGGAGCGCAAGAAGGACAGAAAGAAAGTCGGGAAGACTGGTTCTTCGGAGGGGCAGACGGACAAAGCCTCTAGTTCTAAGGAGCCGTTCAAAGGCCAGACCCCAGGCGGATGCTATATCTGTGACGGACCACACCGGGCCATGAATTGTCCAAAGAGGGAAAAACTGAACGCTCTTATGGCGGAAGAGGAAGAGAGTTCAGAAGAGGAGACCGTGAGGGTCAACCCCATCCAACTTCTCAACGTGTTGCAGAAGGAGGACTCGGTGCCAAAGAAGGGGTTGATGTTCGTGGACATAGTGCTGAACAACCAGGTTGTCAGTGCAATGGTGGACACGGGGGCTACTAACAACATTGTCTCGGACAAGGAGGTGTATAGGCTGGGCCTTGCACTGCAGCCAGATTCTAGTGTGATCAAGGCTGCCAATTCTAAGGCAAGTCGGCTTGCTGGAGTAGCAAGGGGTGTCCAGGCCAAGGTGGGAAACTGGAGCGGGGAGTGCAGTTTCTTGGCCATGCCCTTGGATGATTTCCAAGTCATTCTTGGGTTGGAGTTTTTCCAGAAGGCGAAGGCAGTGGTGATGCCTCACCTTGGTGGAATGCTGATCATGGACGAGGGGAGTCCATGCTTTGTTCCTTTCTCGAAGGCAAAGAAGGGAAGGGTGTCAAGGATGTCTGCAATTCAGGTCCTTGAAGAATCAGAAGGTTCTGATGGTGGAGAGAAGTCCTACTTGGATGCTTTAGTAGGCAAAGGTGCAGCAGTGCCAAAAGCTGCAGGGAACATGTCTGGTGACATGCAGGCCGGGGGCCTGAATTCAGAAGCTTGATGTTCTGAAGGTGATGGGTGGGCTGGCTGGTGGGAAAGGGTCAGCCGTGACCAGAAACGGTGGAAAACTTTCCCAAGTTTAATGATCGATCGACAACAAAGGCTGAAGGCTGGAGTTCTTCAGTAAGACTTGGTGGGGGCCAAGTGTGTTCTGCATGGGCGACAACCAGTGCAGAAGGATGCTGTGGGTGCCGGTTAGGCGCAGTATCAAGGTTCAGGGCGGCATGGTGCTGTTTGGGGGCCGTTTGTAGGCGCAGCATTGGTGCAGTTCTCCAAGGGCAGTGAGAGTAGCCTTGGAATAATCCGATGAGGGCATCGGACTCTTCTGGTGGGGGTGGTTTGTTAGACCCTTACTAAGTTGACACGGCGGCTTGGGGCATGGGGAGGCATGTCTGGCCTTGGTGACATTGGCATGGGCATGGGGAGGCATGCTATGCCTTGGAATAACATTCAGACTTGGAATGTTATTCAAGTGCGGAAAGACATTCGGGACTTGGAATGCTATTCAAGGATGGAATGAGATTCGGAAGTGGGAATGACTTTCCAAAGTTGGGATATGTCAAAATATTCTAAGTATCGGATACTTAGACAGTGCAGAGTTGGTGCAGCCGAGCTTGTGAACAGTTGGTGCATGGGTTGCCTTTGGCAAGGCAGATGCACACAGGGGGAGGAGCTGGTTTTGCAAGTGGTTGTATCCACTCCTGTCAGGTGGGCAAATTGTACTTTGACATATATAGGGGGGAGTACCTCCTCGAAGCGCCCATGGGCGAGTGGCCTATGCGGCTAAGGAAGACCAAGGCGTGTGGGGGCATGGCTTGGCAACGGTGGCTAACACGGAAGCATGGGATGGGTCAAGAAGTGCACGGGTTCAAGGCCGACTATATATGGCCGTGTCCTTGGGTGAGGGCTCGGGCTTGGCAGTTGCGGCGCAGGGCAGTTGCGTGCAGTTGCGCAAGGCAGTTGCTGGGCGCAAGGCAGTTGCGGCACAGAGCAGTTGCGAGGCAGTTGCTGGGCGCAAGGCAGTTGCGTGCGGTTGCGCAAGGCAGTTGCGGGGCAGTTGCGTGCAGTTGCGCAAGGCAGTTGCGGGACAGTTGCGTGCGGTTGTGCGGGGCAGTTGCATGCAGTTGCGCAAGGCAGTTGCTGGGCGCCAGGCAGTTGCGGCGCAGAGCAGTTGCGAGGCAGTTGCTGGGCGCAAGGCAACTGCCTGCTGAGTTGGCGCATGGACAGTGTGCGACAATGGGAGGCACGGATCCTCACAGATGGCATGCTGATCCAAGGGTCCCTATTGTGTGCGGCAAAGTGAGGCACGGATCCTCACAGGTGGCGCACATCCCAGGCTTCCGAGAGCACTAGCAGTTGTGGGCGAAACTGCAAGGCACAGATGGCAGTCTGTGACAAACCCTAGCAGTTGGGGGTAACTGCATGTCATGTGCAGGGCACATGGGGAGCGGTTGAGACTTCGGCTATAAAAGGGTGCAAGGTCTCTTGAAAACGGGGGAGAAGACAGAGCATAGTGTAGAGAGCAAGGCTGAGAGCATTGTTTGTGTTTCTCTTTGTGTGTGAGCAAGAGTGTCTTGTATTCCTACGGGAATCATATTCCTTTGTATTCATAATTCCGGTGAGTTAGTGAATAAAAGGTTGGGGGTTTTTCCCTGTATGCTTTTGGTGTCTTCTTTCCAATTCCGCTGTGCTAAACACTGTGTGTGTGTTTGTGGGTGTTTTGAGTGGCTGGTTGTCGGGTGACAACGCCATCACAGGCAAAAATTTTGTGCTTGAAATTGACCCTGTGACAATTACCCCTTTACTAGAGATGCATGGCAAGCATGTTTATTGTTTTTTGGGTTTTTATGGGTGATGCCTTGGTCAGTTGGAGAATTGATTAGAATTTAGTATGGCACTCGGGGTTGGCCATGATGTTAAACGGCCGTGGCGGCTTATTCCACATTGTATTTTTTGGAGTTTATGGGAAAAGAAATAGTAGAATTTTTTAGGGGGAAATAACTCCCCTTGGTAGATTCAAAGATAGAAGTTTACACCTTTTGTATTTTTGGGTCATAGAAGAATACCCCTCTTGCATAAATTCTTTTGTAGATTTTTTTTTTTTTTTGGGGGGGGGGGGGGGGGGGGGGGGGTAACATATGATGTAAGACATCTTCTGTAGATTTTTCCCTTCTCGGGCCTTTAATGAATATCTCATTTACCTATAATAATAAAAAAGCAATGATCTAGGGGCTGTGTGCAAGCTTGACAGAGAAAAGGCATACGACCATTAGAATTTGGCTTTTTTGTTGCACATTATGTACACCATTTGAATTGAGGTTTTTTGTTGTACATTATGGGGAGAATGAGCTTTATGGTGAAGTGGAGAAGATGGATTGAGTTTTGCTATCACTACAATGAAGTTCTCCATTCTTATTAATGGGACTCAGTTCAAGAGGACTTAGATAGGGAGATTCTCTATCACCTTTTCTCTTCTTCTTTTTTCCTTTTGATAAGTACCTTCTTTCTTTACTATGGTGACAAAGGCTCTACGAAATATGATAGGAAAGGTAGTTGATGAGGATATGTTGAGAGGTTTCAGGTTGGAACTATGGATATAAATACTGTGGTGGTCTCTCATTGATTATTTACTGGGGATACCATTGTCTTCTACGAGAAAGAATAGGACCAGATGAAATATTAGAGGTGTATTCTAATCTGCTTTCAAGTAATTTCAGGATTGAAAAAAAACTTGTGGAAAGCGAGTTGATTCTAGTGAGAGTGGTGAAGGGTGTTAGTAGATTAGCAAATATCTTGGGGTGCAGAGTAAGAGGCCTTTCAACTTCTAACTTGGATCTTCATCTGGTCTCTTCAGTAAAAGTTACAACCATTTAAGATTTGATAATTTAGATTTCAAAAGTAAGCCAGTGTGATGAAAGCAGTAGTAATTATTGGAGAGGGGGGGGGGGGGGGGGGGGGGGGACTATCTCTCATAAAGAATACTTTGTCTAGTCTTAATGGCATTGGGTATGGATTTATAAACCACTTAGTGAACTGCAAGATAGTACCAACCAGTTCAAGCAAATGTGTGGGGGCTAGGGACTTAAGAGTATTAAATCAAGCACTTTTAGAGAAATGGTTACGGGTTGGGGAGGAGTGTAGTTGATGGGATATATGGGAGTGAAAACGATGGTTGATGTTCAGGGAGATCTAATTATCATATGAATTAGGAGTTTGGAAGAGCATCCGTAAGGGGTGGGATGAGTTCTCAAAGCATATCAATTTAGGGTTTGGAATGGTCAACATGTTTGTTTCTGGTTAGACCATTGATGTGGCCTGTGAGGAGAAATCTTTGCTTCAATAGTTTCCGGTGCAATGGATAAGGAAGCTTTGGTAGCAGAAAACTTAAGAAGATCAGGTGACGGGTGGCTTGGACAGTCCTTTTCATCGGCTGTTCCAAGATCAATAAGTGGGCAATATTGTTGCTTTTTACGTGATGATATGTGATCATGCTTTGGACGAGGGGAAGACATTTTTAGGTGGAAATTTTGAGGAGGTGTGCTTTGAGGTCACATTGTATTATACAGAATTACAAAATGGCTACAATTTGGGTTTCCCCTAGATAGCTAGATAGCACGATTTTAAATAACGGTCGTTATGTTACATATCGGTTTTTTAACCCTCCGATACAGATATTGGCTGATCTATTGGTGTGACTAAAATTCGCAGCCATATTGGCCATTGCAATATGTACAGGACTGTTACGGCTGTTGAAAGTTTTTTTTCAAACTTTAATTTTTAAAATTTTTTTTTTGCAAAATTCTTATGATTTTTATTTTTATACAGGAGAGATACTTAACAAAAAAATTGAAATAAGTTACCAAAATATTCGGGTCAACACGAACTCAAAAAACCTCTTGGCCTCGAAATGTTTTAAATTTTTTTATTCCATAACTAATCACATTAAATTGATTTCATACGTATAATCATTTTTTGTTAGTATTTATATTACTTCTTGTAATGTTATTCAAATTAAATGATACTTCTTATTAGTTTAATTTTAAAAAATCTATATAAAATAATAAAATATCTTCTTAAGTGTTATTTATAAGAAAAATATTTTTTAGGTGTTAGAAAATTGAAAAATACTAGTAAAAAATATTAAAATGTGATAGTCATAGACAAAATATGCGTATCAGTGACTTTTAAGTGATTTGCTAATGTTTGAAATAAATTTAATGTTGCGGTTTCCAATTTCCGTTACAAATGACGCGATACTCCCTATACCGTTGCACCGCAAGAGCGAACAAGTCGTATCCCACAACCACGATTTAAATCCATGGATAGCGCAGAAAAAGATGCACTTTAAATGTTGCTTTTTTTGGGTGGATAGTAGCTCCGGGGAAAAAAAATTGGCTATTGACAATCTGTTTAAGAGAACAGTTCTTTTTGGAATTGCTTGGGTGATTCTTGGATCAGCTAGGGAGTTGTTGGCCAGTTGGAGAAGTAATAAAGTGAAGACTAGAGTCAGAGACTCTTGGCAAGTGACTCCTGCATGTCTTTGGTGGACTACATGGATTAATAGGAATAGCAGTCTTGTCTCTTAAACTCATTATTTTGGATTACAGGGGGTTCGTTGTTGTTGATTGATTCTTCTATAGTGTTCCTTGAATAGTTTAAAGTATAGTATTTGTATAAATTCTAAATTGTATACTTCGTGTGCACATGGATGGATCTCCATTGTTGTTTTTCTAATGAAACTTTACTTGTCAAGAAAAAAAGGTCTTATGGACTCTTCTAGCAGGGAATACAGCTCAGTGTCCACATGGAATGCTGTGAGGCGGCAAGCAACTTCAGTTGAACGGAGCAAGACTGTTTGATCTTCTTGTGTTATTCCTCAGTACTCTCTCATCATGTGGTTAGTATGTAAGGGCAGATTGAATACATGGGAAGAACTGGTTAAATGGGGTCACGCAATTCAATTTGTATCCTCTGCACAAAGCAGCAGGAAACCATTAACCAACTTTTCTTCGGCTGCAATTTCAAGTAAATTGTTGAACGAAGTTTTTATGATGTGCTCAGATCAATGACAGGTTGGGGAATGGAGTAGGCTGTTCAGAACCTTAAAGAGAACATTCTGTAGCAAGATTATAAGGTTGGCTTCAGCGGTTTCAGTGTGTTGTACTTGCCTACTTGGCAAGAGAGGAACCTTAGAATTTTCCAGACTAAAGCCAGAAGTTCAAAGGCTGTCAGTTAAGAGGTTCAATATATGGTGAAAGCTAGGGAAGCTAAGTGCAAGTACATCAATAGATCTTTTAAAAATTAGGAGATAAATATGCTATGGGGCCTGCCAGATTATATTTTCAGCAAACATTAGTTTCTGTCGAATACGTAACAGGTTAAATTGTAGAATACTTATCTTCTTGTGATGTATCTATGGAGGTAGACGTATAGATGGGGCAGACTGTAATTTGTTTTTGTAAGATTGTCTCTGTTTTGCAGGGGCATGCCTCTTTTGGTTTGTACATGTTTTGTTCTAAATTCTAATATATTGTTATTCTTTACCCACCCACCCAAAAAACAATAGCATTGACTACCCAACAAAGATGATCAAATTAATGATTAAAAAAAAAAAACTAGATAGAGCAAGATATGCCTCCAATAATAACGTTATCAATAACATCATCGGTATGAAAGTAACATCATTTGCATCCTCACAATCATTATCCAATAATTGGCATTTCCATGAAACACAAATAAGAGTTCCATACAAGAAGCAATAAAACATACCAGATTCTTCAGGATTTGTGGCTGAGCAATCAGCGAGCTTTCCAGGAAGAGATGATGATTTCAACACACTTTTTTGTCTCACCAATTCCCTTGCCCTCTTTGCTGCCAGAGCTGCCTAAATGGGGGGAAAATAGGCACGCTCATAAGAAAAAAGCCTCAAATTAAGAATACGTAGGCAAAGGATACATAAAGTCCAAGGGAACAACTTAAATCAGTAAAATCATTGAATCCTTATAACGAAAATGAGTCACGACAACAGTACCTTGAGAGCATTAAGGGACTTGCCAAGAATAGAATCAAGGACATCTGGATGCAACTCCAAATATTCAGTTAGATACTCTTGAACAGCTTGATCAACCACTTTTCGCACCTCCGGATTTCCCAACCTTGTCTTTCAAGGATAGAAGAATAGGCAGTAGAATAAGAAATTAGCAATAAACCAAAACATGACTAACCAGGAACAAAAAGATGAAACACAGAGTACCTTAGTTTGCCCTTCGAACTCTGGATTTGGAACTTTGACCGAAATTATGCAAGTTAATCCCTCCCTTACATGCTCACCACTTAAACTAATATCCTTCTCCTAGATAGGAAAAACAAGCTTTTAATAGTGAAAATAACTAATATGTAAATTCACTACTATCATATATTCATGTGGAAGTTTCTCCACAATCAACAGAAGTAGCATGCACAGACATAATTTATTTATTCATTGCTAACCAGCATGGCACGAACTTTCTTTCTTTCTTTTTTTTTACCTCAAGTGTTCATGACTTAATATATAGAAAAAAAAACTTGATTTTGGCATTTCATTCTCAGAATAATAAAACATTAAAAGAAAAGAAAAGAGAAAAGGGGGGGGGGGGGGGAGAGAGAGAGAGAGAGAGAGAGAGAGAGAGCGCTAACTAAAAAACGAAAGCATATTAATGCTAGTACTTCAAACCAACAGGAGCTTGATATTCAAATTTATCTAATGTATTGTAAATATGCAGACCTCATCCCAGTAACTAAAAGCATACACCTAAAACCTTCATGACATACTAATAAAAGGATGTAAAGTATGACTGAAGCATCAGCTAATTGACCATATTTCCACAGGTGAATATTATTCCTAATGCTCCGAATAAAATCAGAGAATGTATATAAGAACATCTCTAACCATCAACATCTGAAAGAGATTATTCTTTTTTTGGGGGGGTGGGGGCTTGAGCTAATCAACACTGACAAAGAAAATTTATGATTTTTTCCCAACAACCAATTATTATCCCATATAGAGCACCTTCAAAATTCTCACATTTTTTCTATGAATGGTGAACACCGTTTAAAACTCTTGCATTTGTCTCCTTCCAAGGGAAATAGTAATAATTGTAATAAAATTAAGCCCCCAATAAAACTACTTTTACGAACAAATGTCTTAATCCATCAAACCGCCCATCCCAGAAAAAGGGGGGGGGGGGGGGGGGGGGGGGGTAGTTACACAGCACCAAAAACAAGTTGCCAACATGAAGCACCAAGCAAGGAATAATTCTCATTTTTGGTAAGTAAAATCATATTGTAAAGAAAAGCCAAAGGAGGTAAGCCTAAGGAGACCAGTTGTACACCAAAAAACATATATAAACCTCATTCGTTAAAAACAAATCCAAATTCCCTGCAAAATCCAAAAAATAAGCTCAAAGAGAAGGATTCACCCAACTAAAAAGAACACCCGAAAAAAGATATTTCGGCTATGAATTGGTTCAACCCAAATTCACTACATCAAGCAAAGAAAAGTAGCATTCAGTATCTTCCTTTTCCTTCTACTAACTCCACCATCTCTCCAACCTAGTAAATCTCAATGAATAAGTAATCAAACTATTCACAAATAAACACACAAGGTATTGACCAAACAAAATCAAACCACATCTACAATTTAAGTTAACTGAGGATATCTGTCCATAATTGTCCATGCGAAAATAGGTTATTCCAGTGACATAACATCTTCAAATCTCTTAGGAAGCAACAAAGAATGCAAATGACAAGAGGTGCCTCCAGAGTCGACCATTTATCATGGGCTTAAAACATCAATGTAAGGGCCTAAAGAAAGACCATCGGAAGGGTAAGGGTGCTAAATAAAGGCCTATTGATCATGTTATATTCCACACTACTAATCAATCTTTCAAGGCTCATTTGACATGAGAACCGGCCAAGAGTATTATGAGAATTGAAAATTTTTCATTATTTGGTGTATTTACATTATAATATTGTAGTTAGTTTCAGTTTTGCAGAAAGAACGAGGGTATTAGGAATTGAATTTGGGTCTTACCTCGTTTCTATGTCACAAACGTTCGAAGATAATTTCCATTTTAAGGGTTTCGCAAGAACTATAAAGGCCTCTAGGCAACAAACGGATAGAATCTCAAGATGGGTCAATAATAAGTAAGTAGTAAGTACTTGAAAGAGGTTCAACCCCTCTCTTTCTCTCTCCACTTCACTCTTCTCTTCCCACTCTCCTGTCTTCTATTCTCTTATTCCTCTTTAAATTTATTTCCTCCTACGGTGGTTGAGAGGCTTAAAAGCCCCTTTACACCTTCTTCCCTTACTCTGTTTCTCTTATGAACAAGAGGCTTAGAAGACCCACAGTCCCTCTCCAATCTTTTTCATTCTCTCTGTTTCTTTAATTTTTCCTCTCTATCAATCATGATTATTGTTATTATTATTATTATTATTATGCAAATAAAAACTATAGTTCCTTTACCCACATGTTGGAAAAAAAAAATCAGAGTCAGGTTAAAGGAAGTTACTATTAGAGTCAAATATCAATTGAAGATTTTTATGATCGGTGTCAAATATCAATTGAAGATATGGAGAAGAAATCAAGATTTTTACAACCTCGAAAAAAAATCACAAAACTCAAGGTCAAGTGTTCTCCAAAGAAAAAGTTACCGAAACATCCTAATTATGTAGCACCTTGATTGTAGCAGAGTACACCATATCAACAAATCTTTGAAGGATTAGTTGCGACGAGACAAAGAAAGAAGAAATACGAGTTGACAAATGTTAATCATTAGAGTCATATTCGGTGTATTCTTCTATGAATACTGTTGTTCTTCCAATTTTATAGGAAGTTTACTTTTAAGGATAGTATGAATGTCTCGAGTCATGTGTTGTTTCCATTTTTGGCAGGATTAAATTTATACGGTAATTTGTGTTCTTCATGCTCAGTCAGGCCCATAAACAGGCCTATGTGGGAAAACAAGAAAAAAATTTGAAGATGGGATAGTACTAAGTTTTGAAAGAGCTTTGATTCCTTTATATGTCTCTCCATCTCTTCTCTCTACACCATCTTTATCTCTATCTCTACCTCTTTTCTTATATTCATGAGGCCTAGAAGTCACTTGTGCACCTTGTCTCCTATCGTGCATTTCCTTCCATCTTTTCCTCCTCCAACTTCTCTAGTGATTGAGCATCTTAGAAGACGCGTCGCCACCTACCTCTTCCCTCTTCTCTTTCTCCTCCATTTCTTTTTCACCATAGTTGTCTAAAAAATGGGGAAAGAAACAGCATAAATTAATCACTCACCATGTGTTCAAAGAGACAGTTTTGAAAGGTAGATTGCATTACCATATCAAGCCTGACACCCAGTCAGACAAATTGGTGACAGCCCCTTTTCTTTAGTATTATTTGTTTCTAAAATAGTACATTTTCATTGTCACAGTACAATCTGGTTCACATTTGACCGACTAACGCAATTCCTAGAATTCAAAGGAGGAGGATGAAAAAAAGAGAGGGAAAAAAAAAAAAGCATCCCCCCAAAGAAAAGGGGAGAGAGAGAGAGAGAGAGAAATGAAAGATGTTCTTTGAAGCTAAAAGAGAAGGGCCCAATCAACAGGAAAGAACCAATGCACCTTGATAAACTTCGATTTCTTCGCAAGGCTGTTGAGAGTTCTTGTTAATGAAGCCTTTATACCATCTATGTGAGTACCACCATCAATTGTTCGTATGCTGTTGACATATCCCAGCATTGTGTCTGAATATGCATCCGAACACCTATTATAAAGATTGAAGAAGAGAACCAAATTAAATTGTTTGGATTGTACAATGAATAGTTCCCAACCATACTCATAATATTAGCATCTCACATGATCTTTGCAAGTACAAAAACGATTTTTTTTTCATATAACATCGTATGTGAACTATATAACGTTCGTTCTAATTTTGATAGGACTACATATAATTAAAATTCATGTATATGCATCAAGCAGCACAAAGATAAGATAAAGATATGCCACAATTTACTGAAATCATTTTCCTTCTTAGGTTGTGTATAGACAATAAGCATGTTTAAAGAAGGCATTGTACTACTAAAATAGAAGGATAATTGTAGAAAAAGAGAAGAAAAGAAGAGAGAAATATTTTTACCATTGAAGAGCTACATCAATTGTGATTCCATTGGCTTCTTTTCTAAAGCCCACAATGTCATGAAGTGGTTTCTGGATCAAAGAACTGTCAGTTTCAATTCAGTAATACATAATGCAAATTTTCAAATCAAGAAAAAAATTATCTCCCAAACACTTATCCAGAGAGAGCAAGAGAGAGACTCCAAAGCACCAGTTCAATAAAAAATACAAAAAAAATTTACACCAAGTTCATATCTAATTTTCATATATTAACTAAAAAAACTTTAAAAAAAAAACTACTTAGTCATTATCTGCCTTGTAATGTAATCTAGATTTATGATTTAGAAGAGAGAAAAAAAAGTTGCTTACCTTCAACATTGAATCTCTATTTTCCTTGGAAAGCTCCTTCTCATGGGTATTCAAATTTCTCATCATACTAGATTCATGGAGATGAATCTAGGGTGTTCCTTTCTGGGAGGATTTGTGGTTGGGAGATCACACAGAGACTTTTTTTTTAATAAGTACCACACTTCTTTCAGATTATCTAGGCTTCATGGGGCATCCTTCCCATTCTCAGTTCTTCCATGTCCTCCAAAATTTAATTGATCAACAAACTAATGGAGCTTTCTTCAATCCTTCCCAATCTTCATGAGGTAGGACTAGATGAGAGAAGTTGGTATCTGGACTCCAGTGGTTCCATTCTATAAATCTCTCTTTTTTGATCGGTAATAAAGTTGTATTATAAACAAAGGCGCCCTAGAAGGGCAACCCATAATTACAAAAGAAGGGACCGGCTACAAAAATTAAAACTTAAAATCCTTTAAAAAAATCAATTAACTTATGTAAATACATAGGAAATTCTTTCTTAATCCAAAATAAAAGAGTTCACAAAAAATTATCTTTGAATCACCAAGGAGGAAGTTAAACTCCATCAAAGGTCCTCATATTTCTCTCCCACAATAAGCCATCACGGACACTCTATTTTGGCTCACATGTCCATGTCAGTCACGTGTCGGACACCGGCACTCTCGGACACTTCCCAAACACGTGTCCAGACACTTGAATCATAGATGTTGATGATTAAATAAAGAAATTCTTTAATTTTTATTTAATGGCTTTGTTATTTTAATATCTTAATAACATTTTTAAAATTTGTGTGTTTTTATGCCAATTTTAATTGAAATAACATGAGGTTTTTATTATATGGTCATATAAAAAATTTATATATATTCAACGTGTCTGTGTTCTACTTTTTTTGAGAAATAACGTATCTACATGTCCGTGTCGTGTCGTATTAATATCCCGTGTCTGTATTTGTGCTTCTTAGCAAGACATAAAGGGGCCATCCTCCACGCTACCTTCAATTCTTTCTTAATCCTCCTACACTTCCAATCCAAAAGACCTCTTAATAGAGGCCGGCATCACCCGAAGGCAAGCCAAAAAAGGGAGAATAACGTATTCCAAGTGTCCCTAGCCATCTTCCAATGCACAAGGAGATGATCTACCATCTCTTCCTCTTCTTTGCAAATGCAACACCAACTAGGAAGACAAAAACCTCTTCTTCAAAGATTATCCACTATAAGAATCAAAACCCAAGTCGCCGACCAAGCTATACAAACGCAGCTTTGATTGGGACTTTGGACTTCCAAATCAACCTCCAAGGGAAGGATTTTTCCTTTCCATTAGCCAACCTCCTATAAAAAGGATTGAAGGGTAAACTTTCCACCACTACTCACTCTCCATTAAATCTCGTCCTCCCTCCCTTCCCCCAAAAACAACACTACTCAACAACGCCATCAACTCAGCCACCTCCCCCAATTCCCAGTCAATAAAATTTCTTCAAAAAAAAAAAAAGACTCCAAATCCTTTTTCCCCCAAAGATAGCTATACAATCCGCAACCAACGCCTCTTTGTCTTTGGCTATATTGAAGAGGTTAGGAAAATTTACTCTAAGGGACAATGCTCATGCCAATGATCAATCTAAAACTTCACCCGAGAGCCATCCGCTACATCATACTGTTACCGAACACATTGGAAAAAACCATCCTTCCCTTTTTGAATCGCTTTCCAAAACCCACACCCATATGCTTAAAACATATCTTTAGAAAACCAACCCCCCCCCCCCCCCCCCCACCTCTTCGCACCCATAGTTAGTGGAAATCACATCTTTCCTCGTAGGATGATCCTCCGCCGCAAAAAATCTCTGATGTTTGTTACCTTCTAAAAACTGGCAACCCTTCCCCTTGTCCTTTGGCAAAAAACCCTATTTGGAAGGCCAAGGTACCTCCTATAGTTAAGACCTTGGTTGTGGCTCTCAAGAAAGTAAATAGAATGGAAATGTATCGGGATTAGAAGTCCAAATAAATCTTTGCCCCTTATATTGTGTTTTATGAAGAAGGTATAATGGGACCCCCAACCATCATTTTGTCCATTGCCCCCTCTTATGCTATTTGGCCTAGACATTTTGCTCTATCAAGCATCGATTAGGTGACCCCTTCCATACCATTTGATCCTTATTCTTAACTTCTTTCAAGGCTTCAGTAAGGTGAAGATAGCCAGGCAATATGCCATCATGGCCATGGTTTGGGTTATTTGGATTGAAAGGAATACAAAATTTTTGAAGAGATGGAATCTATTGTAGAGATTTGGGAGACTATTCAATTCTTGGCTTCCCTTTGGACTTTCATACTCTACCAACCCCAAAAAATAAAAATAAAAACATGTGCACATTATTCCTCCTGCTTCCTCCCTTTGACAAAAATGAAGCTCAACTTTTTATGGCTATTTCATTGGTAATCCCATGCAGTTAGGCATTGGAGTTATTATCAGGAATGATGCTAGGAATAATATTTTCACATCGCTACCCCAATGATTCTTGAATTCTACTTCAGTTACTGTACAAGGAATCATTTAAATGTTGAAGCTTTAATATTGCATTCCCTTCTCTGCACACTTCATTTTGGATCAAAGATAGTTGGACTTGCTGGAAAAATAGGACAACAAATAGCAACCCACTATCTAGCCATTTCACATACTCAGCCAGTCTATATATATTTATGGTGCTACAAGCTTAGCAAAGGAAAAGGACAAAAAAGAAACATACCTTATCAGTATTTAGCCATTTCACATACTCAGCCAATCCCCCAGCATAGCAGTATTCATTATACTGTTTCTTCTCTAGCTCTGAATCCTCTTTTTCTAGAGTAATGGTAAGCTACAAAGGTTCATATAAAAGAGATTGTGAACGCAAAGTCAAAGCCACTGTAGCACGGTAAAAACAGTGTTTCCATGGCATCTAAAAGGGATAAATTAGGTAAGGGGGATTGAATCTTACCATCATCAACAATAAATAAATAAACTGAGAGGGAAAATAAGAATGAACAGCAAAGTACAAGGAAACAGCAAGTGCACAGATTGCCATCATACAGAGAAAATGAAATGAACAACAATATTTTCAAAATTAATGTTCAAGGGCAAAAGGTTCATTCCCGCCAGGGAAGAAGGTAGATAATAAGAGCTAACCGTTGGAACATAGAAAGCTAATGTATAGAACCAATCTGATAACTTTAAATGGTCCCCATAAGAAATTGAATGAGTCTTTTCTTTAAAGGAAAAAAATAATAATTTCATCAGGAAACGGTTTGAGAGTGACTAGCCATTAAGCTTTTAATCTCCCACCACAGGAAAAGAAATTGAAACTTAAAAACATTTATAAGATATCATGTTGAAAGCAAAAGTCACTCCTACATTTATCATTGTCCAACCATAAAATTCCCTGCCATGAAAATTTCTCATCAATTTAAGCAATACAATGTTAGATTAATTATCGAGGGTCCACACGATGGACATGTAGTTGAATATGTATGTTGAACCCTAACTCAAGGAAATAGAATAAGGAAAAAGAGATTGCCAGAAAGAGGAGAGAGAATCATAGGGTTCTCTTCCTTGTATTCTTTTTATCATACTAATTTATACCCACAAAAAAAGACATAAATACGCTCTGGGACATTGATATTACTAAAATCAAGAATGCCGTTCAGATCGTGACACGCGTTAATTAAGGATAAGGATGGATTTTCCGAATCATATATGCCTTGTTCATGCTTACATCATCAGAATAGATTGTCTCAGTTCAGATCGGTATTCCACCAAAATTGGACGTCTTCTTGTGACCTAACATTAATACCGAAGTCATTTTCTTCAAATAATCAAATTGGTATATTGCCAAGGTGATACTTTTCCAACCTCAGAGACTTAAAGTCCTATGAGGATACAAGCAGTGTTTCAAAACCAGACCAGACCGGCCGGTTCAACCAGAAAAACCATGAACCAGCCAAGATTCTGGTCGGTTAAATATTGGAAAACTGCTCTTTTGAACTAACCGGCGGTTTAACCAACGGTTTAATTGAACCGTGAACAGGTTCACTAAAACCGGTGTATTTTTTTCTTACAAAGTTCACACTTTCTTGTGTGGAACGAATACTTTTCAACTTTCAAATTTAATTTAAATCATTAAAACAACTCAGATGCACATTCTTCAAAGCAGTGCCCACCATGTGACCATCTTTCATAGAATTTCAAATCCTTTAGCTTTTACTTCCAAATAGATGTGGGATTGAGAGGCTGAACTTAATGGGAACCTGAACGTGTCTCTTTTATAAGAAGTCAAGCACTTGAACTTCTTGGTTCGCATTGGATGTGGGACCAAATGATTAAGTAATGTATTTGTATTGTATCAACTCTTTTCACCAATTGAGTTTCCTTTTATCTAAATTTTCTTTCACATAACGGGCATTCACTTTTTTACATCTTGTATCATTTTAGAAATTATGCGTATTCACTTTTTTACATCTTGTATTATGTTAGAAATTCATAGGTAGCTAAACTTTTGAAATCATCATTTTACATTTCTTCAATCTCCCATGTGAAACTATTATATTTAGTGAGTTTGATCACAATTATTAATCTATTCTTGATTTTGTAACAAAATTTTCAATATTTATGTTTAGTAAAAATTATGTAATAAACCAGTAGATTGTGTACTTTTTTCTTATAATTCTAATTTTTATATATTATTAATTCTAATAATGATTATATTTATCACATAATTATGATGTTGCAATTTAATTCAAATTCACCCAACAAATGAACTAGTGACCCATGACCCAGTCTCTTTCCCGGTTCGTCTACCAGGTCCGAGTTTGAAAACTATTGGATACAAGGACAGTCTCCTCTTTGGAAATTACTACTTTAATCTTATCAGCTCAAGGAAAGTCCTAATTCTACTTCATTGAGGATTCTACTCAAATTGGCAACCTAATACCTCTATAAATAAACGGGCCAAGGTACGTTGTTAATTCATTGAATTCGTTCAATTGCAAGCAGTTGTTTAATATGCCTTTAAATCTTTTATGACTTGACCGTCAGAGTAATCGTCACCAATAAAGCACTAGGGCCCGAGTTTTTGTCTGACATGTTCATCACATCAAGAAAGGAGAAGACCTTAATTTTACATCACGCCAATCAAGTTTTGACGACATCAATTTGCCACATCGCAAATTGTTTAAATATGGCACCTCGATTATGTCCAAGGAGGAACCAACCTACTCCAGCATCCTTATTGTAATACTAATGTATGAAGAAATCCTCCATCCCCACCCCCAACACTAGAGAATGCAACTGAAGATAGGCTACAATTATGACCTGTAGGTGTAAGTTGGGGGTTTCCTAGGAGTCTTCATCCCATAATGGTGCCAAAGAAGATGATGTAACAAAAGAGTACAAGGTCAATGGAGAAAAGGGTGAGCAAGATGTCAAGACAGCGAGAGTCAAGGTGGCAGTTGTCAATGGAGACAAGAAGAAATAGTTAGGGAACCTTTCTAGGAGTAATGCACGATAGGCGCCTTGGATGTACGGCTTAGGGTTCTCGCATTTCGCGCTAACTATGACATTTGTTCTTATCTCATTGGCAGTTGGCCTGGGTACCTGAGGGGAATGTTCCTAATCAGTCAATACCAAGCCCCTCTTGCTAGCCTCTAATCCACTAAAGCCCTTGTTCCTGAGGGGTTACAGCCTGGTGTATCACAAATCACACCAAATTGTACCGCGAGCCATGACCAAGTCGCATATAGGAGCAAAATCATGACCACAGGACATGAGGTGTGGTGCGTAAACACCTCGTCTCAAGGTTGCAACCAATGTTACTTTAAACGTGGATCGTTACGGTACGAGGAACGGGAATAGGAACGTAAATCGTCACTTGTTATAGAACATGGTACATTAGGAGTAGGCTTCTTTGGATTGCTTTGATGGAACGAAATATGTTTATTTAGAATGTGATAAGCTATTTGATTGTATTTGTAATAATATTGGTATGTATATATCTATACTAAAAAGATTTCAATGAATCCAAGTGATTATAAAATAAAATTCCAATGATGTATGTGTATTTTGTATGATTTTTTTGGGCACTTTTGATATTTTAGATTGGAACACTAAATCTTGCGTTCCAAATCACTAATGGTTCATGTTTTCGATCAGTGCGATGCCAATTCACAATTTGCTAGGGGAGGAACAAATTGTGGTAACCATGGTTGCAGCATATCTCGCTAAGGAGGATCACCACAACTGCGGGGTTACAGCACGTTGCATCTTAAGAAAGCATGCCATAACCGTAGGCCCGAGGACATGACTCTCCTAATTGGATGCCTCGCAATTGTCGTCTAGTCACGGCCTCAAACTAGCACCAACAATCTTGGGGCAATTGACTTTCCCGGCCACATCTTGGAGATCTTTGTCCGATGATCATTCCTTCATTATTCCTCGATAATGGGGTAACTTTAGAGGTCCTCGCAAGGGCATATAACGTCTAGGTGCATTTTTGGAGATACACTACATCGGTGGTGTCTTTGTTTGTATTCTCATACTTACATTAACCCAAGAATTAGCGCAAACCATTGCTACGTTGGTGCAAAATCAGCAACAAAACATGCCACAACCATCCCAGCCTATTGTGGGAGGAGGGCAGAATGAAGAAAAACTACTACTAGGAAATCAGAGGGAACAGGAATGTTGAGAAGATTAATCAATCCATCATCCTAGAAATCAGACAAAAATTGAAGTAGTGGCACACTCACAAGAACTCAACAAGAGAGATCTAAAAGGAAAAACTCCTCAACGATCTAAAATTCAGAATTTGTATGCCTTGCACGGAATGTCAGGAACTCTTTATCCCAAAGAAATTATGGTGGAAGAATGTCCTAAGAAGTTTGTCCTCCTGAAATTTGAACCGGTATGACAGGAAGACAGATCTGACTAACCATCTGTCTCACTTTCAGCACAAAATGGCACTCCAAGGAGGCATTGATGCTGTGATGTGCTGAGCTTTCGTCACAAGCCTTAAAGGGGCAACACTGACATGAATTCATCAGTTTCCTCCAAACTCAATAGCTTCTTTTACTAACCTGAGTATCAAATTTTTCAACAAGTTTATCACCAGTTGGAGGCTCAGGAAGGGACCAAACTACCTTTTCTCAAGCATAACAGAGGAGTCTTTAATGGAATATATCTCCAGATTCAATGATGAGCTTGCATTGGTAGAAGGCTGTAAAGGAAGATATATTATAGCAGCTCTGACTGCAGGGCTACAGCCCGAAAAGTTGAAGGATTCTCTCACTAAGAATCCGTTCAACAATATAATAGAGCTCCTAGCCAAAGCCTAGAAGTATATTTCACATTGGATGATGTAAAGAGTGCCCTAAAGGAGAACAAAGAGCAGAATCAGGAGGAATCTTCACAAAAGAAGTCTGTCAAAGATGATAAGAAGAGAAGACAAACTCCGAATAGAGGAGATCGGAAGGACAAGAAGTCTAACAAAAGACCAAGCTCTCCTACCAGGTGATTCTGTACTTTTACTCCTCTAAATGCTTCTTTGAGGCAAATCTTTCACTAGATTCAATCAAGGAAGAATTTAAGGTAGTCGGAACAAATGAAGGTAAATCCAGAACAAAGGAATTAGAACAAATCCTGTGACTTCCACGGGATCATAGCCATACTACTGATGAGTGCAGAATACTTAAACAGGAATTTGAAGAGCTCATCAAGAAAGGAAGGTTGAGAGTTCATCCAGAATAACAACAGATCTGGAGGAGGATTAGACCAGCACCAGGATAACTGCACCGAACAGAGGCCACATGATAAAGGAAGGAAGAACAGGGGTCTGGAAAGCCGACCTCAGGAGGTCATTTATATACTGCATGTTGACTCCTCTAGAATTTGAATGTCAAACAGAGCTAGAAAGACGTTTGTAAGGAAAGCTCGACATGAGCCCTTCCTTGCAAAATCAACTAAATTGAGAAAAGATAGAAACCAGTCCCTTCGATCACCTTTTTTAGTTGAGGACTTAGTGGGAGTACATCTTCCACATGATGATGCTTTAGTAGTCGATATAATGGTGGCTAACTTTGAGGTAAAAAAATTTCTTATGGACACTGGCAGCTAAGTCAGTGTTCTCTTCCTCCATTCTTTTAATTAGATGAAGTTGGATATTAAAGATGTATGTCCCATCAAAACTTTGATGGTTGGATTCAGTGGGGAATTCATTATCCTAATCGAAGCCATCAAGTTACCGATAATTGTGGGAGAAGGAAATCAACAGAAAACTTTGTTAACAGTTCTTCTGTTGTTGGATGCATGATCACCTTACAATATGATAAATGGGACGCCTTGGCTTCATGACATTGAAGTTATATCCTCATCCTATCATTAGCGTCTTAAGTTCATCCTATGAAGATCGATTGTGACTATCAGAGGGAGTCAACCTATAGCTCAAGAGTGTAATGCCATTGCACTAAAAAGCAAGACTCCTAAATCACAATTACAGAAAGAGCCTGAGATAAACTAGTCTTAAGCTTAAACCTGGATATGCAAGAAGATCAGTCCAGAGATCGGAAGAGGTCGGTATAGCTGCAGGAAGAAATTATCAAAGTACAGGTGGATCCTGATGACCCTCAGAAGATTCTTCAAATCAGTTCATCTTTGGAACCAGATCTGAAACAACAATTGATTAGCTTTTTTTTAGGCAAATCAGTCGGTCTTTGCCTGGAATGTGCATAACATGGAAGGAATTGATCCAGGACTTATCTCTCAGAAGCTTATGGTTAATCCTGATTATCCTCCAGTTCGGCAAAAGCAGCTATCTTTCACTCCAGAATGACACAATATCATCAATGAAGAGGTATGACTTTTGGACACATGTATGATCAAAGAGGTATATTACCCTGGATTAGCTAACTAACACTATTCCAGCTAGAGAAAAAAATGGCAAGTGGAGGATGTGTGTTGACTACACCGATCTCAATAAAGCTGCCCGATGGATCATCCTCTGGTGGTTGTTTAATTTTAGCATTCGAGTAGCCCATCCTTCCTCTACAGTTGACAAAGAGCATCGCGGACCAAGACCAAGCAGGGTAGTTAGGCCCATGTGATTTTGCAGTTGTAATTTGAAGCGTAGGGCTTTCATTGGGAGTTCCAACCTGACCCACTAATGGTTTTGAATAATCTCTATTGTCTATGACATCTTGGGACACTCAAACACAACTCAACCTGTCCAAACACAATGAAATTGGAAAAATTACTCAAAAAAACCCACCACTATTTCCAAATAATGTATTTCAAAGCATAAGAGGAAGCAAGGCTGGAACAACGCAGAACTGTATGGACATGGCAAAAAAAGACTGCCCTGCCAAAACAGACACCGCCAAATACACATTTTTGCTTGTTTTCAATCCAAACCAACACAAATGGCCATGGGTCATCACAAACAACCTATCTTAGGCCTAATTTCACCCCTTAGGACTGTTTTAAAGCATCAAAAACTAGTAAAAGGTTCAAAATCTACATATCAAAAGAATACCTCAATTCTTCTCAGATAATCATTTAAAAATAGAAAAGTCTGTTCCAATGACCTCAAAAAAACTTGAAAAACCACCATTGAACTCAGCATTAAGAGATGACCCACCCCAAGTGATCAGGTTGCCAAAAAATGTTGACGTTATCATGACATTAGCATAACATCATCATATTGATGATGATGTCAATGTGTGATCAGGCCCCTTTTCGTTCTTTGATGATTTCCCTGGTGTTTTTGCACTCTCTTCTCCTTTGCATTTGTACTGTGGTTTCTTTGTCTCTTCATGTGCGAGTCTAGGGTCGCACGTGAGGGGGAGTATTGAGAGCTTGATATACATTGTTGGCCCATTCTCTAACAGCTTAGGCCTTTTAGAGCAACTGGTGATCTAACAAAAAAGATATTGCTAGGAAAAAGGAGAGAGAATCATGGGATAATCTTCCTTGTATTCCTTTTAGGGAGAATCACTTTTTTGTGGATACTTACAAATCAGTCAAGTGCAATTATCAAATTAGAAGAATGTCATCTTAATGAGAAAAGTTACTAAAACATCAACATTCATTGTTCAAACTATGTTGTTCCGAAACTTCCCTTTTTGCAAACGTAAAAAGACTAATTTACCCTCTTCTTCATCTTCTCTTTTCAAATCCCTAACCCCATCACCATCTACCACCAGCCCACCCTCACTAGCTGCCACCACCACCCCTCTTCCTCATCATTGCTACCGCCTCACCACAACCACCACCACTTCCTAAGTTCCAAGGAATTTCAAAACACGTTACTTGCCCCACCACTGCAAAAAGATAAAACAAAAAAGCAACTTCCATATGCAACCATCACCTCTTCCCTTACCCCATCCCTGCAAAAAAAAAAAAAACCCCTGATCACCATTTCCTACCCCACCGTTGCAAAAAACTAAAAATAAAAACTTCTTGTGAAATGGCTTGTGTATCTATCTATCATAACGTTACAATAGTTGCATCCAAACGAAAACGTGTTCTGGTTCTTCCCCACCACCATCCTACCCTCACCAGGTCGCCGCCACCCATCTTCTTCCTCATTACTATCGTCTCTACCACCACCACAATCACCGCTCCCTAAGCTCTAAGGATTTTCAAAACAGCTCCCTTGCCCCACCGCTGCCAAAAAAAAAAAACTACTTCGATTTACAATCACCTCTTCCCTTGCCCCCATTGCTATTAAAAAAAAAACCTCGATCAGCATTCCCCTACCCTACTGCAACGGGAAAAAAACATTGTGAGATGACATGGTGCAACTCTCACAACGTTCAGACGCCACTAGTATAACATGAGATGCAAGGACTACAACGCTAGGTGCAACTAATACCACACTACACAACTCATGTTATAATAATTTCACCTGAACGTTGTGTGAGTTGCACCCTAACAAGAACGCATTTTGGTTCTTCTTGATCTTCTTATTCCTTACCATCACCATCAACCACTAGCCCAGCCTCCCAAACCGTCGTCGTCACCCCTCTTCTTCCTCATTGCTACTGCCTCCATTACCACCTCTCCCAAAGTTCCACAACTCCCCGAGCCCCAAGGACTTTAAAAACACATCCTCTTGCCCCACTGCTACAATAAACAATAAACAAAAACAACTTCGATCTACGATGGTGTTGTTAGGGTTAGGGTTAGGGTTTAGGCAAATGAAAATGGTTGGTTGGGTGGTATGGTGGTGTTAGGGTTAGGGTAGGGTAAAATGAAAGAGGGGGAGAGATGAGAATTACGGTTAGATGGGCAATTTAATAAAGTTGTTTGGCTATTAGACGAGAAGTTTCGTCATACAAATTATAATGGAGAAAAAGTTGATGTTTTTCTAATTTTGTTGATGTTTTAGTAATTTTTTATTAAGATGACATCCCTTTTAATTTGATGATTGCACTTGACTAATTACTAAATATGTCACAAAAAAGTTATTGAATCATAACCCTTTATTCTTATTATACTAATTTGAACAAAAAAGACATAAATACCCTCTAGGAAATAATTAAAACATATAGCTATTTAAAGACATTCCAAGCACATTTATATTTCACATGTCAATGTATTGGAAGGAGAAAAAATTGTACTTCAAAGAAACTTGAAGTGCATTATTTATTCATGAAATGGGTAGAAAACTTATCTCCACTGTAATGGAGGCTGCAAATGAAAACCCATAGACTAACTAGTATCTGAAGATCTACCAAAATCTTACTCAAGGTACAAAATAGAAAATAAAAATGAAGAGTTCCACCAACCTGCAAGAACCACTACAAAAAAGGTTCAAAGACGTGCCAGAACTATAAACTGATTTTAATAACTTTACCTCGGGGTTAAGAAAAGCAAGCTCTCTAATACGTCCAGCTATAGTATTGTACTCGAACTGAATGGCAGTAGTGAATACTGCATAAGAAACTCAGTCAGAAAAAGGATATTGTAATCCCCAAATGCAATAATCACTCAGAAAAAGGATATTGTCAGTGAACGGGCTTGCCCATCACAAGCGTGTGGGGTTCAAAAGAGTCAGGACTAACTTTCTTTATCAGGCCAAAACTTGATGCATGTTCCTTCACGATCTTTTGATTCAGCTGGAATCTCATGACATAATAAAGTTGTCACAGGCTTCCCACGGGAATATTTCTGCTGGTATTCTTTTCCATCACGCCAAACAGTAACTTCTAATACCTGTGAACCAGTACATACGAAAATTTATGACTCATTCTAGCTATGTGGATGTTATTGGTGCTTTCAAAAATTAGAATGCAGATATAACAATAGATAAAAAGGAATGAAAGTTTAACTGCCAAAAGCATGATGAATAATACACCAGAAGACAAAATGCTAGTATATTATATTGTGTTCGATGGCAAGTGGAAGTAGTAATTTTGTTGACAGGTCAAAATCAGCCCAAACCAGCCAGACTTGTTATGCACTGATCAGACAAGTACACTGTGCCGGCCTAAAAGAGAAATTGTCCATTCTGGACTAGGATAAAGAGAAAAAAGAACAGAAGAGGCTTCAACACCCTCCTGATCTGGGATAAAGAGAAAGAGGGAGGAACAAAAGAGGCTTCAATACCATTCTGATCTAACAAGCTGACAACTTCAAGATGTAACCAGGAATGACTGTCAATAGTTGCAGAATGGGCAAAACAAATACAAGGTGGCACTCTAGGTTCAGTTCCAAGCATTAGCTTGGTTCAAAAGATTGTAGAATATCTCCTTTAGCCCAGCATGTCTGGCAAAAACTATATCTAACAGTCTTGTTTCTTTTATTATAGAAGCAAAATCTATTGAAATAGAAGAACTAATTAAACATCAAGAAGGGAAAGGTTTCCTTAAAAAGAAAACAATAATAACTAATGAAAGAAAAGGGTAAAAATGACTACCCACATGTATGGACCCTTGCCCATAAACCACCAAAAAGAAAATATATATATATATATATATAAAAGGACAAAATGGACAGCTGAAATTATCAAAGAACATAAAACATTGATGAAGATCAGCAACTCGAAGTGTGTGCTCAGAAAAGAAGAAAAAACAAGAAAAGTACATTTTGCCCCACCGATGGACCAATGGGTCCCACTATGTGTCACATGATTGGGAACCACTTTAGTTGGGTACACTTCACCCTAATACATTTTAACCTGGGGAAATAAGAATTACCATAATCAAAATCTCTTGGAAGATTTACTATATGTTAGGTATATTTTAGAAATTTCATCTTTCGCTTTCCTTTTTTCATAGCACCTACTAATCATTTATGGTTTCATCAAAAATCCATTTCTTGTTCTGAATTAGTTTAGTCTTCGTTAGTTTAGAAATTCTTTATTGACTGGAAGCTTTCAAAGTTGAAGGCTTCCTATTTTTAATTTACTGTGCTTCAATATAATTAAACAAGCACACCTTGTAGAAACAATTAAAAGAATTTTGATTAATGAAAAAGTAACTATAGATTTTTAGATTCTCTTAATGTTGAGACTCCATTAAATTATTCTAAGAAAGACTCATTTTTCCAAAAAGTAAGTAAAATTGTTGTTGAGAGCTTGATATACATTGTTGGACTATTTTCTAATAGCTTAAGTTTTTGGATGAGTTGGTGGTATAACATTGTATCAGAGCCTTGGTTATGAGAAGTCTTGGGTTCAAGTCTCTCCATTTAGCTTGTTTGTGCAAAATTGCACTTTGTTATGTTTCGTATTTGTGTGTGGTTTGTCTCTCCACGTGCTAGTTCAGGGTCGCACGTGAGGGGGAGTGTTGAGAGTTTGATATACATTTTTGACTCATTTTCTAATAACTTAAGCTTTTGGATGAGTTGGTGGTTTAACAATTGTAATATTAACAACAGTGCTAGAGGGATGCAACCCATGTAAAGGCACAGTTTACATGAGCCACTAACCTAGACTACCTCCATAAAAGAAAAATCTCCTAAAAAATCTATAAATGAATGGAAAGAATCTGGGAATCATCCAAACATCCGAAAATAAAAAAGTATCCAACATCAATTTCTTAATCATATGAATAATTATAAAAAAAAAAAAATTAGATCTTATGAACAAATTTTAACTGCATCCTCAAAAGTACACCTAATATGCTCCCACCACACTACTCCACATGAGAAATAAAGCTGTAGCCTACAAAGCCCAATGGACCTTTTTACCAACCACCAGCCTAACAACCAAGAAGATCCTCCACAGATTGGGGAATAAACCAATGCACACTAAACAATGAGAACAACATGAAACACAACTCGCATGCAACCACATAACAAAGAAGGTGGCTAGTAGGTTTTTTCCAACCTTAATGCACATACAACACCAATTAGGAATCCATTTTTCACCCTTACCCAAATTATTACTAGTCAAAATGGCCTCCAAGGCAGCATTTCACACCAAAAAATGAATAAATACATAAAGGCACTTTAACCTTTCAAATACCTTTCTAACTGAACAAGCCCTATTTTCTCCACATAGAATCCTATAGAATGATAACAAACCAAATTGGCTATTCTTGTCATGATTCCAACTTAAAATCCTCCCTATTGACGTAGAAAAGAGCTACAAAAGACCTTAAATAAAGCATCTTCATATTTCAATTTATAATCTTATAGTGTTCTATAGAATCAGAGCTCTCAGGCCACTCCACTTTGAAAACTTAACATAATGCCAATACAAGTGTTCCTCTATCAGAGGCAATCAAAACAAGTCAAGGACCTATACTTTCCAAAGAAAATCAGTACACCAAACATTGTGCCAAAATCCCACTCTACAACAGTAACCATAATAACCTTAAAAAATGGAGAATTCCCTCCTCCCATTTCCAATGCCCCTTCCAAAACGCAACCCTATACGAGCTTGTAACCTCACCTGAGGTCCACTCCCTATTGTTGCCTCCGAATTTCCACTTTACAACACTTTCCTCTATTTGCTATTAGATTCCACAACTATTTGCCCAACATAGCTTGATTGAATTGCCCAAACATCCTTACACCATGTCCTCTAGAATGCAAAAGTTACACAAACTTTCAAGCCACAGGATGAAATTTTAAACTCCCCCTATATACCACCCCACAAGAAATAGCATTGAATCATTTCCCACCATTCAGAAATCAGGGCCAAGATGGTAAAAATAGACATGATGTACATAAACAAACTCAAGAGGGTTTCTTTCCCATCGATGTATAGTCTAGCTTGCAATAAGGGGGCCTGGGTGAGGGAGTGCTGGGAGAAGGTTGGGGGTGAGTGTGTTTGGAGTCCCAGGTTTAGGAGGGAGTTTTTTTTTACTAGGAGCTAGAAGAGGTGGGCTTATTCCTTGTGCATATTCAGAAGTTGAGGGTGAGGGAGGAGGGGGACGATGGTATGGTTTGGAATCCGGGCAAGAAGGCCTTCACTATGAAGTCTTTTTACAGGAGCCTAATTCAGGGGACTTTCATTTCCTGGTGGAATCTTATTTGGTATTTGCCCCCCCCCCCCCCCCTAAGGGCATCTCTTTTTTGTTTGGGAGGCTACCTAGAAGGCCATTTTGACTACAAAGAACTTGAAGAGAAGAAGCTTTCATCTAGCAAGCAGGTGCTTCTTGTGCATGGAAAAGGAAGAAAGGGTAGGTCATCTGCTTATCCACTGTCACATGGCAAAGGAATGTTGGGACTTGGTTTTCCCCATTTTTGGCTTATCTTGGGTAATACCAAATTCAGTGAAGGATCTTTTGTTGGCTTGGCAGGGATACAAGATGAGAAGAGACTGTGAAGAAGATTTGGAAGATGACTCAAATCTGCCTCGTGTGGAGCATTTGGAAAAAGAGGAATAGACGCATTTTTGAAGGAGACGAGCAGTCCATCATGGCTTTTAGGGACAATATTTGCGCTTGTTATTTTTTTGGGCCACAAAGGATTTCCCTGTAAATGCTTTAGCTATAGTAGATTTTTTGGAGCCATTAAGACCTTTGTAAAGATTAGTTTAGGTTGTTTTGTGGGTTTGCCCCCCTTGGGCACCATCTATATTCCATTTACTTACTTAAAAAAAAAAAGATACTTTTAGTAAGAGTCGAATTACCCTTTTCAAGAAATATTCTTTTCCACACTACTAGTCTCCTTTCAAGTCCTTCCACTATCGAATCCCAAACCAAATTTTCCCTAAAAAACACCCCAACAAGCAACTTAACAGCTTTTTGGAAGTCTTGGAGCGAAAAGAAAAGAAAGGATAATATAAAATAGAAGAGGAAAGAAAGAAAAGAAAAGAGTGTTCGTCTATGCCTTGTTTGAATATTCAAGAGAGAAATGAGAAAAAAATAACTATCTATTGTTTGAATAGTTAGTGGGAGAGAAAAGAAAAGAACTATGTGACAATTAAATCCATTTTATTACAATAACCCTAATTGTTAATACAAACACATAAGGGTATATTTGACATTTTAAAAAATTCACTAAAAAAATATCTTCTCTCTCCAAATCTTTTCTTTTCTCTCCTACTTAAAAATCTCCAAATGAGATTTTTGTGTATAACTTCACCTCAATCTTTTCTTTTCTCTCCAAATCTCTCCATCCAAACGAATTGCAAGTGAAATGTAGGAAGAGAACCCACTTTGCATCCTGCATTCCTAACAAAACTATGTAATCTTTCAGCATTATTGGAAAGTGGTCTATTCCTAACCAAACCAACTTTCTAGAGCTTCCACCACTTCCTTAATTAACAGTTCCTTTAAATATTCCTTATCCTCCTCCCTCCTAGAAGCCAACTCAAGCCCCTCAATCAATAGTATCCTCTCGTAAGAGTCCAAGTAGACGAACCCCTCCCAAAATCCCTTCCTAGCTCCTCTCCCTCCCAGCACAATCTGTAAAGGCAATTAGATCTCCTATGAGCATTAGCCATGCGATGAAAGAATTTGTGTTCTAATCACCCTCCTTTAGCCATGGAGCCCTACATTTCAATCATTTCCTCCACGACTGCCAACCTACCAAATTCACCCTTTTTCCTTCCTTCCTAACAATCTCCTTGTCTGACACTTTCCCCCTTTTTGACATCCCTCAACACCCTAATTTTCATAGAACTCAAATTGCTAAATTCTTCTCTATTCCATTTCCACAAGTCTAACTTGAGTAATTTAAGCTGCCTGGCAAAGAAAAAGCTCAAGGAACCCTCCACTTTGTACCATTACCACCATTCTTGACTCTATCAACAAACCTCACCTCCTTCAACACTTGTTCCCAAATTTGAATTGCCCTTCCTGTTATCAATCCCACCACAATGTAGAAGAACCAGCATGTGATCAAAAGCTAAGACAAAGCATGGGAAGCACTCCAGTCTCTAACCGCACCACCATTAATCTTGTCTCTTTCAACTACATATTCTCCAATAGTAATGGCCCCTTCCAACTATAATCCCACCATAGTGTAGATGAATTGGCATGTGATCCAAAACCACTCAAGGATGGAAGTACTATGATATACAAGAAAAATGCTCCTCTAAGTGAGACTCCTAAAAGCCTTAAAAGAGATTCTTCTCCGTCTACTACTTTTGTTTCTTTATTTAACTTTCCAGCATTGTTGTGCACAATTTAAAACCACAACCAACCTTCAATCACCCTAATTAATCACTAAAACCCTAACCCTTTGATTATATAGAACCCAAACCCAAATTGCCAACCATTCTAACCCTAAAGCATGGTCTTTCCTTGATGTCTAGAAAGTTAAGAAAGCTTTTCTCTTTAATTTCACACCAAAATCAACCTTAAATTTCAACCAATCTTACCCATGTTCAATCCCTAAAACTCAATTCTTACTTTTTCAATTGTGGAGGACAAAAAATTGGTGGGGGGGGGGACCAAAATTAGACCCCACCATTATCTGGTTGTAGGCAATCTTAATATCCTGTCTTAAAACTTTGTCATACATCATATTTATGGTTCTATCTATCAATCATCTCAATCCACTCTCCATATATTCTCTCATGTTGCCCTAGTTACTCTGAATAAGTCTTTCCCACCAAGACTTAACATCACAGTACTGATGCATTCAATCTATATATAACCAAGGAAAAATACCAACTTCAGGGAAAATCTTATACTTCCCTTCTATAAGCCAAGAGTAGCCAATTTACAAAATCCTCTGAAGATATTTAGGTTTTCACTTTAATTCTTTCTTACTTCTCTTTTTTTCCCTGGTGCATTCCGGCAAAATTCAAACCAACATGTCCATTAGGACCCTCTGGAGCAAGAGATGCTTACCTGCATTGAACAATTAGGAACACTTATCCTTTCAATATCACTACTAAAATATCGTAAGGGACAAAATACAGTTAGTTGTTAGGAAACCCTTCCAATTGGACAACTTTTTCAGAATTTTTTTAATTGCAAGCATATATTATCATCTTTATTTCACCATCAATTGAAGTTTAAAAAACTTCACTATAATGCCAAGAATCCTAAAATGTTCTTTTTTTTGGCTATCCACCTTAATGAGTGGAGAGCTAAGAAATAGACTCCAAGTTAACATGGAAGAAATCAGCTTAAATCTTGGGACACTAAAATCCAAGCCAAGGCCAAGAGGAAACTACAAGGCTCCCAAACCACTCACAAAAATAATAAAAGAAACTTTTTTTCTCAATCAGATTCTTGAAAAAATAAAATGCCAAACAAAATCATAAGAGAATAAAGTACCTCTGACAAGGCATTAACAACAGACAAGCCCACACCATGTAGTCCACCTGAGACAGTGTAACCACTACTTGAACCACCGAATTTGCCGCCTGCATGTAGAACCTGCACAGTTTGATCATCATATGTTATTTGCATCACATTCAAAGAAAATTGAAACATTACTTATATTAATTAATCAACAATCATTAAATGAAAATATATGACTTGCATGTTAGTACATATGTATGTACATACACAAATAAAAACATATATTAGGTTATGTATGTGATTTGTGAATAGATGTATGTGTCATTCATGTATATAAGCATAGAGATAACTACTAATGTGTCCTCACTATCGTTATTAGAATTGGACCAGATCGGCCGGTCAGACCAATAAACTAGCAAACTAGCCTGTCCACCAAAGTTCTAGAGAATAGATTACACCGTAAGGCACCACTTATCTAGCTCAGGTGGTATCTCTTGTTCTTCCCATAGAAAAGGTGTAGCGTTCAGGTCCTAGTAGAGGGACAAGTCGTTTTGTGGTGTGGAGTTTGGGGGTTTACAGGTTAGAGGGAGGGCTACACCCATCATGTAGCCCACAATGTTGGATCAAAAAAATGACAGGGAATTGAACCCTCAACCACTTAGATAAGCATGGTATACCTCATCCAACTAACGAGCATCAGTTTTTAATATATTAACATGTAAAACAGACGGGCCAGCCATTTTGACCCATAGTTGAACTGGTTGAACCGTGACCAATTTATCAAAAGAGATCGATGGTTACTTTATTTCCAATAATGAAGGTCTTCGTGACGATTTGTCCACAAGGTATTGAATCTGTGCCCTATATTTGTGTCTGGCAGATCCAGACCATAGACTTCGGAGGGTGGAAAAATGTAAGAATTAAAATCTACAGGGGCTTCTGTAGAAATATAAAAAAAAAAAAAAAATTGGGGGTAATTTTAAAGAAAAACCAATAGAATATAGTGGGGAAAAAATCAAATTTTTAAAATTTCCCCCCCTTTTTATCTGCCTGTGTCCATGTAATCTTAGTAGTAAAAATAAAATAGAAGTCTATGTTGGATTCACTTTTCCACGACATCGTACATCACAAAACAACCTTCAAAATAATGCCAACATACTATCAGTATTATCGCAGCAAATGATATTAAATCCAATAAGAAATGGCAACTGAATAGTTAGTGCTACTTTTATATGATATCATGTTCTGGTTCATGCGAGCTCCCAAGGTTATTGTCACAACATAATAGATCCACTAATCTCAGAATATGAATATTTACCTACCAAAAAATACAAAAAAAAAAATCACTGAAATGTTCTATTTTATTTACAATTAATCATGTATGTATGGAGTACCCATGTCGGATTACGGCTGCAACTCGGGCGGGCTAACCCAAACCCAACCTTAGCCCAGCCCGAATTTTGACGGGCCTGGGCTAATAATTCTACAGTTCAGGACGGGCCTGGACAAAAATATAACAGCCCAACTTCAATTCGGGCAAAGCCTGGGCAAGAGGATACTAACTCGATACAACCCAAGCCCGACTTCTTTTGTTCTTTACGAAGTAGAGTTAAATTATATAAACTAACTTTAAGTTAAATAAAGTTCCGATGTGGGATGGAAATTTTGCTTCTTTAACTTCGGCACTTTCCACTCAACTTCTCCAACTTTTTCAGCCATGAAAGACCATGCCCAGGTACATCTACAAAACTAAGAATGGACAAGGAAGTCACTCTGTCTGACAAATCAACACTACCCATTCCCAGATGCCACAAGTTCAATGTTATTTTTCAATCATGCTGAACATATAAATCTTGAAACAAAGGGTGCAAGATTAACAATGTCTAATCACCTTCTTTTATGTCTTCATCTTCATCACTGATTGTCACCAGATCCTCTGTGTCTATCTAATCACTGATATGTTTTCTCCATCTCATTTTGCATCCTTTACTTCTTTTTTTCCCCTCATTCCACACCAAAATAGCTCTTCCACCAACGCATTATCTATCGTCGTCTAATCCACATCGCAAGGTTTGTTTTTTTTGGTTACAGATTGTGTTTGAACCAGTGATTTAGAGTTGAATTGATATGAGGAATATATATATATACACATAAAGTCCGAGGATATAGAAGCAGCTGATGAGGGTCCCCATGCCTATAGGAGCCGCCGATGCATGTTGATGATCATTAAAAGACTTGAATCCTATATCAAAATTTGCCCAGGAATGATCAGTAGCACAAGAACCATTGACATTGAGCTAGCTCCATCAAGACATTGGAGTGTCAGCCAATGAGCTCTTGAACAAGAGCTCAAGAGCTCTGAACTTTGACACAGTTCTTCACCTTCATGTGGCTAGATATGTACACAAATTTAACTCTCTCTCTCTCTCTCTCTCTCTCTTCAATCGGGTATTTTTCTTGTTCTTGTTCTTGCAACGATCAAAGCCCCAATTTGCGAAATTGATCAAGGACCCAAATTTTGAAAGAGATCTCACCATACTCCTGTAAACTCTCTGCTTGAAATAAGGAATATAGTCCCACATCCTTTGGTAAGGGTTCTCTCATTCTATAAAAACGCCTCTCTTTATTGTGTAGTTATTAAGTTTTTACTGAAACTGCTATTATGGAAATTAAAAAGTAAAATTTTGAATAATTTCTTGTGTATCGGGCAACCCAAGTGAACCCGAAATTTAACTTGGGTTGAGCTCGGGTTGGAGATTTCGGGCAGAGGCCGGGTTCGGGATGGGCTTGGGTAATTAGTTTTAGAGCTCGGGATGAGCCTGGGTAAGCTTGAAGCCCGGCCCGGCCCAACCGACTTGCACCCCTATGTCGGAGACAACACAAGGTATGAGAGTGGGATATATGCATGGTTTTAAATCGCGGTATCAGGACACGTAACAGTCGCGATAGCAGTGTAAGGGTATCGAGAATATCGGTCGATACGTAATAGGAATCGGGAGCCGCACTCGTGAATTTTTTTTAATTACTAGAAAATCTCTTAAAAGTTACTGATATGCATAATTTTGCTCCAATTTATTACTTTTAAATGTTTTTAATTATTTTTAGAGCTCCTATGAAAAAAACTACTTATTGTATAAGACTTTATATTGGTTTTATATCAAAGTAAGAAGAAAGTATAATCTATTATGACTGACTACGATAACTAACAATTAAAAATGCAACTATAAGTAATTTCAAGAAATATAAAAAAATAAAATAAAACATAAACAAAGAATACACTATAAGTAAATATTAATTGTTAACCAATGGACTTAAAGTCAAATTAGCAAAAAATAACAAAACATATGAATGTGATTAATCATATTACAATACTCGAGTTTTCTAACCCCCCCCTCAAAAAAAAAAAAGATACATTTATATGATTTTATAGCAAAAATATTAATACAAAAATAAAAGCAGCAAATAAATAATTTTTACAATTAGAATCTTTTTTTAGAAGTAGCCTAGGCCCTAGTAATAAGAGTCATTCATTTTTAAGCAACATCTACAAAATCTAATAATATAAAATTTTACTTTTAAGTTTGTAGTAATTAATAATTAGATATAATTCTAGCACTTACTAAACACTTTGACCATATCCATAATTTCAAATCTTGTGTTTAATAAATTTAAATCACCATATCTATGGCCAATATGAGTTTTTTAGCCCTTAGAATAGAGAAAAATGTACCATTATTGTTACGTATCAGCTGATACCGTTACACATCGGTCTGTGAGGCCGTTATGCCTGTGAATTTTTTACACACCGATACAGTATCAGAGGGTTCAAAACAAGTTACATAACGGTCGATATTTAATACCATGGATATATGTCTGATGCATTTACTACAAGACACTTCCCCAACAAAGCCATCCAACAAAGTAATAAAGAAAACCCAATTTGTTCCTTCCATAACGTTGATGATGCTTCATAATGAATCAAATACCCACATCTATGAAGCCATTTTGCAAAGAAACTTCATTCTATCCTGATTTAGTGATTATAAAAATTAGACAGAGTGATAACTTGGTCATTTCCCCATGGCTTAGGATTTAAGGATCGAGACAAACCTAACCTAAAAACAACTACGCGCAATATATGTATGCAAGTCATGTGACAGCCTATCATGGATGGTTTATAAAACTCCAAATATTAAGGCTAGGGGATGCCAAAGAAAACTTAGCGATCTAGAAGAGGGGATCATGGAGCACACAATGGCCAGGGAGATACCCTCTTTCCTAAAGGCCTAAGGAATAAATAAATAAACCAACCGCTAGTGTAGTCTTTCAACTCATTAATTGTCTAATCTAGTGAGCATCCAGGAACAGATTCATAACTCTCTCCCCATAGCACCCAAAGTGGAGGGGAGAGAACATACAAGGGACTGACCGAATGCCTTATGTAGCTATTTGCTGCCTCTTGCCTGAGTTTTCCAACCGTGATATGTGTCTATTGCAGCTAGCCAGCCAGCAGGTCCTTCAGGAATGGAAAAAGGAAGAGTAAAATTGAAAAAAATTAAAGCTTATTCTTCATTTCATTAATTATCACATCATCTACAAATATATATATATATATATAAAACAATATGCCATAAAATGCTCAACACTGACATTCCTAAGAATAAGTTCTATGAAAATGTATAGATATTCTCATGTGAGCTCATATTGATAAGTTTGACAATCAGAAATTCAATTTGCATAATCTTTCAAAATCAACTGGCAGCCTTAATAAAAAAAACAACCTAGCTGCCTTCAGAAATAATTTCATATTTTCATTCAAGGTGAAAATTCCAGGCTACCCACAAAATCAATAGACCTTGTACACAAATTTAAAACAGATATGGTAGTTTATGCAATAATACCGTCAACACAGTCTCCAACGCAGATTTTTTCGTCACAGGATGCAAGTCAGTAGGAATCTGCAATGCACACATGAAACATGGGAGCAAGTGAAACTTGTTGCATAAACACATCAAAAACTGGTATAAATGACATATTTTAAGCAAATTCTTCAATTTATTAGAAGCCACTTGGACATTCCATTTTAAAATAGTAAAACTGATAACTAAAAACTGTACTCCCAAAAAAATATATGTGTAAAGTAAAATGCCACAAAATTATGTCAATAATGCTTTATTGATTCTACAGAAAATAGCAGGCTAAATCAGCAAACATGGCATATAGTAACATGTTACTTGGACTTTTTTTTATGATGTCGTATCCATATCGGACACATAACAGCAGCCACCTGTATTTTATTTATTGATGTATTTAAACCAACAAGCTTTAGCTTTGGTATCTCCTCCACCTCCCCATATGGGAAGTTGAGGGTTCAAGTCCCCTTAAGGGACAAAGTGTGTGTGTGTGTGTGTGTGTGTGATTTACCTATCAAAATATATATATATATATATATATATATTGACAAACTTAAATATACTACCGCAAGGGTATTAAAATTCTCCATTTTTTTTCTTGACAAGTGCATTAGGATTCTCTTGAGAACATATTAACAAAAATCACTGCATACAAAAGCATATCTTAACCCAAAAAAAAAAAAGCCTCAACCTTCTATAATATTCTAAGAAAATCATTTTAATATTGCAAGGGGAAGAACTATTACTTTACTGATTGGAATGTTACTATTGAAAATATATTCCTTTTATTGATTTCACTGTCACCCTAACTCATGCAACAATAGCAGAAAACCGAGCAAAATATGTGGACTAGGTATACGGAGTGATGCCAGAGGTGCATGAGAAGCAAATATTGAATCATATCAGAATATACTAATATGACATATCCATGTCAAGAAAGCTTGACACACCTCCTGTGAAGAAATTGTGATGATTTATTCTTATTCAACAGACCTTTATATTTAAGATAAATCCCACTTATAAAAACAAGTAGAAGACTATCGCCCATACCCCACGCCCATTGTCAGTGACGCTCACTGAATTGTCTGCATGTAAGATGACATCTATCTGTGAAGCAAATCCTGCTTGTGCCTCATCAACAGCATTATCTAGAATTTCATAAACCTATAAAAAAAAAAAGGACAATGAATGAATTCGGGAACTTAACTTTAGTACAAATGAAATTAGCACATGGAATGGGATTAATGAGCAAAAACAAAGAAGGAAAGAATATACCAAATGGTGGAATCCACGAAGTCCAGTGCTTCCAATGTACATTCCTGGTCTTTTTCTAACAGCATCTAAACCTTCCAGCACCTGATTATATCAAGCACACATCATGAAGAAAACAAACAACTATATGAATGTGAGAGCCTCTAAACAAAAAAAATTTAAATTAAAATATTAAAAACTGCAATTCATTTGCCAAAGACAAAGAAAGCATTGCATTATATAATGCTGTCATTTTTTTTCAAAGTAAAGAGTTTACGAAGAAAGCACCAAGGTACTGCATCTATTTACAGCCAAAAATACAACTATACTCTCATAGAGTTCCAAAAAAAAAAAAGAACTCTCAGAGTTCAAAAGAAAAAAACTATCTATAGACCAGGCTAAGCCCCTAACACCCAAAAATAAATGGTTCAGTAGAATGGCCTCAACATTTCAAATGGGGGACTCTACTCCTTCAAAAATGATGTGGTTCCTTCCAATCCAAATTATCCGCCATAAGTACAAGGGAGCCATATGCCACACCTCCCTTGCCCTCCTGCTCAACATGCTACCTCTCCACGACACCAACACCTCCACCGTGGATCAAGACATAACCCATGAACTCCAAAAAGACCAATTAACAAAATCCACACCACCCTTGTGATTGGACAATGATTTAAAAGGTGATTGACCATTTCTTCATTCGCCTTGCACCAAAAATCAATTAAAAACAATTCGGTGCCTTTGATTCAAGTTGTCCATAGTCCAAATATTCTCCAAAGTTGCAGACCTACCAAAAAAAGCTCCTTTGATCTCCAAATAGCTTTCCAGAAAAACTCCTCCCTCCCTTCCTCCTTCAAAAAAACTGTAAAAAGATTGTACCTAGAATTCTCCTTTATTGGACCCTGCCCTCCAAAGCCTATCCTCCCCTTCTTCAAAAATGTGCTACGCATAGTTGTTAGTATCTTACGATACGTTACGATATGGACATAAAACGATATGTATCTATAGTTGTATCCTTTTGCCCCGGATCGCACAATGCACAATACATATCTTACGATATGTTTTGATATGCACAATACATGCGATACGCACAATCAGGCTAAACGACATCGTTTTGATCACTTTTTTGTTGTTTTGTTATACACATGGGAACGTTTTTTGTTTTGTTTGGTTTTATATTACTTCTTTGTAATGTCTAGAGATCCTTCCTCAAACATGAAAGAAAGAAAGTAAGTATTTAGAGAAGATGCAGATAAGTGAACAGATACAAGAAGTTAAAGAAGAAAGATGAAGTGAAAAGTTGTTGGCATCTCATGATGATGATATCGATGCCATTGAAATTGGATATTAAGATGAAAATGGGATGGGTTATAAAAATGAATAATTTTTGGATTTTGTCTTTAAATTTGATATTGATGAACTTTGTTAGAAACTTGGATTATTAGATTATGGTTTGAAACTTGTAGTATTTATAAATCTTGATTTTTGTACTGTATGGAATTTAAGTTGATTTTTTTATAAATGAGTAGAAATGTTATTTTTATCATTTTATACACTGTATATATATAACACTATATATGACATGATACAATATATTTGAAAACGAGACAACTATACTTGGTACCACTTTTATTTTTAATTGTTGGATAAATAATAATAATTTACATATCTAATTTTTATGACAAGTGAATTGAAATGTTATTTATATTATTTTAAACATCATATATATTCATAAATGTATTTTTAAAAAAACTATAAGTATCTTACGATACACGAAATGGTACGCAATACGATACTCATTTTTTTAAAAATGATATGACTTCCAATCCACGTTTCGACAACTATGGTGCTACGTATAAAGCAAGCCATAAAACTCCAATGCTTCCTCCACTTCCCAATCCAGTAACTGCCTGATAAATCTAATCTCTCAAGCCAACTTTCTCCATGTCTTCCTAAAGCATTCAGCTAGTAAAGCTTGTTTATTGGAGACAATTTTGAAAACGTGAGGAAACCCCATCTGAGAGGCTTGGCCTTACACCAATTGTCAATCCAAAACCTAATCCTTCTCCCATTTACCACCATCCATCTAATGTGCTTTGAGAACTCATCCCACACTTTCCTAAATAGGATGCCTACTCAGGTTTTGACTTTCAAGGCACCCATTGAGGTATAGCCGATGCCTTCTTCCTTTTGAAATTTTTTATTGTTCCACCCTCACGTTTTTTGTTGTGTTTGCTATGTTCATGTTCCTAGTTCTTCTCATGATAAATTGGATCCTAGAGCTCTTCATTGTATTTTCATCGAACACTCTCCCACTCAAAAAGGGTACAAGTGTTATCATTCTCCTTTTGGAAAGCAATTGGTTTTCTTGGATGTGACCTTCTTTGAATCTATGGCGTATTTTTCTCCTCAGACTTCTCTTAAGGGGAGAACATTAATGAAGATAAGTCCAAGTATATTGTAGTTCCTACATTAGGAATGGCAACGGGGCGGAGTGCCCCGCCCCCGCCCCATCTAAAGGTTCACCCTGACCCCGCCTCGCCCCACCCAGAACCCCAATACTTAGGTTATGTTTGGTTATGTTTTTCAAAACAGATTTTCAATTTCAAAACGTGGGATACGCGTTTTGAAATTAATTTTTTTTAATTTTTAAAAATTTAGATTATCATATTTAAATGTATTTTCATAATTTTTAAAAAATTAATTACAAAAGTTTTAGAAATATTTTTCAAAAAAATATATGTGAATCACTTTCCAAGCGCAACAGTTAAAACTTTTCTTTTGGTAGGTAAATTAAAATTTTATTACCAAAATAACCAATACAAGAAAAAATAATATGAGTATGATATAAAAAACCTTAAATGTATAGTGTGGTTTATTAGTAACTATAGTGTACATAGGGAAAATAAAATATATATATATATATGAACGGGGCGTGGTGACCATCCCCGACCTCGTTTATGAACACCCCATACCGGTCTCATTAGACGTGGGTTGGGGTGAGGCAAATTGTCATCCCTATCCTACATATGGTCCTTCTAATACCACTAAACCAGATGTACAGATGTACCAACAACTATGCTGACTAAGGTGTTGCCAAGGAGTGGATTGTTTACTCTAAGGAGATAGATGGATAAGACCTATTTCTCATCCAATCTTCCAAACATCTTCCCTTGGCCGAGGTTATCCTTCTTCTACTCTTAGTTCCTAATGCTCCCATTGATGATTCTAATGTTCCTATTGCTCTTCGAAAACGTGCTTCGATATTTTGCTTTTGTAGGAGGAAATTTGGTGAGATGGTGTAGTAAAAAGCAATCAATAGTGGCTATTTCTAGTGCAAAGGTAGAATTTAGAGCCATAGAACATGGAGTTTGTGAGTTGCTCTAGGTGAAGATATTGTTAAAAGAGCTTAGTTTTAATTTTAAGAAGCCCATAAGATTGTATAATGATAACAGGGCGACAATTAATATAGCACACACTCCCATTCATTATGATTGAACCAAAAATATTGAAATTGGACAGGCACTTTATTAAAGAAAAATTGAATGTTGGTATTATTTGTAATCCCAATGTGAAGACTAGAGATCAACTTGATGTGTGGACTAAGGGAGTCTCAAATAAAGTCTTTCATAATATTCTAAACAAGTTGGGCATGTGTAATATCTTTACACCAGCTTGAGGGGGGTCTTGAAATATGCATTGTTTATTTTAGAGGATTTTTTTGTCTTTTTGGTGGAAGTAGTATTAATAAAAAGAATCAAGGAGAGAACCCTAGTCACTCTCTTTTTCTCCCCAACTAGTTTCTCTCTCCTCTTTTCTTCTTTCTTTTCTCTCTTTTCTTCTTTCTTTTTCTCTCTTTTCTATATTTTCAACTCGACAATCTTAGTCACTCCCTATTTCACCCCAATCTCTCTCCCTCTCTCACCATGTTGTGACCATCACTTATGATAGTGCCACACCTAAGCTCAACCTTGCCACTCCTATCACCTTCCTCTCTTTAATATCCAAGTTCGCCACTCCTATCACCTTCCTTTCTTTAATATCAAGTTCATTCTCAGGAATCCCTAATATTATTTACTTGAATGAAGGTTGTAACACCACATATTTTTTATTGGAATTGCTAGTTTTTTCTTTAATTATTTCTTACCGGTTGGATCTATAATAAACAAACTTCCATCTTTTAAAATGACTGAAGTAGAATTGGATTGAGAATGAAAAGCAATATCATACCCATTAGACTAATCAAATCAAAAATTCATATAAATAAACTAATAGGACCATTTGCATGAAAAAAGTGAGACGGAAGAGCCAAGTAGCTCAGACACGGATGCAACATCACATGACACGGATTCTGGCATGGAAAATTCTAAAAATGCAGGCCATAGATGCATTGACGAAATGTTAACATAAAATATATATTTTTATATGTATATTTATTTTATATGGGACAAATAGTTGCATTACTCGGGAAAATAAAGTCCAACAAGTATCACATACATAACTTTATTTGTGTATACTTTTTTCCAACTCTCCTACTATATCTCTTCTTCACTATATTCTTTTTCTATACTAAGGTGTCAATTACATGCTCACCTCGTTTCAGCCACACATATTTTATAGAATTTCTTTTAAAGAACTTTAGACACACTTACAAATGTGTCACACAACTCCTCCTAAGAAGCATACATGCTTCATGATGAAGGAGGATGGGTTGGTGTTAGAACAAATGTACAAGGTAGAACATATTTACAAGGTCGATGATGGGACTCTAACAAGGAACCTACCGAAGGCATAAGATAAGGACAGTGTGGGAGCCCTTCAATATAGTGCGGTGTAGGATTGGGAGGTTTATCCCATACCCGCCCCTTCGCTGTCCCTAGCAGCCCCTAACCAAACGAGTTATTTAAGAGCCTTCACAACAAGAAGCAAATTGAAAAGGGGAATGAGGACCACACTACAATGGTCAATTTGGAATAGACAATAATGTTCTTTAAATGTGCATCAATATCTTATTCTAACCAGTTTGGGATTTGCAATATCAAACCACAAAAGCAAGCTCCCTTAATGTTTTCCTCAAGGTGTGGGATCACTTCTCTAAGAATCAATTAGCACTCACTACATAATTGTTAGAAAAATAAGTTGATAAAAAAAATCCCTTTCAAAAACCAAATAAGAAAGATGAGTCAAAAAACCCCAAAGATGCCAGCTACAAACACAACCTAACTGTTATGCCTTCACAATTTATTCATGGTATTAAATTGATGTAGGAAAGCTTTAAGATTCTTGAACAAACCTGCCTATGGATGGGTTTGTGGTGGGTTTTTGCTGTGAAAGACGTGAAGGATTAAGGTTTTAAAGGCATAACAACAGCTATATGGTCTGTAGGCTAGATGGGCTTAGGATTGGCTTCAGTTTCAAATTGGGGGGTCGCAGGAATTTCAGAAAAAATAATTGTTGGACCCTCTAAACTGCAGCTATTTTATGGTTTTTTATGTGAACTTGAAAACCAAGAGGAAGGGGAGGGGTTATGGATGATAAATAATTTAAAATAATTGTTGGACCCCCTAAACTGCAGTCCTGTATTATATTTTTATTTTTTTTCTAAAAATAGTAGGCAAGGAAAAGTAGTAGTGGAAAGTAAAATATAGATAAACAATTTATTTTAATACGTAGTTACTAGTTACAAGAGGTCTAACTTAGTATTTATTTTACTTATTATTTTATATATAACTTGTGTCAAGTTGTCTAATTTGTTGAAATTACATATATGTATCTATTATGTTATGGTATTATATTTAATTATAATAATTTTACATATTTTATAACAAATATATAATAATTTCATATTACATAAAAAATTAGTTCTAAATTTTTTATACTATTTTTTAATTAGTAAAGAGCTATTTGGTATTAATGACTAACTTATAAAAAAAAAATGGTATTAGTGACTAATTTACATTTATGTTTTTTTTTTACTCAATTTCACCCTAGTATCTTCTTATATGGATGGACATGTACCCTAAAACATTTATAATTAATTAATTTTAATATTTATTCACACATTCATATATTTTATTTTATGTTTTCAAGTGTTTCTACATATTTTAATTTTTTTTCATCGTTTCCACCGTGTTTCCAAAATGTTTCCATTTTTTGGTAACCAAAACGAAGTTTTGATCCTTGCCTAAAACTGCTACAAAGCAAACCAAAATACAGCGTAAGAATCTCATCTATGTCTCCTCAGCATCACCAAAAATAATGGTATCATCAAAAAACAAAAGGTGAGAGATCTCTTCCCCCACCATCCTCAATAACAAAGCTCCAAAAACAGCTTTGTCAATCAGCCTACTAAAGACCCAGTACAGTTAAAGGCGAAAGACGCTAAGGTCTCACATTGCCTAAAAAGTGAGGCGACAAAAAATCGCTAGCCTAAGTGAAACAAGACACTAACTAATAAAATAATAATAATACTAAAAAAATATATTACACATTAAAAGTTAATTCATTCTAAGTTAAATAATATTTTATTATTAAAATAATTATCATGTAACACTAAAAAGTCCAATCTCAAAGTTGCATATGACATATTTAAGTGATATAACAATTTTAAGTTTTAGTGTTTTTCTTCTAAATTAATATTCAAAGTTTTGTTATCTATCTAAGTCTTATATAGAAGAATTTTTTGTAAACTTGCTAGTGCTAATAATATGGAAGACATGATAGGCCAATCTCGTAAACATCTAAACTAATTCTCAAAAACCTAGGCCTATGTTGAGAAAACTTCCTATATAAGTGATTAATTTGCTTGATGGAAGGAAAATGTTTTATGTGGGCAGGCTCAACTTTTTTGAAAAATTATGATATTTTGCTAGTTATAAAAGATGAAATATCAATCTCTACTTACAAAAAAAATTCATGTTGAAAGTGTTACTCTCCTCAAAACTTTGAATTTTTTGTAAAATTTCAAATATTTAAATTTTATTAGGCCAATTTTATTTTATAATAATACTTGTAATCAATATAACAGATTGGACAATAATACTTCTAGACTATAACTATATTCTTTTCTATTGAATATGCCTCTTGCAAAATTGTTAAATAAGTGCATAAAACACTATAAACGTAAGGACATACAAGTAAAATATGTTACAATTAAAAAGGTCATCGCCTGGTCGCCTCTCGCCTTGCTTAAGGTGATCATCTAGGCGCCGCCTCTTTGAAGATATTTGGCCTAGAACATGTTAAGACAATAAGATTGAAAATCACCTCGTCTGATCGCTTAGGCAACAAAGCAATAGCCTTTAACAACACTGTAAAGACCTCCATCATAATCACAAATAGAAATGGGGACAATAGATCCCCTTGTCTCAAACCCCGTGAAGATCGAAAGAAGCCTAGGCGAAACATTCACCAAGACCGAGAAAGAAACTATAGAGATACAATATTGGACCAGCCAATAGCTTATATAAACGTCCTACTAAGCTAATAGGCATGTAATCCTTTATATTCTCCGCCGCTTGCTTTGTAGGAATCAATGCTAAAACGAAGCATTTAGACTCCTTTCAAAAGAACAAGCTTCATAGAAGTTCACAAACACCGCCAATACATCTTTCTTAACCACCCTCCAACAATTTTCGTAAAAAGTCATCGTGAAGCCATCAGGGCCCAACGCCTTATCACCATCACAAGTTTTCAAAGCTGAAATAATCTCCTCCTCCTCTTCAAAGGATCTCTCTAACACAACAGCTTCATCCCACAAAATGGAATTGAACTCCAAATCTGATCTCCACTCACTAGATTCCTTATACAATTCTTGATAAAATGCCATTATCCCTTCCTTCACCTCCTTAGCCTCTTGCAACGTCCTCTCTCAAATTGTGACCATAGTAATGTTGCTTTTTCTCCTATAGTAATTAGACACCCTGTAATAGTATTTGGTATTCCTGTCGCCTTCCTTCAACCAAAGTGCTCTAAATTTCTGTCTTCATGAGATTTCTTCTTTTCTTTAACACACACCCCAATCACCTGGCCCCTTCAAGCCTTCTCTTTGAATCCTCTCCTCCTCTGTCAACAAGTCATTTTGCCCTTCCTATCCAGATGTTAACCATTCCACAAGAGACTTTCCTTTCTAGCTTGCAAGTTGTCAAACTCTTCCTTCAAGAGCTCTAGCTTCCGGGCCATCACAAAACTCGAGTCACCTCTTTTGTTATATCCTTGCTATCATTTTGTCACTTTATCCCTAACGCCTGCGACTTTCAACCATATGTTCTCAAATCTAAAAGGGGTCTCACGACTCTTACCCCATCGCATCCCTCCACCATCCAACAAAATCGGATCATAATCCAAACAGACTCAAGGAAACAAGTCTAAATTGAATTAGGGTATTTACTCTCCCATGTTGTGGAAATAAAAAAACTTGCCCAGTTGGATTCTCCCTGTGACTAATCCATGTAGATCTCCCTCCCTCTAATGGAAAGCTCACCAACTGCTGCTAATCAATGAACTCCAATAATGCTCTCACACTCCTGGTTGTTCTGCCTCCACCATCCTTTCGCAAGGGTATCTTGTAACATTAAAGTCACCTCCAATCACCCACAAATCCACCCCTCTACTAGCAGCCACCTGGAGTTCCCCCCAAAAATAGCCTCGTTCAGCATCCAAATTAGAGCATACCCCCCTATGAAATCCCAATCAAAATTCCCAGAAGCCATCCTAACTTGCATGACAGGAAAAACCTGCCCTCCCAATGATCCAGCCCCACCATTCCCTAGAATCTCATAACAGAAAAATCCCCCCAACCATACCCCTCGATGCCATGAACCTCCAATCCACCCATCTAGAACTCCATAAACTTCTCACAACATCAACTGTGATCCATTTTCTATTCGATTTTGGCAGTGATCCTCCCCTATATATTGCGTATTTCGATCTTCCATAACAACCGCATGAAACACCCAGATATCTACTAATACCATTTATCTTTCGCAAAGTGCACTCCGACACTTCAATTCTCTTACACTATGCTTGGATAAATAAGAAGGGAAGGGGAGGAAAGGATAACATCAGTTATGAGAGAGAGGAGAGTTTAATCCCTCCTACATGCTTGGATAACAAACGAGGGAAATGAAGAACATAATCCTCTCATCTTGCTTGAGAACAATAGAAGAAAGAAAGGAAAGGAAAGGATTATATACTTTTTTACTATTATGCCCTGGGATAAAGGTGTCTTTTTTTATTTTTTCCTCTATAATTTGAAGGTTAGAATTGGTATTATAAAAAATTCATTAAAGACTCTCTCCTTTTCTTCCATCTACGTCCACTTTTGGGAGGAGAGCAAATTGAATAAAATAAGGGTTAAGAGACCATTCCCACTCCCACTCCCACCATCCCCTTCCTTCCCTTCCCTAATTTTAAACCAAGCACAAAATAACATCTCCCTCCTTCCCCTTTCCTCTCCTTTCTTTCCAAATCCCTCAATCCAAGCAGAGTGTTATTCTCCAGCATAACTGGCACTTTAATTGCCTCCTCTTCTGGAATAATTATGGCCAGAAGGTTGCACGTGATTGGTTCTTCCGCCCAACATCCCACAATTTCCACCATCCCTCCTTTTAACTCCTCTGCAATTCCAGTATCATCCCTAATCACTGGCACATTAAAAGACAGCTCCCTCAAAGGTCCATGCTCCCCTTCCCCCAAGATAAGACCTATAGACCACAATTACAGCCTATAAAGCACGGATACCTGGACACGTCTCGGACATGCGAAAAAGAGTGTCCTAAATTTTTATTTTATTTTTTTTGAATTTTAGACACTTCCTGAACACGTTTGCGACATGCTTTGAGCACATTTTCTTTTTTTCTTCTTTTACTCTTCTTCTTTTCTTCTTTTTTTGCTAGATATAAATAATATACATGTGTTCTATGTAGTAATTAGTAAATTTGTTTTAAAACTTTCATCATGATTGTTGATGATTAAGTGAAAAAGTTCTTGAATTTTAATTTAATGGCTTTGTTATTTTTTATATCTTAATAATATGTTTGTGATTTGTGTTTTTATGCCAATTTTGATTGAAATAATATTAGGTTTTATTATATAATCTTATAAAAATTATAAATATATATATATATTCAAGGAGTCCTTGATGTATCTGTCCTATGTTTTTTAAAAATGTCATGCCGCATGTACATGTCGTGTCACATCCATGTCCTGTGTCCATATCCATGCGTCTTAGATCATAGCCCATGTCTAGCAAATCTAGAAACTACCAAAATACCCTCAACTCCTTTTTTTTGATAAGTAAAATACCCTCGACTCCTAAATTTTATTTTATTTTTGATAAATACCCTCGACTCCTAAAGTTAATAAAATAAATTTGAAACTATCCAGCTGCATACTAACTTAAAATAAACATAAATAATAGCTCGAAATCAACCCAAAAATTAAATATAAAATGATCAAATCATGCTCTATGTTTCTTATTAGTATGCTCTTCATCATAAATACTATCACATTTTCTAATGGACATCATCATCTCCATGATTATTACATGCCTATTTAATGAAAACACCATCATTTTATAAGCATAACGGCCATAATAGACCATCGTATGTATACCTCACATATTCATCAGTTGCACCCCCTTTTGGCACTCTATTAATGAAATTAGCTTATCAAAAAAACAAAAAAAGTTATAATGCCCCATTATGATGCTAGTTCATTTAAAATTCTTTTTTTTAGTTAGAAGTAAAATAAATAAATAAAACAACATGCAACCAATGTACACATGATATATACCAGAGCCATAAAAATAGTACTTCTAACAAAAATAATGTGCTCCTGTAAATTCTATTAAAGAACCCAACTCCACTTATCAAAAAATAAAAGAACCCAACTTCAACATCCCTATAGACTCAAAATAAAGAGAGCTCAACATAAGTTGTTTCAGCTTAGGAATCAACAACTCCACTTCCTCAAAAGTACACCTTTTTTCACTCCTTCTAAACAGGCCATAGAAGGCACTATAGTGTAGCTTACTAAGCATGATTAGCTCTCCTAACTGCAGCACCCCTTACCACCTCCCATGCAACCCACTAACCAGCCGCAGCATGATTAACTGAACCCTTGAAATGTAAACAAGAAGCGCCAGAGATCCTTAGCCATAACGCAGTGGAACAGTGGATAATTTGCGGTCTCTTCAGCAACTATGCACATGCAACACCAGTGGGGGAGCATTTTCCCTCTTTGCCTAGATTATCAATGGTTGCACCTCCAGGGATCTAAACAAAGAAAGAGACTTTTCAAGGCACTATTACACACCAATTCCAGGGCTTATTCTCAACCTCATTTCTGATGTAGGACATAAAGAAGAATGATTGAAGCCGAAATCAAACATCTAAAGAATCCAACTATCTTGTTGAGGTAAGAAACCACCTTTCCCTCGATTGCTTCCCATTTTGCTTGATTGAGGTAAAAAAATACACCCAATTTCAATCCTAGATCCAAACCCTTTTTTAGGTTGAAAACTATGTGGGTGTGGGTTAGCAAGACCAAGATTGCTTCTCTTGGTTCAATCTCGAATGAAGATCCACAAGTTTTGACTATGGCGAAAAGAGGAACATCTAAATTGCCCCTTTTACAATTTTTCCCGTCTTGTGCTTGCGTGACTTTTTATCATGTGATTGTATCAAAATTTGATAATAGAATGGAACATTGTTAGAACAGTTTGATAATTTTTTTAATGTTTCTTTATAGGTTTGCAAATCAAAAGGCATGAATGAATGACTTACAGAAAATTTTCGCACATATTAAATTTTTTATTACCTTTTTATTTATTTTGAAAACATTAAACCACTAATATGCATTTTAAAATAAAAAAACAATTGCTAGTGAAGTCATCATTTTTTATTTTAACTATTATGTTTAAATATAAATTGTATCAATTTGATCAACAATTATATCATAATCCATCACGTCCATTAATTAAATAAAAATCACTGAAAAACAATTATCACATTAATCTGTGTTTTAGGGGTCAAAAGGCGTATTTGTCAAAAAATAATAATAATTATAAAATTATTGATGCACTATCTGATTCCCAGGACTTACTGAATCTTATATGAGATGATGCATTCCAGGGCCACCTCCCTGACAGTATTTCCCTTCATATCAATTAATTATAGCTTGCTGAGATCATTTTTAGAGTCTGAAAGGTAAATGCTGTAACATATTGGTTGCATAACGAGGATTGTGGTTTCTTAATGGTTGTGTATCAATACAATTTTGAAATTTTTCGGTTCTTTGTGATTGAATCATTGATTCTATAATTAATATTCTTTTTCTTTTTCTTATTGAAACTGTTTCTTGCAATAAATTTCTCCTATTATTTAAGATAGACATGAAATATATCCTAAAAAATGTATAACAACTCGGTCAAGGGATCCACAAGCTGATTACAGATTCTTTTGGATACTTCAACAATGCTGTCAAGTTCAAATCACAGCAAAATTAATGAACGTCTTTATTTGTGAACTGAAAAATCATATTGCACAAGTTATTTATCCAATCAAAGCCATTAAAGTAATATGCAAATACATTAACGCGTCACAAACTCTATATGCCAGTAATTTACCTGAATCTGGTCAGAGCCATAAGCTTTCGAGCTCGTACTTTCCTGAAAAGCTTCAGTCATAATGCTCGACGACATAAAAGCCCTTGGAGACGCTGCATTTCGAATCAAAAACCGATTCGAAACCCTTCTCAATCTAAAACTCGTCCTAAAAAACAAGAATAGAGATTATTAATATCACAACATCACTGATCAAAAACCAAGCAAACCCACTTTGAGCCCCGTTTTGGTTGTACATGCGGGAAATTACAATTAACTATTCTAATTTTTTTTTCTTTTTTGGAAAACAAAGCAACAGAAAAGACATAATAACATATTTTCTTGTCTTTCCCTACGTTTTCTCTGAAAACACACGAAGGGTTGAGAGATAGAGAAAGTACTTGGTATTGAAGAGAATGGAGGGGCGGGAAAGAGTTGAAGATGATGAAAGAGAAATGCTATGAGAGTGAATTGAAGAACACATGAACAAACGGGAGGCCATGAGTCGAAGAAAGAAGTTCGGAGGACGCTTCAGAAAGGCCATGAAAGTGAAATTTTTCTGGCGTTTTCTCGCCCCAGAAAACTGAAGATTGTGATTTTCGAATTTTGGGTTTGTGCGTGGTGTGTGAAGATAAACCTCTCGGAGACCATCTCTTTTGATTTCCCTCTAAACCCTACTGTGTTTTTAAAAACAAAAGCAGGGTATAGGCCAAACCGGTTTAGGGCCTTTCAAATGCGGGCCCTGGCCAGGGCCGGGGCCAGTGGGTAATTCATTGGCAATCAAAGGTTCGTGATGGACTGGTCCTGATCAAAAATTAATAAAATAAAAATAAAGATAAGCCACTAGAAGGAGTGCCTATTTGCGCTCTCAAAGAGTATTTATCTTCCCTGTCCATTCCACAGCGTATTAGAGGGCATGAAATAATGTGATCCCTTATTAATCAGGGTGTTGCGGCCAAGAGTTCATAAAAAAATACTAGAATTATCATCTAGTTTAATTTCAAATATATTAATTTATAAAGTCTTTCAATTATTTAATGTCAAAAATATTCTTTTCATCAAATTTTCGTGAAATAAGGAGGAACCTCAATTTTTTTTTTAAACTTTAAAATTCAATAATTTGATATTTATACATCTATTTTTAACAAAAATTATATATTTGAATTCTAAATATCGAGATTTATCAAACAAGATTTATATTGAATATGAAAATGTAAAGGAAAAAATTATTTCAAAAGTGTAAAATTTCATTAGCGAAAATATAAAATTTACATTTTTACAGTGAAAAGCTTAGTCCAAGCTAAAAGTGTAAAATTTTATACTTTTATAAAAATTTGAGAAACTATTGTTATTAGTTTTATTCAGCTTTTAGCCACATGCTGAATGTTCAAGACTAACTTTTAAGCTTGTGAAAATTTATTCACAAAAAGTTATATTTAAAAAAAATGGGTGATTAAAAACCCACTAGATGTGAAAAGTGTAAAATCTCACACTATCGCAAAAGTGTAAAATTTTACACATTTTATCAAAATTGAAAAAATTCTAGATGAAAATAGATTTGATGATTGGGGTCCTCTTACTTAAGTTATTTTATTTGATTGTTTTTGTTCAATACATTAAATATTTTTTCAAACCAAAAAAAAATAATAATAATTATTTACTCTTCAAATTTGAGATTGCCTTTAGCTAGTATTAGGTGTTGAGTCGTGGCTGGGAGCAACTACGAAGAGGCGCGACTTTATTGGTGTCGTGCCTCTAGCCCGCAGGGCCAGACTAAAGGGTCATTGAGACCCCAAAAGAAGGGTAATAGGACTAACCATCCTAGTCAAGTATTTAAAATAGAGGCCTTTTTTTAAAAAATTGATTTCCTTTAATCGGTTTCGGTTCAGGTTCCCTGATTAAACTTGTTCAAGTCTCGTAACGGGATTAGATGGAATTGATTACTATCAAAGTAACTATACCAATCGTCTATCAACAATGTACATTATGGTAGTGTTCAAAGCTGACTCTATAATCCAATACTTATACATCCCATGTACATGAATATCTGAGAAGGGTACAAGCACCTTTAATAAATATAAATGAATAAATATATGAATGTAACTAAGTAATACAATGACTTCAGTCCATCTCTCAATGTTTCACATCTGTCGTCCATCAAGTCAATACTTGTCATTCTCATAAACATAAGAGGTAAGCCATAATGCTCAGTAGGGTTTTCCAAAACACATAAGCAAGCAACGTGCAAAAACTAATGCAAGTCTGAAAAGAACACACCCTAAAGTCCAGTATGCTTCATAAGCATACAATATCAACATATCCCAAACACATGCATAAGTATAAGTATCAAGAAGATATAAGACCACTACATGTGGTTTAACAATAATACCCAAGTAGTCGGTATATGAAAGGTCGGACGCATGACATAAGTGTAAACATACAATTTCACGAAGCGCCTATATTTCTTATTTTAAGGCCACAAGAATAATATATATGCACATAACAAATCACAAGGTGTAAGTATAAGCTTACTAACCCCACGACAGTACCTTCATTTCCTGTTCAAAGCTACAAGAACAATATATACATTCACAGTTATGCAACCAGCCACAATTACTGTAGTATCATAAATTAGCAATATATAGTCCATTAATAAACACAGAAAATATCATATGAGCTTCAAGGAAAATAATCTCAAATTGATCAATCCATAACAAAAGGGATAAAGCCTTATTCAACTCATTCTATTCTCTCAATAATCTCAATCCCATGAGTAACCGCCTAATTTAGCTCCCGGTAAGCCTATGTGCTTTACAGGCTATTAACCCGATAGAGACAAACGATCCACCTACGCGGGTTTATGGCTTGCAAGCCGATGAGAGACACCATTTCTATCATAAATAGAATCTCGAGTAAAGCGCAATCTCATCATGCTCAAAAGCACACAAAAGACGTGACTAATTCTCATCCCAAGTCATTTTCTCATAAGTGTCCATTCCCAAATTTCAAATATCTCAAATCCACACCACTTGGGTGTTCTAATATCATATTCCCTCAAATCTCACACCACTCAACTATATTTATCAGTATAGATAACAACATCAAAAAAGTCCACAATTAATAATTATAAGAGATGATATTTGATTCACAATAATTACATAAGAAACATTGATCATGCATATCCATGACAGAAATAGAAATAATAATAAGTGTCCACATGGTGATCACATCTATCCAATAATATCATGCAATGTCTAACATCATGGTAATCAAGATAGTAATCGTATCATACCGATAATTTAATCACAAGATAGAAGATAGTAACGATAAACATATCATGTAGATCATATAACAAGTACACACATCAATAAGTCAGGACATTGCCCTAGTCCCAATCATCACCCCAATACATGGAGACACTACATGTGTCTTTCATAATGTTTGTCAATTGCCTTACGCACCTACTGTTCCATCCCTAGGACTACCTTAACCTTTAACACTAAGGTATCTTGTCAAGTCTTAAAGTTCTCTACAGCTAATTACACATTAGTCTACATATCGGGTACTCGTTTGCCTGAAGAAATATAAAAAATGTGTTATTGAGCCTAAAAAATCCTAAGGAGTCCCTATTGTATTATTTCTAAGCCATTTGATTGTCTTTTAAACCCATAAGGGTACTTCGTAATTTACCAAACAAGTTACGCGTCTACTGAGACACCGTCTCACAAAATCGACCTAGGAATCAAAGCCAAAAGGTCCAAAATCCATAAGTTCTCCCTTTTACCTTTTATTAATTCTTCAATATATCTTTTTCCTATCCAGAGGCATTTTACTGATTTCACATATTCATGTGGACCACCCCAAGTCCCCATTTCATTAATCTGATATTATGTTTGAGTTCCTGGCATCCAAAAATATTGGAAACACCTCTTTCAGATCTTAATTTGGCTTTTAATTACTTAATATAAGTCTAGAAGTATAATCGTCATTTTACTAATTTAGGGAGGACCATGACCGGGTCCCATTTTGTCCAATCTAACATTACATTTGAATTATAGGCATCCAACAACCTTGCAACAACCTTTTTTCAAATTTTAAATTAGCCATTATATTTCTTAATTTGGCATTAAAGATATTGTCACGACCTGAGACCCACCCTATGAGGATCTCGAACCGCGAACCAGACCAGACACTGTTGTCGAACTGGATCTCTCAACTTGCTACACAATCAGTGCTACTAACATGCAACAACTATCATAATATAAAAAGTGGAAGACTTTAAAATATAAAAGCTGTATGTCATATATATATATATATATATATATATGTCTGGTTCTCAAAATACAGACTTTAAAATTCTTTAACTACTGTATATCCCCAAGACGTGGATGACATGGGAGGCTACAAGACTGTACTATGTATTACACTTGCAACTTCAAAAAGTAATGCCCAGCGCTAAGCTATCAAGCTCTATCGTCTGCTCTCGATATCCGTGCTAAAAAATATAAGTAGTATCTATATGAGCTATGAAAACTCAATAAGTGATTATCCTTTGCTCTGCCATGTGTACAAATATATATAAAAGGCATAATCCATAAAAAAAAAAAGCTAGGATGTATGCAAAAGTAATAGCCAGTCAAGAAGTATAGAACTCATCAAATGAATATCAAATGGTAGAAAGCTCAAATGATAAAGAAATGAAGATCTTGATCTGCTAACAAGTATTATACTGCTACAGTCATGAGCTGTCTCAAGTATAATCATATGTACTCAATACAAAGCTGTGAAATCTCATGATCATTCATAATGAAATAATATGATCAAGTTATGATAATCAATAATGACAGTGATATCAACAAAAGTGGATTCACTCTAACTGGGGCCTAGAATTTCCCCTAAGCTCTTATTCAGTTCCAACCCAGGATACCTGAATAAAAAGCTCTGTATACAATGTAACTCTACGTCCCATGCCTCACATAGCAACATATCTGGTGTTCTTCTTAGAACCTCAACCCGAGGGTCGTAGTAAGTAGTCAGATGGAGTTTGTGACTAAGAACAAATCTGACACTAATAATATATCAGGATCATGCTATCTTCCACGAAGAGTATAGTGGAATCATAACTAATTCTCCGCATCGTAACATAAATATAGCTTTTGAGGGCTAAGGTCACGAGACTTCTTCGAACATAACTATCTAACCCGCTCGGCCTTAGATACAAGTGTACAAAAAGGAATCTATGCATAAGTGTACAAAATCATGATTGAGATATATGGCAAACAATAAAATACTTCTCACATGATAGGACAATATCAGATGTGGACTAAATAACTTCTGGCATGTATGGAATACAAATAGATAGTATCTGAAAAACTGTTGACATGGCTAGAAGTATCACATGCATAGACTGGATGTCACTTACCTTTTACTGTATTGCTATAAAAGTTCAAACCGCTTTCTCCTTACCTTTCGGTGTTCCTAAGATTCAGAAAACGTATCTTAGTCTATAGCTACATGAATTATGTTATTCATCAGATTTTATGTCTCTTAACCATAAGTATCTCTTTTACTTAAATAAACTCTACCATTGAATTTGGAATGTCGAAGAAAGTCAGTTTAGGCTTTTGCGGAATTCAATTCGGACATCTGTACTAAAAAGGATAAAACGGTCATTTTACACTTTTACAGGTTCTTACTTCTCAAGACCTCTTTTCACAAATCGGACTCCACTGTTGAATTCAGAATGTTCGAAATAATAAAAATTTACTATTTATTTAATTAAATCGGAGTCCGTTTGACTCCTTTTTGACTTAGGGGCATTTTCAGTAGTTTTTATTTTATTTTAATTAATTAATTAAATTAATATTTAGTTAATATTATATTCTGTGGGTCCTTTCATAATAACTATAAAATTTAGGGTCACTTTAAAATTTCTCTTTTTATTGGGCCAAATGAGAATTTCTGATTTGTTATTCTAAATCATGTTATCCAAACAGTGGATAAGGACATCAATTTAGAAATAAGCTATCCCAATTCGATTTTAAATTTAATTTCAATTTCTCACTCTTACAACCAAACAGTCCCAATTCGATTTTAATTTAAAAACACTGCTACTCTAAATGACGCAATATCAAGGCAAAACACCTCAACACGGTGCCGTTTGAAATAAACCACTGTTCACTATTTTCCTCGATTCTTCGGTGAGGTTCTGGTAGGTTTTCGTCGTCCTCTCCGGCGATGGCCAGTATTTTTTGGTTGTTTTCTTCCCCAAACTCAATGTGGTCCTCCTCTAAATTTCATGAGGATCACATTGCCAACCCTAGATTTCCATTTAGATTAACCGAACTCCACGAATAGGCAAAAATAGTAGCTCTAGTAAAAAATGCGATTTTTTGGCGAGCTCAAATTCACTATGATTTCTTCACTGTTTCTCCCTAATTCTCTTTCTATTTTTTTTCTACACCTTGTAGGATCAATTCTATACCATTTAGACAAAGTTTAATGCATAAAGTATCAAGAACTCGAATTATCTGTTAGATTTGCAACTTCATTTTTCTCTTCTGTTTCTACACCAAATGACCCTCGGTTTCTTCCTAATTTCCTTATTTTTCATGCTTGTTTGAACCCTACACTTAAAACTAAATGAATATGCTTGAAAAATTAAAAACAAAAATGGATCTCACTTACCCGTGTGAGTTTTTGGCTCGCAGTTTCCCACTCATTTCTTCTGGTTTTTCTCCTTCTTCTTCATTTTTGAATATCAGAAACACTCTCAGCTTCTCAAATTCCTTTGATGTTTTCTGAATTCCTCTAAGTGAGCAACCATATATATATAGAGAAATTTTCACCCATTTGCCCCACTTGCAGCCACTGATTTTCTCTTTCTTCCTCCCATTTATGCCGCAATATAGGACCGCTTTTTGATTGATTTTTGGTGGCTTGACACCTAATTCTTTTTAATTTCTTTACTTAGGATATTTTACACTTATATTGTATTATATACATAATACACACACTATACACTCTCTCTCTCACATACACAGTGTCGGCTGTGTGTGAGTCACCTTGACAGCTTGCATGCATTGCATGCAACCCTTTTATATGTATTTGTGTTGTGTGTATATATATATATATATATGTAACTATATATAATTATACATATATACTTATATAACCATATATATATGTACATATATACTTTTCTTAGACATATCTATATATATATATATATATTCGTATATACATATATATATATATCAAATTCTATACACATATACATACACTGATACCGAAACACCTATATATGTATGCATACGTACCCATGCATGAGTTTGCGTATGTACACGCATTACGATGCTTAGCTCTGGGTTGCTCGAGCGTCGCCCGACACTGTTTGTATACTTGACACTGTTCACATTCCAAAATTGCTCAGTCTATTTGATATCATAATATAAAGCCTTAACAGTTCGGGTTACACTGGTATTACACTACTCAACCCGGTCTACCTCGATTTACGTGTCACATCCTAGGTTAGGATATTACAGATATTTTTATAACTTTACATAATTATGTGGAGCCACTCTGGGGTCCCTGAATGTCTAAATCAAGTCTACCATTGAGTCTGGAATGCCCAAAAACCTTAAGAAAGTCTCTTTTTCATTTTATTTGTATTTAAAATTCAAGATATTAGAGAAAGAGGCATTTTCGTAATTTTAGCTTTTTTGAACTGGTTCAACAATGAACCTTCTTCCTAAACCGGTTCATTTAAACCTTTTATAAAAAAATCAAATTTTCTCGAAATGTGAAACCAAATAATCCCTAAGGACCAATAACTCGTTGACCAAGGTCAATGACCCAAACTCGACCCGACCCAAATACCCAACCAGTCGACCCGCTGACCCGGTTTGATCATTGACTAGTCAAAGATCAACCGTTGACCAGTCAACGCTGGTGTTGACCACCGGCGGCAAAACGCCGGTCACTATCTTCGGCGCGTCTCACCGGAAACTTATTTTTATGCATTTTTTCTAACAATTTTCTTACTCATTTTTCCTTCTCTTTCCATTTTAAACTTCTTTTAAACATTTTTGCAAACCATTAGGGATGTTTTCATGAATTAAAAGGTCCAATGTGACGGTATTCCGATGACCCGCACTTTTCCAATGAACTATTTCTTCGGCCAATTTGTCACTGTTTTGCCACCCCCAAATTCAAATCTTTTCCAATTCACTACTGAGTTTCTTTACCATCATTTCTGGTTTGTTTAAGGAATCAAATCTAAGAAAATGTGAGAGATCCCACATCGGGTCTCTCTCTCTAAACCGTGTATATATATATATATATATATATATATATATATATACAGAACCACAAAAACATATATACACATGCTACAAGCATGCAGTAATCTTTCCTAACTTAAATGGAAGCCCAATTTACTTAGAAACTCCCTACCTTTTTGTTGAAAGGGCCATCTTGTAGAGAGAAAAACCCGTAAAGAGAAAGAGTTTGCTCGGGTTCATCCATGGTTGCCGCTTTCAAGCCTATTCCTTCTTCTCATTTTCTTTTTTTCCTTCCCTCTTCTTCCTTTCTCTCTTTCTCTACTTCAATTCTTCCATGTGTGTTAAACACATACTGTTACACACACACCCGCATATATTATCTACCTCTCCCTCTCTCTGATTTTCTCTTGGCTCCTCACCTCACACATAACACACTCATACACTCACAATTTCTCTATTATCCTCTTTTGAACACACCTAAACACACACGAACACACGCACACACACACACACATATCTCCATATGCATTCTGGTAGGGAGAGAGAAAGTTTGAAAGAGAGAGAGAGAGACAGTTGCGCGAGGGAGAGGTAAATAAAAAAAAATGAAGGGGGAGGAAAGGGAAGAGAGAGAAAAGGTAGAGGTGTCCATCATGTCTCATCATTATCATTTTTGTCCCCTTCCATGCACTTCACCACACACGATCACTCCCTCTTACACCAGCACAATTTGACATGTGTCATGTTCTAAAATATCCTACTTAGCTTCTTAGAGAAGCTTTTCATGCTTCTCGAGGTGCCTCATGGCCAGTTGGTCAATTGTGCGCATACACGCGCCTGAATTAAAATTGTCTCAGAATTACGCCAAAATTGGTACCTTATCTAATTTTGATGTTCTGATTCAAAATATGCAGTCTGTTTCTCCAAATTCCATCGCTTGTATTTTCATATTTATCTGTCTTATAAATAATTATGTAGTCCCATGACTTACACCAGTTTCGAATAAATTCCAAAAATTTCTTACTAGCCTCACTATGTCATATTGATGACTTATCAACTCATTTTTCAATCTATTTGATACACATTCCATAAATCCCTAGTTTGACCTTAGTCTATGTTGGCAATTTACTAAATTGCCCTTTTATGATTTTTTGAGTCCTTACAATTGGTGCACACGAATCACAATCATGAAGAACTCTAAAACCATCGTTGCAAACCAATCAGCACTTTGTATGGCTATCACAAGCAGTACCTCAACTATCAACCATTGCTATTGTGATTTGTGAATCCGACCACTGTTCAACCACTACGATCTTTAGTGATGGATAAGGGAAAAATTATATGTGATGGAGGTTTAAAATTATTATATATTTTTTGAATAATATTATTTAAAGTTCAAACTTATATGAGATACGATATTCTAACTAGAGTATTTATATAAATAAGCATATATTATTCATATATATATATATTCATAAATATATATATATATATATATCTTTCATGTATATATATATGTTACAATCATGCATATATATATGTATATATTTTGTGTGGGTAACCAACAAGCTATAAATTTGTTGGTATCTCCTCCATCTTTCTATATGAGAGGTTCAAGTCCCCTTGAGACAGAAGTGGGTATGGAATTTACCTATCAAAACAAATTTGTGTGTGTATGTATGTATGTATGTATGTATGTGTGTGTGTATATATATATATATTACAATCACGTATATATATGTGTATGTCTATAACTATTACTTATAATAAATATGGGGGTTTTGTTGTCGTGCCTATTTTCGATGGTTCTCTTTACGTCATCCTGCCTACTTCAATGACCGCCTCATATGCTTGCTCCATACCACATGGCATACAAGGAAAAGTCATCGCCATTCATTTCACCTACCAATTTCGGTGACTGCCTTGTCGTTTTCTTCAGCAACCAATTTCAATCATCGCCTCATCTGCCTACTCTAGATAGGGGTATCAATTTATGGCATGACATGATAATACGACACAGAGTTAGTGGGTTTGAGTTGAGGTTAAATGAGTTTGGGTCATAAACGGGTTGACATTATTGACACGATTATTAAGCAGGTCGGCTAAGGGTTGACACGCGAGTTGACACGATTAACACGGATAAACACGAATAATTAGGAATATGTTATATATTTATGTGTAATAATTAATAGTTTTTATAAGTATAAGAAAAAATTAATATTATTTTATATTCATAAGTATTAATATAAAAATTTAAAGGTATTATATTTTAATTTAATAAAAATGTACAAAAAAAAAAACAATAAAAGAAGAAAAATATCTTAATAAGTACATTTATTAAACGGGTTATATGTGTCAAACGTGTCAAAACTCGTTACACATGTTAATCGTGTTAATTTTAATCCGGTTATTTATTAAATGGGTTAAAAGGGTCGTGTAACTCGTGTTAACACGACCCATTTATTAAATGGGTTATATGAGTCATGTTCTGTTAACCCGTTTATTATACGTGTCGTGTTAGGGTCAAGAGTTTTGACACAATTAGTTAATCGTGTCGTGTTTGGGTTGACCCATATAGTCGAATACCTATACCTTGACATGACACGAACACGACACGGCACAATTGACACCCTTAACTATAGACAACATAGCTAACAAGGGAAATGCGATAGGGCTAATATAAGATCTTTACCCTAGTTCTACCGATAAGGGTCCTCGACCATATTACTTCTATATAATATCTCTCACCTCATTATTTTTAAATCGTGATGTTACCTCATAACCCAAATGAATGATCTTAGAATTGGGTTTTAGTAATATATTGTGCTTATGGTTGAGAGAGAAATAGAAAGTGTGTGTGTGTGTGTGTGTGACTAAGAGAGTGAGTGACAAGGAGAGTCCAATAAAAAGTGAAATGGGTCAGTATCTCCCCCTATTAGAACTATCGATTGACTGTACGACCAACACTTACTAGGGCTTAGCTATAATCCATGACGACTCACAATCGCACTATAACTACGGGGTAGAAAAATAGTGGTTTATCTCCCTCATCGCAACCATTCAACGAATTTTGGAAGAGTGCCCAATTCTCAGGACCTATACCTATCGTCATCCAAAAATCACCATCATTCTTTCATCGTCATTCTAAAATCAATCCTTGCCCAGGCCCATTTTGACCACGAATAAGGTTTCTAGGTAACTTATCTCCCTATCTATTTATCCACTTTCCATATCTTCTTTGTCTAGATTTATTTATTCAATTTTTAATTTTTGGATATCTAATCCGCATCTCGATCTATTTATCTAATTTGGAATTTGAAAAAAAAATTAAGAACTGCCCTAGGCTACAATTCTCAAAACTAAATTCTGACTCTAAAATTTTAATCCATGTCATGTTTTATTTATTTGTGAGGTTTGCCACAATTATGTTGCAATTGTAGTTATGTTTAAGGTTTTGTATTTCAGGCGGTTTGATGAATTCTCTTTTGTTATCTTCTATTTATTTTTAGAATGTTGGGAAGTTACCTATTTCATTTTCATTCGTATTATCATATTCATAATAAGATGAGTGGTTGGATTCAAATAATGCTATTGATTCCAATTTGTATATTATTTTGTACCTGACTATTCTTTCTGGTAGGTATTATCATTATATTTGTTGATTCAGCCTTATTACCTCGATCGCTCTCTGTGGTTTTTTTATTTCAATTTTTGTATTTAGCAATACTATTTTGTCTTTTTCATTTTCTTATCACTAGTATATAACTTGCGACTGTTGTCAATGTCCACCTAAAATCATTAGTGGCAAAACTAGATTGTTGTGATAAGAAATCATGTTTTTGTATTGTGAAAGGGCTGAGCTAAAACCCGGCATTCAATAATGGCATAATAAAGAAAAGCACAACAAAAAAGGGATTCTTGGGTTCTTCTAAGTAGAGTCTCCGGAACTATGACAATATGGCCACCATTACTAGTCTGTTGCCCAGTTTATACCTAAGAGGGGGGTAATTTGGGTATATAGCAAATATTAACTGCTTTTACAAACTTTAAGAAATAACTCCAGTAAAGCACAAAATTAGTAAAAAGTAGGGAAGAGAGAACAAATACAATAATTTTTTGAAGTTTGAAAAACTTTCTACGTACTCGACTCAAGCTCCCCATTTGAGTTTTTTTACTATATAAACTCCTTCACAAATGGAGTTCAAACATTTATAATGAAGAAATCCTCGTTCTTTTCCTAACAAAATTTCATTTTGCCTCTCAAAGGTAGCACCTACCCACAAATCTCACTGCAATAAGAAAATACAAGTTGATACCAATAGATACTTTCTTATAGAGTTGATTGGTGAAATAAATGCTTACTTACTAATGATTGATCAAGATAAACTCTAAGTATTTAAGATGAAGAGAACTTTTAGATCAAGGTAATGAGATCTAAAGTCAATTGATGGATCAAGAAGTTAAAGCATATAAATTGTTAGAAATAAATGTTATAGAGAACCTTTATTTATAGGTCTTTCAAAAATATAGTTGTTAGATTCAAAAACTAGTCGTTCCCTCATTTTGATAAATTCAAAATTTGAATTTATGATTGCTAGATCAACAGAATCAGTTGACTAAATTCATTAGTTAGTCGACTAAATCATAATCCAATTGACTAATAAACTCAGTTGATTTGTCCAAAGGCTTAAGGTTCATCTTGTCAAGAAGAATCAGTTGATGGGTATCTAAAATCAGTTGACTGATTTGTCTAGTGTCAACATGTTCACAAATGTGTATTGAATAACCAATCGTCTGGTTTTAAGAAATGGTCGATTAGTTCTGATAGAAGGTCCAATTTTGTGAACATGAAAACAATCAATCGGTTGTATATATGAAATGGTCAACTCTAGTTTATACAGTAGTAAAAGTAGGCTTAAGAATCAATCGACTCAGTTTTGGTAGTTTAAGAAATTTTTCAATTTTGACGAGTGTTATTTTTTCCATATGACTTGATTTTTCAACACTTAAGATATATTAGTGCAGTGTTTTGAAAAATTATTTTTTAATTGGTTATGGTTGATCACTTGAATATTTAGAGCATATACAAATGATCAATCAAACCTAATTCACTCAAAAACCTAAGATAATAAAAATTAAGTTTTCACTTGACTCCTCTTGATTCTTTGGGTTTGAGTGTATCTACTTGTTTGAATTTAGCCTTGAAGTTTGCACTTGGTGTGGATGTCATAATTTGATGAATTTTGACATTTCTTGGTCAACCTTTCTCCTTGACTTATTTGACCTATTTGCATTGTCACTAGATAAAACATTAGTCCTCATAGTCAATGTCTTGTAATTATCAAAATTACTGAGATGCCCTTAGTTGAAAACTTTTAAGGCTAAAACTGTCCAATGTATAAAGCAAACTACATTACAAACATTGTTATTAGAAACAAAATAATAGCCTTATGTAGTCACTCTGGTTTGTACCTAGACAACAATTGCTCTTAAAATAATCATTATTATTAAAACATAAACAATATGTTTTGGTGCTGAGTAGCACCGCATTCGTTCATATAGGCACATATGACTAATTTACCGATGTATCATGTGAAAATAAAAATAGTTATTGTAATACCCTGACTCAACTGTAACCGAGCTAATAAGACTTTATGTTGTGATGATGAAATAAATGGTTTGGATTTTCAATAGCTTTGAATATATGGACGATGCCAGAGCAAACAAATAGCGACAAAAAAAAAATATAAATAAAAAATAATAATAATAATAATAAAATTTCAAAGGAAATAAAACAAAATAAAATAAAAATAAAATAAGAATTTGAAATAAATAAAAAGAGGAATTGAAAATGTGAACAATATATATATATATATATATGTATATATAGGTGTAAATATAGAAATATATGTGTGTGGGTGCATATCAGTTATAGTTGTAACTGTAACGTAAAGAAGGGGAATTGGGAGAGTTATGGGCGCAGCAAGTGAAGGGTTAGAGAAAGGAGGCAGAGTAATTGAAAAAAAAAAGTGAAGAAATCTTTTTAAAGGATGAAATTGTGAGAGGTTACGGCAATAGGAAGATTTGAGAGAAAGAAAGAAACTGGTGGGCGCAAGAGATGGAGGAGCAACGGTTACATATATTAATTTGTAAGCGTTGATAGAGGAGGGGTGGAACAAGGACACTGGATTGAGACTGAAAAGTGGGGGGAAACAGAAGCGGAAAACAAAGAAGAGGAGTGAAACGGAGCAGGGAGATCGGAACTGGATTGGGCGCGCACGCTTGGAACAGGGTAAGTTGGATCAATTTTTTTTTTTTTTTAGTTTAAGCATGAAACATATATTTGATGATAGGGTCTTTATGAGCATGGAATGAGGATCATTTAAAAAAAATGAAGGAAAACGGGTTAGAAATGAGGGAGAAATCAACAATTACCGGTTGTAATGTTTGAGTTTGTTTGAGTGATTTTATGCATTAAACCTTGTTTAAATCATAGGAAATTTATCCTTTTAGGTACAGGAAATTAATAGGATCAAAATGGTGTAGACTATGGGGGGAAATGAGAAGGAAAAGGGGCTGGCTGGAAAATCGCACAACTCCACCAGAGCTGTGATTTTCCTATTTTAGGGGATATCCAACACTGCGATTGGAAAACCGAGGGCAGATTTGAGTTTCCCATGAGGCATAGGTTCAGGCCCAGTGGAAACCGTGAGAAAATCCATCACCGGCGAGTCGTCGTCGACGGAAGAGACCATCGGCACTACGTTGGGGTGGGTGATGTGCTGCTGGGTTTTTTTCTTGGTTTGGGCCAAACCTAGGTCGGGTTAGACCCAACCCACACATTCAAAAGGCTGCCCAACACTGTTAAATTATGGGTTATGTTTTTAAATTGCAGTTTGGGGGTGTTTGGTTGTGAAGGTTAAGATATTCGTTGCTTGGCTTACAAGTGTAAAGGAAATGAAAAAAAAAAAAGTTGCACAAGGACTGCATGCCCTGAGACTTGAACCTATGACCAAGGGGGAAGGGTGAGGATAACAGACTACTATGCCACTAAGGCACATGTGATCAAGTTGGGTTCAAATAATATATGTATTGGTTACATTTAATTAACTTAATAAATTAGTTTAAATTAATTAAATTTGAATTAAATTCCGACGTGCAAATTAGTCCAATGAATAGTGTAAACTTACTGTTTTGGACCTTATGGATTCAATGGTGAGGTCCGTTTCAAGAGACGGAGTCCCGAAAAATAAAATACCCATAGAAACGTCAAAATGACCAAAATGCCCCTAAGTCGAAAGTGAGTCAAATAGATTCTGATTGAGTTAAGTAAATAGTGGATTTTTATTATTTCAAACCTTCTGGATTCAACGGTGAAGTCTAAATTTTAAAAACAGAACCCAAAAAATAGAGACACATAAAAGACCATTTTACCCTTGGGTAAATTAATCAAATTAGAAGTCGTAAAAGTATAAATTAATAAAAGAGATATTTAGAGTAGCGGGGCATAAATTCGATAAATGAAATTAAAGCTGAAATGTGTTTACTGATATATAAGGAGACTCAAAAGGGAAAGGGAAGATCACGGAATACTAAAACGCATGGATAAGGTAAGTGAATTCCTATATCTTATACGTGGTTTTTCAAGCCACGATCTTTCTATTACTGCCAAAACTTGTACTCAAGTATATATATCCACTGTTATTGTTTCCACCATGGATATTGTTCTATCTGTTGGATGTCTATTGATTGATATCTCATGACTTGATTCATTGTATTGATGTTTATTCACTGTATGCTTATGTTATGATGTTCCATGCTTGTACACTTCATATGGAATACAATATAATCTTGATTTATGTTAATTTCTGGGTTTTGTGCTTAGTCACATCACCCATCTGATGCTATCTGATTGACTGGGACCTACGAGTCAATTTATGGGACTTACGGGTCAAACGAACACATGGCAATGATGACGTTTTTACGCAGTGAGTTAATGGGCATTTTATATGCATTTATGTTAATGGGGGGTATGCCAAGCCCCAAAAGACCGAGGGTCTGCCAAACCTTGAACAGAGTAAAGGCATCATTCATGTTTAATTGATATATTGACGTTTATTAGATTCATAGGATGTCTTCATTCCCAATGAATAGTTCTATATTGGTTGTTCCTTATTTATTGGACTTGACTGTGACCGTTTTATTGTGGCAGTATTTATTTCGATTGTGATCATTGGGCTTATTCCATATTTATGCTACACTGTTACTCATGATTATTATTATGCCTTATTATTCATTGGCCATTGTGACTTTTTACAGTTAACTGCAACTGTTGTCATGACTGGCTATCATGTTTCCCTTGAGTTTATTTTTCCTATGTAATCCCTAACCCGTATTGGAGATAGACTTTTACTTACTGAGCTTTGTTAGCTCACCCCTTTTATTATATTTTTCAAGTGAGAATGCTACAGAACCACAGTAGCAGATTCAGAACGTAGGGAGACGGTTGAGGAGCACAATAGAATACAGTAGTTTCTCCCATGCACTCACCACCTAAAAGTGGTTTATGTTTGGTTATTGTCAGACTTATTTTCAGTTTTTGAACAAAGTTGTAATAAAGCTTCAGCACTTTAATGTTATGGTTACATTACTTATTGTTATCATTGGTAAAAGAATGTAAAAAGTAGGGACAAGCCATTGGGCCGGCCCCACGACACGAGATCCTCATAGGGTGGGTTTCGGGTTGTGACAGCTATACTCCTTATGTCGTATCAACTATGGTGACAATTTCATTATAAAACAAGTTTTTAATATCCATATTGGATTTTAGGTGCTAAGCCTGGAAGCCCATATAGTTTGGTTTTCATTTGTTTCAACACAAAATATTTCTAGGGAAATTTTTTTCAAGAAAATACTTAAATTTTAGGTGTGGAGACGCATTGTTACAAAAACAAACTTGAAACATATGATAAGTGTCGTCCAAGCTTCAAAGTGAATAACCAATGAAATAAAGCCTTACAAACATGGGAATACTTTTTGTGAGACTGTTTTGTTGAAACAAATGGAATCCTCAATAAGAAAATTGAGATTTTACTCTTAAAACTTTTTTTTGTTTCATTTGGTTATGAATGGAAAGTCTATTGAACAAAATAGAGAAATATATAAAAATATCTCTGTTTGAAAAATATTCCCTGTTGGTATTTTTTTTAGTTGTGTATTGTTTTCTCTAACTAACATTTTTGTTTTATCAATATTGGAAAATTACCACTTCCTAAGGAACAAAGATTTTTCGAAGCATTATTAGAAATATTTGTAATGTTTTTTTGTTGAAATTGAACAAAAATTTCTTTGTTGAGAAATATTTCTCTGGATAGAGAAATTCCTGTCCATATAACAAAATTTCTTTGTTCACAAAACATGATTTTTTTTTTATACATAATTTCATACGTAATGTAGATCTTGTTTGATAGATCTCAATTTCTAGAGTCAGAATATATAATTTTTTTATAAAATATAGATTTATATATTATAAGTTACTTAATTTTGAAATTCATAGGAAAAATGGGTGATGATGTGACAACACCCAGCATGTTAGGCATTCCAAGACTTGCGGCCATTTTGAATTTTTACACCAAGAAAGCGTTTTTGTCAACAAAAAATTTAAGAACTTTTGGGAATGGACCTTGTACTAATTAAACACTTTATGGGGGACCTACTACAGAATCCCCTTAAGGTATCATTTGATAATAGTTTTAGGTATTTGTTTTTCACTTTTTTTGGCTTAAATAAACAAAAAATTAGAAGTGATGTTGAATTAATTTTACTTTTAAGAGATAATAGACAAATACACTTTTGTACCTTTTTTAAAACAAGAAAAAAATTTCAAAGGTAACTTTTTATTATATAAAAATAATAATAAATTGTTTTTATGATTTTACCAAGTGGTACTTAAAAATAAAGAATGCTTTTTTACATTTCAATTTTCATTAGTTGTAATGTAATTCATTAAAACTAATTAATTAGGTAACTTTTTATTAAATAAAAATACTAATAAATTATTTTTATGATTTTACCAAGTGGTACTTAAAAACAAAGCAATGCTCTTTTACATTTCAATTTTCATTAGTTGTAATGTAATTAATTAGGAATAATGCGATGTAAAATGAATTTGTGCTCATTCCTTACAAAAATGAGCTTTGCAACTTCTTACAGTTTTTCTTTAATGTTATTTTTCCTTTCAAATGTTTTTGTCTTCTAATTTGTTAGAGGGAGGCTACGGACTATTTTTTAAAGAAAATGATGGGGAGAGGTGAATCGAGCCGATGCCATTTGCATGTGAAGTGAACATTTTTCTTACTCGAATAGGACCTCGGACCATGGGTTCTCACACTCCTAGTTAAGATTTAAGTTAAGAAAAACTAAGATGTGATGTAAATAACTTCATAGATGGCATTCAACTATGAAAAATCCAACATTAGTTTTCAAGACAAATAATAATACAAAACAAGGTAAATAAAGAGTAAACTAAACAATAATTGGACTTTTTGAATGGCTAAGAGGTCGTGAAAAGTTGTGTTAGAGATATGAGTTGTAAAGGTAAGTACAACTTGCACGTCAGATGTCAGGTGAGACTTCAAAGCAAAGTGGAATGGGTCGAGGTAAGGCGATCTAGAACCTTATAAGAGGGATTCCCAAGAGGTCGGGGCAAGACTTATGCCAACCTTCACGTGATTCCTAGTATCTAGGTCGCAATTGGAGCGCGATTCCAAATGCCTAGAATCGAAAACGAATGAGGTCAAAGTCAATCCTCTTGATGATTGATTATTCTCCTTCTGATCATTCTCACTTTATTGTGGTAGTTGTAGAGGTATTTATAGTGGTAGGTTATGTTTCAACCCCTAGTGAGCTCACGTGAGCCATTAATTGTTGACAAGTGTACCATTATGGTCCAAAATATGAGTTAGTTAAGGTGGAGTCCCATCTTTGTTCTAAAAGGTCTCGACAGCCCCACGCGTGAGTGGCCCGTTACCATAGCCGTCAATCCACATGATCCTGAATATCTCATATTATGGGGAGCGTAGCGCGAAGGATTACGCTACGTCTGCAGTGTCAAACTCGAAGGTCTCCCAGGACTTGCCCCCAAGCCTTTAGGGTGCTCTTATGAAGGGGAGTGATGTAGTGATTATGCATGACACTTATAATCTTTTATGAGTGTTTGCGTGATGGAAGAGACCCTTTTAGTGGGCCCTCTTAAGCGCATGTTAGTGAGGGTACCTCAATTGAGCGCATGCAAGCGAGGGTACCTCAATTGGGCGCATATGACCCTTGTGAGGAAGGAGGCCCCTATTAGTGGGGTTCTCTCATCTCTTGAGTGCATGTTAGCGAAGGTGCCTCAGTTGGGCGCATGTGACCCTCGTGAGGAAGGGGCCCCCTATTAGTGGGGTTTTCTCATCTCTTGAGTGCATGTTGGTAAGGATGCCTCAGTTGGGTGCATGTGACCCTCGTGAGGGTGGCCCTTCTTAGTGGAGTTCTCCCCTCTTCTAAGCATATGTTGGCGGGGGTGCCTTAGTTGGGTGCATGTGACCTTCGTGAGGGAGGGGACCCTCTTAGTGGAGTTCTCCCTTTCTTGAGCGCACGTTGTTGTGGTACTTTTGTGTTGACGTGGTACTTTGTAGCTACATTTTTCCCCCCGTCATGGTCGTTCATGAGGTAATTTTCAGCCATTTTGAACGCCCATGAATCTCTGGGTGTAATGTCTCGGGGCTGTGGTATGTTTTTTAGCCATTAATGGCGTAGAACATGTGTCATTTTCCCATTATGAAGTTTTAAACAATCGCGCCTAGGGTGTGAAGAGTTATGCTCAGAAGGTAAAGAGTCGTGTCATTTTTCCTTTGTCAATCCTTATGACGAGTTCAGACACATATAAATAGGATTGCCCCTCCCTTAGACTCTACACTTCATCTTGCGCTTGAGATTCTAGAGAGCTTAAAGTGAAAGAGACAAAGGCGAATTTGGGTTTTGTGCGAAAGTTCCCTCTTCTTTTTATGGATCCCGTCCCAGTTCCATTCTCTTTTTGTTAATCACATCCTAGTGACCTCACTTTATTTTGCTAATGGATGAACACATCTGACTTATTGGCGACCAAGAGTGGCGCAGTCCCTCCCATCCTAGAGAAGAAATTTTGGCAACGTTCTATAGAGGGATGAACGATGACATCTTTTGGAAACAAGTTGAGACCGCCTCCTTGTCTGCTCACGTCCCATAGGGTCATGTGATCCTTAGAAGCAAGGTAAACATTTCGAAGAGCGTGAAGATTCTTCACTAGCTCCGTCCTTTACCTCTCAGTTGAGCGTGGAGATTTCCCTTAATCCTTCGTCAACTACTCGTGTAACTCTAGTCACATAACCGATTGAGAAGAGTGGAAAGATGATATCTTGGTTTATCCCATCCATATTGCGCGTCGGACTAGTCTTGAGATATTAGATATCGTGCAATTCTTCCTCGAGTTGGGCGTAGGCGTGAACTTAGGAGTCTTAACACGTTGATTTCTCGATAGAGCACCATCACTCATACGTTTTTCACTTCCTAGGGGGAGTTCACTCCTATCTTGGAGGATGTGGTAGTCTTGTTAAGGCTTCCTTTGCTTGGGGATAGGAAGTCCTCCAAGCTAGAGTTGACAGAAAGAGAGAATGACAGGTGTAACTTCCTGATTTTTTGTCTTTCAGTTGGCCAGCAAGAACAACACTTGGCAGAATGAGGATACCAAAGCTAGATGCAAGGTTGGTTTCTCAGCGTGGCTTTGATATTTTTATAAGGACATCAAGCCCCAAAAGTTGTTTGAGAGGGGCAATCCCCATAAAGAAGAGAATGGGCCTGAGTTTGACAACCCACATCGCTTAGTTGCATACTTGACGTGCCGGCTTTCACGCTACAACTTCCCAATGTCCTTAGAAGATGGGCTGAACACCCTTAGTGTTTCTTTTTTTCCTGAAGTTGGTTAGGGGGAAGGCTCTCTAACTCTCGCCCTTGTTCTTGGGCCTTTTCTACCATCGGTTGGACGCCATTTATACTGACACGACGCACTTTGTTGGGCGTTACAACATGGCAAGTTATGCCATGTTTCCATCAATTCTTTCTTTTTGAGCGTTTTGCTAATTATGCCAAGCCTCACGTTATTCCTGAGTTCAAGTCATCTTTGGATCAAGCAACAAAGACTATCGTGCAAGTGCCAAACGAAATGATTCATGCCCTTAGATGACGTCCAAGTCCTTAGCCTAGTTTATCGATGTGGAGGGGGCCTTCATATTCAGACCCTACGCTAAACGTCTCTTAGGTGAGGTTGACCTGATGCTTTACCCAAGAGACACGACTCCTATAGACATGAAAGAGGGGGCCATCCCCATTCTGGTGTACCTCTAGGGCGTAATCTATCTTCCTTTCTAGTTGGCTATCTTGAACGAGCTGGGTGATGCAAGCATGATTTACAACCTTGATAGGGTTGTGCGCTAGTTCGGATTTGATTAGGTCGTACAGACGCAGGGATGGTGTATTGCATCTCTTCTCGATCCTTCTCCCACTTCTATCTTAAGTGGATAAAGTTATGGGATATTCCCAATAACTTCGTGGTCATTCTCTCCTGTAGTTGTGAAGGTGGTGTGACTTCCTTGTGGACCAAATTCTGGAAGGAGACTTTAGAGGGCTTTTGTGCCTTTCTTTAGGGGGACTGCGCAAGAAGTCACGATTGACTTCATTTTTAAAGGAGATAATTCCTTCCGTTGCCTTGGCCTTAGGAAGGACAAGGATTAGGGAGGGTACAGTCAACTTGCCCATTTTGGGAAGGTTGCTCAGCCAGTTGAATTTTCTACTACTGAAACGGAACGCCTTAAAAGCAAACTCCTTTTGCCATGTCAACTGGGGGCTCAAGTGGCTCCCAAGATCATTCTAAAGACCAAGAGGGCTCAACCACCCGTGAAAGAGAAAAGGCATTAGGATACAAGTAAATTTGTCTTTGAAATGCTTTCTTCTTCCTTCACTTGTTTGTGTATATATATATATTATTTTAAACCTCTAAACTCTTTTGTTTCTTCGTGCAGGAGCCCACAGAGAGTGGGGCGCCAAAGGCAAAGACCTTTGGGACGGATTGGGCATCATAGTTAAAGGGGAATGAGCCCTTATATCTTGCACCTTCATCTCCATCTTCACTGATGGATCCTTTGGCAGGCTTGTCTGATCAAGCGAAAATTGACTTCTTCAGTGCCCTCCTCTTTCAAGTTTAATCTTCCAAATCCACAAAGGGGGCTCCTCAAGCTAACGTGGCAAAGGCTTTTCCACGAAAGAGATGAGCTATTTCTTCCACGCCCAAGCCATCGAGAAAGAAGGCCAAACGCGTGGAAGTTCTCCCCAAATTATTCGTTCTAAAGACAGAGGGTGTTCAAGAGGCAAAGGATGTTCCGTCTAACCTTTCTATTCAGGAGGCAGTCCCTTTCGAGCCTTAGGATGGGGTTGGTGATAGTAGTCAAGGGTCTTACCTACCGGAGAGGGGGGGTCTACCTTCGTCTTCCCCAATTGCTAACACTAGCGATCCTCCCGTGAGAGAGTCTCAATCTTCACGGACCATGGCTGAGGATGACGATGGCCTTGCACAACTTGATTTTGGACATGCTTAGAACTTTAGGCCTCTCGGACGACATTACGAAACCTAGCATTACCACTGATATGAACTTGGTGGAGGAGCTGGATACAACTCTCGAAGTGGACCAAGAGTTGGACGGGTCTTCCTCCACTGAAGTATTTTTTTATTAATTGGATCATTTTCCTTTCTTCCCACCCCCGCATTTTTTTATAGTCTCACACTTTGGATTTGGTTCTTATAGGACGCTCAAAACAGAGGGGAGAACGTTGATGTGCAAGAAGAGTTCGTTCAAGAGGGAGGAGTGGAGCCGACTATCTTTGGCACTAAGGCTAGTCCTTCCCAAGCCTCTCATTCAAGGGTGCATGACCCAGATCCCTTTGCTCCTTTTGTTGATGAGGCACATGAGGTCCTTACCTCTTCGACTATAAATGGGAAAGCTCCTGATCTCCAAGATCCTTCTACATAACCTTCCACCGTCGTTCCTCAAGAAAGGAGCATTCTAGAGAGTGGTTCAGTCATTCGAACTCAATGCCATCTGGCATAGAATGGAATGAGATTCTTGTCTTCCCCCAATATGCAGACTTGTTGGGTCGGGCTCTTGGGCATCATTCTTCAATTTTTTCAACTTCATAAGGCGGGCCATAAGGGTGACAACCTTTTGTTTTGAGTTGTCGGGGGACGTTCTGTTGTCCCTCTCTTCCTTTGAGGCAAAATACATTTCTTTAGACTTCTTGGTCGACCTCTAAAAAGTAGTCAAGGTTCTTGAATGAGATGACCTTGCTCTTTTTTGGCTTCGTGATCATTTGGTGTGTATGGCCAAATTCTTCTTCACATTACTTGTGTTAGAAAGCTTTATCAGTTGGAGAGTGAGCATGCCAAACTCTATGAGAAAGTGACCTCTTTTGAATGCAAAATTATGGAGCTTAAAGCTTCTTACAATGAGGGTGGCGTGGAGCAAGGTCTTGCCGAGAAGGGCTTGCACCGTTTAGCTTTGCTTGATTTAGTGTAGTTCAATCTCTTGTAATCCTAGAGTTATCATTCTCTTGTATTGACTTATCATCAATAAGATGTCCTCTTTAGTTGTTTTTGCTTTCTTGGTTGCCTTATTGCTTTTGTTTTTTTTTTTTTTTTTTACATTACAATGCGTTCCACAAGGCTAAATTTTCAGCAAAGCCAACATTTGCGATGACTAAATAAGATAATATTTTTACAAAATAAATATGGCTTTCATGCTAAGTAAGCTTCACGCTAGGGATAACTTGTACAAAAGAATTGAGGAATGACATTGTAACTTTTCATATTTTGGGAAGCTTCACGTCTTGGATAACTTCGTTTATATAAAAAAAGGACATGGCGTAGGAGACATTTTGACCTTCACACTTAAGAAGTTTCACGCTGAGAGTTGCTTCTTATTGTGGTCTTCCACGTTCATCTTATAAGTAGAACAAAAAAATCCTTCACACCTGATATTGCAACTTTCACGCTCAAAAAGCTTTAGTAGTTTCACACATGATACAACTTGACCCATTTCATTTTCAAGGGTCCTATAAACATGCCCGTTTCTATGCTTCTCAACTTGCAATAACCACTTTCATAGGCTTGGATGACTCTAAAAGGTCTTTCCCATTTTGGGGTGAACTTGGAAGTGGAACTTTCGTGTATGATGGGATCGACCATTTTTAGCACCAAATCGCCTTCTTGTAATTGTCTCGGGTGGACTGTGGAGTTATAAGCTCTTCCAATGCAAGCGTGGTATATCTTGAGACTTGCACGAGCTTTGTCCCTTACACTCATCTAGGGCTTCTAAGACCTCAACACGGTTTCCATTGGAGACTTTGCTCTTGGTCGCAATTCATGCTGATGGGATTGTAATATCAGATGGCAGGATGGCCTCCACTCCATAGACTAGTGAGAAAGGCGTAGCTTGAGTAGGTCTCCTTTGGGAGGTTTTATACGCCCAAAGGGCTAAAAGGAGTTGGTTTACCCAATTCGAAGGGCTTTCATGAAGAGTTCGACTGAGGATTTTTAACAATGTCTTGTTGGTCTCTTGTGATTGGTCATTCCCTTTGGGATAGTAAGGGGTGGACTTCTGATGATCTATCCCTATATGAGAACAGTAGCTTGCTCGCAATCATATCTGTTGAAAAATGACTTGCCATTATTGAGAGTATGGTTTTTGGGATGCCGAACTTGCAAATAATGTTTTCTCTGATGAAGTTGGTTATAACAGCTCCAGTGGTATGTTTGAAGGTAACAATTTCAACCCACTTTGTGTATAACTCTGTTGCCACTAGGATCCAAATATGTCCTTTTACGGCTGTATTAATAAGTCCGATCAAGTCTAATCCCCAAGTATAGAAAGGCCAAGGGGTTGATATTACATGGAGATTTACTACGGGCGCATGAATTTTGTCACCATGGATCTGGAAAGTATGGTACTTTCGCACATGAGATTTCGAGTCACTCTTCATGTTGGCCAATGGTAGCTATTTTGAAGCAACTGTTGTCACGACCCGAAACCTACCCTGTGCGGATCTCGCATCGCGACCGCCACCTTCAGGCCCGAGGACCCTTGGGCGAAGGCTCGCATAGGCAGCGGTATCGAATAGATGTGCGACATGCGTTTTGCGGAAGCGTGAAAAACTTTTTCTTTTCTTTTCTTATTTTTAAATTACGCACATCCGTCCGGTACTGCCGCTCCATACATAGCATACATGGTTACACATTCAGAGTATAACTAAAACTTAAGGACTTATAACATTAATACAATACATATTCAGTTGCCCTGAGGGCTTAATACATATTCTTACATTGTCTACTAATACAAAATGTACTACTAGAGTTCATAGGTTTCTCAAAAGAAACTACTCAAACATATCTTCTCAAAAACAGCTAGACTCGTCACCATCGTCCTCAAGACCCTGTCTGCTGTGAATCACCTGAAAGGGGGGTCCGAACAAAGTCCGGGTAAGCTAATCTAAGCTTATGAGCAATTCCAGTATTCGTCATGGGATTTTCAATTAGCAGTGATTTTTAGTACATAAGAGTTTGTAAAACATTCACCGCCAATTGTTCATATACTTGAACATAGAACATATGCATTTTATTAAACAGATAGCTTTGAAACATATAAAGTATTCAAGCTAAATTCGTACTTCGTCAGATAAAGTATATAAACTTTAAAACACATAAATATGTATTGTGAAAATGTGGGTAAAACCTGCTTCCATTTCCAATACATTTTCTTATCACTTTTCATTAATGGAATCCGTTTCGAACCAAATTCCCCACTTTTCGTTTCGTGAAGATATCTTATGCCTTGGGGATTAGATCCTGCTACCTGGCAGTTGACAGTCAATTGAGTTCCGTACAACTCAATATCCCATCAGATTTCGGATTAATTTAATTCCGAAGAAACCCATAAAATTCGTGGTGCTTATGCACAACTTTTCTTACATTCAAATACATTTGACTTCTTCAAATGAGTGCTTCTTATGAACATTTAAAACATCATGTACATAATTTCATAATAATTCCTTTAAACACTTGATATAAACATATTCAAAATAATTTATATAATTTGGCATTTAAAACTTTAGACATGTTGAAATATGTTTTAAGAAAACTATGATAGAAACTATTCACTGAGCATGTCATAATAGAGTTATAAAGATAGAACAATTTAAAACTAAATCATGTAAATACTGAATTTGAAAATTCAAACACTTCATATCTTTGAACTTGAAACCTTTTCAAATCCATGGAGTTAAATCTCCACTTCAAACACAGGGTTACTCACCTTGGTCCTTTAGGGTTAGTGCTAATAATGCACTTTCCCACTTTCCTTGTAGTTCCTAAGAACAATTCATAAATATCTCATCAACTTCACATTCATTGTAAATCATCTCAATGTTTCTTAACTTATGCTTAAATCGTATTAGATCCTAAAACGATTTCATAAATTCATATGTACTTAACTCGTATTCTTAACCTATGACACAATTTAACGTGTTAGAAATTTAATTTATTTCAATTTATACTCTTCTGGTAGCTCCATTAACTTTGAATTAAAGTTATTTATTTGATATGTTTACATGTCGTGTCTTTTCGTATTTCATTTCCCGTACTTGCCTCAGTTTAGTTCTTTGGCAATATTTCAGTTCATAGTCATCTAACAGATGCTATTCATCAAATTTTATGTCTTTTTATTTAGACATTTCTTTTTGATCGAATAGACTCTATCCATTGAGTCCGGAGCGTCGAAGAAAGTCAGTTTAGGCTTTCCTAAAAGTTAATTTGGACTTTTTTATGCAAAAGGACAAAATGGTCATTTATCGTTTTATGTGTCACATTTTTTCGTACTTCGTTTCATAATTTGGACTCCATTTTTGAGTCCGGGATGTCAAAGAAAGTTAATTTAGACTTCCTCTGATTTTAATTTGGCTTTTGAGGTACTAGGGGTAATTTGGTCATTTTACCCCCTTACGTGTCTTTATGTTCGGGACCTCATCTCATGTCGTGGATCTCACCATTGGACTCAGAAGGTCCGAGATAGTAAGAATACACTAATAACTTGTTAATTTTGGACAAGGGGTATTTTGATCATTTCGCCCTTTACGTGTCTTTATTTTTCGAGCCCCGTCTCGTAAAACGGACTCTACCATTGGTTTCAGAATATCCAAAATAGTAAAGATACACTATTCATATGTTTAATTTGGACTTCATTTACCTCATTTATGACCTAGGGCAAAATAGTAATTTTGCTTTATTTATTAAATAATTAAATTAATTATTTAATTATTTTTCCAGGGGTTTAATTGCATAAATTTTCAATAAATTGGGCCACAGTAGAAATCAGTAAAACAGTTGGGGTCAAAATCTAATTTCCATAAGTTTTGATCTGAACCAGTTAGTTCAGTTGGGATTTAAGTGAACCGGTCCAGTCTCCCATTGAACCAACCGGTTTAGTCGGTTTGCCACGTAATGCTGACATCATGATGACGTCAGCCCTAATGGTTAAAATTTAAAATGTTTAACCCCCTAAACGTCACCGTTTAAATAACCCATAACCGGATTTGACCCGGACCCGTAACCGACTCGTAGCCCGACCCGAACAGTTTCATCTTCCCCACGAGGGTCGACACTATTCATCCGAAACCCTAATTTTTTTACAGTTCAGTTTCGTGATGTTTTGAGAGTCCATTTCCTCTGTTTTCTTTTCCAAACACTTCCTAATACTCTAAGGTATGTTTTTACATCGCTTTAGAGCTTCGAGTTTATCTCAGAGGCTCGGTTTAGGTCACGATAACCAGACCTATAACACCCATAGTTCGTGCTCATTTCTTGATCATTTTTCATGGGGTTTAGTTTGGTTTGATCCCCTATTCATGAGGATTTAGTTTCCATTCATAAGAGTGGATTTAATCACGAGTTTAAAGGTTTGGGTTGTAAACCCGTAACCTGCAAGTCAATGTTTGGAGGCCATTTCTTGTGATTTTTTGTCGCGAATTTATGTTTTTGGGATGCTTATAATGTCTACTTGAAGTCCCTATACACCAAACACAGTTTGGTGATGATGATTCAGTTTCATCATTTTGGGTATTGCATTTCAGTAAAATTTTCTACCCTCTGTAACCTCCTATTTTCTCTCTCGATTTTCCATCATTTTTAACCATTTTCTTGCAAAATAAAGCTCATTCTACATAGATTAAGACCCTATGTTTTCATGCTAAAATGTGAACGAAATCGAATTAAATTTTGGTTGGGAATATACCTGTTTAAGCGGACTGTTTCCAATTTCTTTCTCCCTCTTTGGTTTCCAATTTCCTCTCCTTGCTTCAGCTTTCTTCTTCTTCTTCCAGAACTCTCTCTCTCTCTCTCTCTCTCTCTATCTTTCTCTCTTTCTCTCACGATTATTTCCATGGGTGTGTATATAATCTATGTATATAGGTGTAAGAGATTTGATGGCTGCCACCTTTCCCTCACTTACCCCCTATCTCATCAACAGCCATACCCATCACTTTTCTGAATTTGGGCCACACTCTCCTCCATACCTCCTCACCTAATAGTATATAAAATATACATATGTGGTATATAGCTACCTTACCTCTCTCAAATCCATGTCTCCTCCTATATATTTATATGTATATATAATATTTAATATACATATTACACAACACACACACACACATACGGCTGATCTATATATATATATATATATATTATTTTATTTTATTTATGCATATATACTTGCATGCATACTTGGTTACATATACATATACACATTACACATTTCATGTAGTCTAATGTGTGTTTAAATTATTTAATTATAATTAAAACTAATTATTTCATATAAATAAATAATTAATTAATTATTCTCTTTGAGTGTAAATATTTTTACACTAATTTTCTTTAATCTCGTAATACGTGTCATATGACCCGGTATTTTTGGGTCGGAGTATTACAACTGTTGGTAAAGTTTCTCGCCCCCTTGATGCTTCATTTGGTGGGTGAAGCCTAAGTGCTTCTAGTAACTCCTCTCCGGCTAGGCATTTTAGACGTTTGTCCTCATAGCACCTTCTGTAAAGCATGTGCTCGTATAAGAAGAAAGGTGAAGCTCTCTTTTTAATGACTCAGCATCTGCACGATTTGTTGGTGTGCAACCCTCTTGAAGATAATCAATATAAAGTTGTCTTCAGTCATTCACTTGTTCCACAAAGCTGCATTCTAGCCTTGTTTAGAGATTCCTGACTTGCAGACACTCGTGTTGGAGATTGAGGGCATCCCTCATCATGTTGGGCCAGTAGTACCCTTGTCTCTACATCCTCTTATAAAGACTGATGTCCCCAGGACCACATGCTTAGTTGTGGACTTTTTGGAGTCTCCTTCGTGCCTCTTCTTCCTTGCGGCATCATGCGAGGGTTCCTCCCGTCGTTCTGGAGTAGAGCTTATTATCATAGAAAGTGAATTGCCTAAGTTGGACGACTGGGAGGTTACCTTGGTGATCTTGCAATTGCTTTCTGATTGGAGTGCGCTATTTGGGCAACTCTACTTCTTTCACTGTGACTTCCCTTGTAGTAAATGAGATGATTTCTTTAGAGATTTCCATAATGATTTTTGCTTCTTCAATTCCAACTTTGGAGGCGAGGGTTGCTAAGCCATCCAGGTGCCTATTGTGTGTCCTAGGCACGCGTTCAATAATGATGGTTTCAAATTTATCCATCCATTTTTGAACAATGGTCCGGTATGCAGCTAAGGCGGGCTCCTTAATCTCATATTCACTTGTGATCTGCCTTACCACTAAGTTCGAGTCTCATTTTATGTAGAGTGTGGAAATTCCTAAGTTGTGCGCAACCATAAGTCCCAAGACCATAGCTTTATATTCCGCCTTATTGTTTATGCATTTGAAGTCTAATTTGTAAGAGAGGCTTATCTTTTCCCCCATTTTTGATATTAATACGACTTATGCTTCTCCCCTAGAATAGGTGGATGATCCATCGAAGCTAAGAATCCATCTTTTTTGTATAACCTTCGCGCAACATGCTTCAAAATCATCTCTTAGAAGTTCCTTAGAAAATGGTTCAAAGTCTTTGCTGGAAAATTGGCAAGCAAATCCGCCAAGGCTTGGCTTTTGATGGCCTTTGGCATGACACATTTGGCATCTAATTCTACCAAAGATAGTAACCATCGCACAATTTTGCCCGAAAGTGCTGATCGTGTGAGCAAATACTAGATAGGATCACACTTGGCGATTAAGTAAAAGGAGTATGCAAGCAAGTAGTGTCTGAACTCTTAGGCTGCGAATACTAGCGCGAGATAGTAGTGCTCAAGAGTGGAGTATCTAGTTTCAGGACCTCGAATTATCCGGCTGATGTAGTACACTGGCTTTTCTTGTCCATCTACCTTTTGAGCGATGAGTGCCCCTATTGAGCGAGGGGTACTTCTTAGGTAGAACAAGAGGGGTTTTCCCAGTTGTGGAGCTAGCATGGTCTGTGGAGAGCTTAGGACTTCCTTTGACTTGGATAAAGGCTTTCTTATGTTTTCATGCCACTTAAAAGGAGTTTTAGCTTTGAGTAAGGAGTTGAATGGCCGAGTCATCTCTACTAAGGCAGGAATGAATCTTCTCAGATAGTTTACTTTTTTAATGAGACTCTTGAGTTACTTTTGCAAAGTTGGTTGTGACATATTTTGTATTGTTGTAACCTTCGCCAAGTCTACCTCAATCCTATGTCTCTGGACCACCCCAAGAATTTCCCTATTGTGACTTCAAAGCCACATTTGAGCAAATTGAGGTGGAGTTTGAATTTTTGGCAACACTCGATAACTTTCCTTAGATCCGCGTTGTGGTCTCTTTCACGCGCTCTTTACTACTATGTCGTCAACATAAAATTCTAAGTTCTTGGGGAGCATGTCATGGAACATGTATGTCATGGTGCTGATATATTGCCCCAGCATTTTTTAAAAACCAAAGGGCACGAATTGATAAAAAAGTTCCCGATTGGTTTTCTTGAGTGCATCCATGGGATCCATCTTGATTTAATTATACCCGTTGAAGCCATCCATGAAAGAAAACATATGATTTTTTTTTCGTGACATCGATGAGTTTGACAACATTCGGGAGTGGACTCTCATTATTCGGGCAAGCCTGGTTGAGGTCCTGAAAGTTAACACATACTCGAATCTGATTGTTCATTTTTCTGATCGGGACAACGTTGGACAACCAAGTAGGGTGTTGGATAAGTTTGATGAAATTTGCTGCTAGCAACTTTTCTATCTCCGTCTTGATCTGGAGTTCTAGTTCTGTGCGAAAGGTGCGTGGAGCTTGCTTGATTGGATTTGCTGTTAGAATAGTGTTGAGCTTATGCAAGGTAACCTTCGAGTCAATTCTAGGCATTTCTGAGTGAGACGAAGTGAACACATCAGAGTGCTCATGCAGTAGCGAAAGTAGGGATTGCTTTTGTATTTCGAGGAGATCTTTGGTAATGAAAACTGATTACAAAGTTTCTTGCTTCGCGCCCAAGTTAACTTATTCCAGTTGTTGTTGTGTGTAGGGGCCATCTTGGAAACATTCAGGATCTTTCTTGGGCTCTTCTATCACTTCTAGTTTGGCTCCCTCTATCACGCAACACTCTCCTTCAGGATTGGCTAAGTGTCCCTCTTCCAATCCTGCGTGCTGTCATAAGTGGTATATGATCCAGTCATCAGGAGTTTGAACCTTCACTGATCTTAGGTTGGTTCTTTCCCTTTTTTTTTTTTTCTTCTATTTTCCTTCAGGGGCTCAAAGCAGTTCCTTCGCAGCGTCTTCCCATCTCGGGAGATATGTGGCAATGATGATAGAGGAGGAGGAAGGCTTATTATCGGCATATTCGGTGTAGTAGGCCGAATTAGTGTATCTTGATTTGCTTTTTGCGAAAGGGTGTGAAGAACCCTTAATCATGACAACTTTCTTTTTTAGAAATCCTTTAGCACATTGGTGGTAAGTGGATGGTATCAGGGCTAATATGTGTATCCAACTCCTTCCCAATAAAACAAGATAAGTAGTGTCAGCTTCAATCATATGAAGCTTGGTGTGGCAATGGATAGGGCCAACCTCCAAGTCCATGTTGACAAACCTGAGGCTTTGTTGCTTTTTTGACTATCGAAGTTGGAGATGGTGATTGATTGTCTCATGATATCATCTAACACGAACCCAGTTGTTAGAAGAACTTTTAGAGGCATTATATTAATTGATGCTCCTTCGTCAAGGAACCCTCGGGAGAACTCTATCCTATTGATAACTATCGGGACATATAATAGGCAATTGTGATGGTATGAGATCATCCTGTCCTTATCTGTGAAAGAGATGGTGGTAGAGTCTTCCTTGATTAAGCGACAGAGAGCCCCCTCTATCGCAGCATAACTTTTGCCATTGTTCGTTGTTATTTGTAGTATCGCACGAGTTGCTTCCATCGGAGATTGCGTTCCAAAGCCCATTTGGTCAAAAATCCATTCGAACTTCATGGATTTATGGAGCATGGCAAATTGGTCTTTAGTTACTGTCGTCACTTCGTATTCCTCCTGATGGTCCTCTTTAGTGATTTCTTCCAATTCATTATAGAAGGACACCATATGTGTTGCTCTTTTACCATTGTCTTTGTGGCGAGGGAGTGGATCCACCTATATCAGAGATTTGTCTAAAATCTGGACATCCCCATTCTTTAGCTTTTTTTTCAAAGATTCGCTTGAGCGTCCAACAATCCTTAAGGGCATGGCTCGAGGTCTGATGGTAGTTGCAATATGTGACACTCTGCTTTTCCTTGTTGGTCGAAGGCTTTCGCGGAATAGGGAACTGACCGTTGTTGTCTTACACCCATGACTTGAGTAGTGCCCGAACTTTCTTGAGTTCGTAAGGGCACTCAGGTGGAGGAGTTCCATGCATCTTTTTGATGTTGCTTTTGAGGTATCTTTCACTACCATTGCGGAGGGACCTATTCGGTACCCTTTAGGAGCGAAAGTAACCCTGGGACTCTTGTTCACTTCTCCAATTGCGTCCCAGATGCGTCTGACTGACTCTGTTAGTCACAAGAATGTCTCTATGTCGATATTGACTAGATGAACCTTGTGCTTTTGAGACATATTGTCGATGCACATTTTTACAAGCTTCCTTTCGCTCATTTACTCATAGCAATCCAACGCTTTTTCTCGGAATCTCTTGGCAGTGGTCCAAGAGAGACTCCTAGGGGGATTGGGTGACTTTGGATAATGATAATTTAGTGAGTCGATCTTCGACATGAAATAAATTTGCGTGAAACTTATGGACCATGTCTGCCCATGATAGGACAGAGTTTCGTGGAAGTCTTAGGTACCAAGTATAGGCCTTGTCTGTTAAAACTTGGAGAACTCTCTGAGTCTCATAGTATGATCATTCCCGTGATGATTTAGACTTTCCACAAAGTAATTGTAAAGAACTGAAAATTTAGGGTGAAATTTTTTTTGTTGTTTTTGTTTTGTTTTAAATAATAAGGTACTGGCTGTAATACTCTGACCAAAGGACTCTGTGACATAAATGATCCGAACAGTAAGCCATAACGGGATTATTTTTCGAAGAGATAAAATAAATCCAGAACACAAATGATAAATGTTCGAAAAATAATTAACGCAGTCAACCGAGTGCCGGGACAAATAAATGGGACTGATACGAATCATAGTTACAAGAATAAAAATAAAAATGACATAAGAAGCGAACGGACATCCAGAGACAGTAAAACAAATAATACTGATATTGAGCTGGTTTTATGCCAACTTCATTGACATTCATAATTAATATATTTGAAAAATAAAATAATATATGTATAATAGTATATATGAAAAAAAAAATGTAAAGTATTGTGTATATATATATATATGGGTATATGTATATATATGTGGTAGAAAATAAATAAAAGAAGAAACAAAGAAAAGAAAGAAGAGAAAAAGGAAAAAAAAAAAAAAGAAAGAGAAAAGAGAAGTAAAGGAAGGGGCGGTGCAGGTCGCGGGTGAGGGAGAGCGGCAGAACATGGGAGAAGGAAAGGGAGAAGAAAAGAGAGAAAAAATGGGGGGGCGGAGCTGCGAGCGGTGGTGTCCTAGATCGAGAGGCACTGGGAGGTTGTTGGGAGGCCTTCGACGCTATTCTCTGTCAGCGCCGACGAGCAAATCAAAGGTGTTGGCGGATGGGTTTCAGCAACGATGGGTTTGGGATTAGCAACGGCGGAGGAGACGATCGTCAACGGTGTGGCATCGGAGGTCATTGATCGGACGGTAGTTAAGATTATTAGAAGGGAAGAATGCAGAAGCGGCGGTGGTCGCGAGGGGGATCATGCCGATGGCCATCGCGTCTCGCATGTCCAAGCTTGAGTCGGAGACGGGGGATCGAGGCAGGGGGCGACGGAGACGGTAAAGGCACTGAGTGGCGGTGATGGCAGTATCGGTGTAATGCTCGGGAAAAGCATGGAGACGATGATTTGGTTGTTGAGTTGGGCTTCGAAGCCAAGATCTTTGTGGCTAAATCAGTCAGTTGGGTTGAGATTGAATGGTGACAAATCAAGTCTATGGAAACTCTGAAGTGTATGATTTGGTTAGGCAAATATTTATGAGTATATTCACGATTCTCCCTTTGGGATTTATGGGTCGATACCATTTATGGCTGCACATGGTAAGGCTTGAAGTATTTCTGGGTTTTTTTGGTTGGATGCTACTGAAATACGGATTGATGTGCTCGGGTCTGGTCGGGGTGTTGAATCACCCATTTTCTCCCTCCCGATTAGAATAGGATTGATGCTCTATGGATGAGTGAAACAGGTGTTGTTGATGTAATCTTAGAGATCGATAGAGTGTTGCTGCCACTGAGTGTGTGTGATCTGATTTCTACTCCAACGTCTCTGAAATTCAGAGTGGGTTTTGAGGGTTGTTGATTCAGTTGGGTGAAGAGTCCTTGGGGGCTTCGGGTTTTGGATTTACCTGCAGCAAGTTGGAGCTGCCGTAGCAAACTTGAGGCGGCAGTTGTGGGCTGACCTTAATGAGCAGTGAGGAGATGACTGTAATCGTGGTTGCGGCTGTTACAAGGGTGTGGATTGGGTCAGTTTGGATACTATTGGAGCAGCGGTAAGGAGGCGACGCAGGATTTGGGTGAAGATAAATCTAGCGTACAGCAGCAGACCTGGGGGAAATCGCGTTGGGCCTGGGTGTGTGGCCAGGATTCCGTCCCAGCGTCTCTGGGATTCAGAATGGACTCTTGAAGCATCAAGTGTGAGCCGTTTTATTTTTGTGACAGATTTGGCGTGTTGGCAGATTTTGAGATTAAAGGTGGGAGACTTTTATTTTGATTTTTCTGTTACATAGTTGGCTTTGTGTGAATCTTGAAATAAAACTTGAATGGATTGAGAGGGAAAATATACAATGGAGGAAGGGAATTTCAGCTGATGAATTTGTGTTGAATCTTGAGGAACCGAACAAATCAGTGTTGTTGGAAGGGTGTTAGATGAGCGAAGCTAGAGTAGAGATACTTTTGGCAGTAGTGAATATTGGTTGAAGAAGTTCTCTAAATATAAACCTATAGAAGTTGAAGTCTTCTGGGACGACGGTTACCAAACTACCCAAGTTGTTGTGACATTGACAACGATTTGGGTTTGTTTCAAGAATGCCATGGAATTTGAGAAATGTTTTGAAGCTGACCACCACAGTAGTACGTTATCACCGATTGGTTTGACTTTGTGACAGACACGACTCCCGAGGGTTGAGACAAACCCTTCAGATATGATATTTTACTAATGTGAGAAATGAGGTTAAGCTTAGGAGTATGTGGTAAGATGATTGAATGTTCTCTATGCTTAATTGCTATTAGGAAATCACTTAGAATTTGATTGTCTTGATAGCCCTAGATTGGTTGTTTGTGCACTTATGTATTTCTTTGAATTGTTAGGAAATTTATTTGAATGAGAAGTATGGTATTTTGCTAAGTAAGAAATAGAATTGGATTTAGGGGTAATTGCTACATTGTCTGATTGGTTCTATGCCTATGTGTTTCTTATTATTTTCCTGAATATTTGATTGAATGATAGATGTGGGCTATGACTATATGTGTATTCCATGTGTTATCATTATATGTGATTTATGGGATTGTTAAGATGATGAATGTGAAAATCGAGCATGTGATCAATTGGATTGTTCATGATATGTGGACTTGTGGACTGAGTTGTGTGATTTGATTATTGCTTTAAGTAGAATATGCATAACTTAAGGCATGCTTCATGTATTGATAAATTGTTTCGTTAAGATCACATCATTGCATGGTGGAATCAGGACATATTGGCATAGTGTGATTCCTTGAAAGCATAGTGTGAGTTGAGCACGTGGTGCTATGCATTATGAGGGTGTAGATCTTGTGGTGAAAAACCCAAAATCGGCCATGGTACTCATGCTAGCGGGGACGGACCGTAAAGTGAGAACAAGGTATACTCAGGCTTTCGGGGAAGGACCGTAAAACGAGACATGGGTGTGACATAGAGTTTGCATGGGTGCGTCATGCATATTGATCACTTATTACATGAATGACACTGCATGACATGTAGAGATAAATGTACACTTGCACACGCCACGCCTTAATTTTGTTTCCTGCATTAGTATTATATCATACCAGCATGTTGGCGCTGACCCATTCGTGGGCACAGGTTTCAGATAAAGCTCCTGGTACGTGGAACTTGATGAAGTCTTAGAGAAAGGAGAGGAAATAAATTTGGAAGAGTATTTAGCCCTTGGGGTATACTTTTGTAATATAAGTGCTTAAGCCCAAACAGTAGGTAGGAGATAACTATTGAGTATATCATATATGTATATATGTTAAAGGAAAAGAATGCGTGTTTAATTTTCATGAATTGTGGCCATCGAGTGAGGATGGATTATGACGTGTTTGTATATATATATATGATGTATTGTGATTATCGGGGGAAAAAGGCTCGAAAAACAAACGAGGTTCTGTCAAAATTTTCTGAAAAATTTAAGAACTCAACCATTATGAATGTGAAACTTATCAAGTCTTCCACAGTAAGTTAAATCTAGTTTATTGTATTTCATTTTGTTTCTTTTTTTGGGTTTTCGTTTCCGCATCTCGCGCCCAGGGTTCCTGCGGGAAATTCGGGGCATGACAGTAATGAACATGTTCATGTGAGCTTTACTTTTTTCCATCATAACGAGTGAACTTGGGAGGAATGTAACCTTCGGGATACGAAAGAAAGTCTATCTCCTGAGAGTATGGAGGAACGAATTCAACAGACGACAATCTTTGACGTTCTTATTGTAGTAGCGCTTGAACTTCATTTTGTACGTCTTGAAGAGTAAGTTGAGTAGTCAAGGTTGAAGGCATCTCCTTAGGAGCCATTCAGGTTGGCGGAGGAATGATGTGTGAAACATGAGCCACTTGAGCAATATTGGAACCCACTTTTATGGGCGTGATGCTTTCTAAAGTTTCTGGAACGAGGATGGGCTCAGTTCGCATTGTTGGGTCCCAAAGGATCAAGTGCATTCTTGTTTTGGCTCACCTTATTTAACTGGGATGAGGACGCAATTGAGATATTCGGCTCCCCGAGGTTAGCAACCAGTCGTGGGAGGCATCAAAAGAGTAAATTAAATGGGTGGCCCCACATGTTGGCTTCCTATCACCACAACTGAGGGTTTGCTGAATGGATCTGAGGGCAACAAGGATTTCTAAGTAAAACATAGGTGTCGCATCAGTTGAGGGCGTGGGAGTATGCCCCTCAGAGATGGGAGGAGGCACAGGTTCGGGACTTGCTTTTCTTCCTCAAAGGGTTGTCCCATTTGCGTCCCACTTCTGAGAGTCGTGGGCATCTTTTGCAAAGTGTACTCCCTAGCATACTTGCCAAAATGTGGACCGCTAAAAGGCCGTGAGAAGTTGTGTCAAAGATGTGAGCTGTAAAGATGAGTACAACTTGCATGTCGGATGCCAGGTGGGACTTTAGAGCAAAGTGGAAGGGTCGAGGTAAGGCGATCTAGAACCTTGTAAGAGGGACTTCTAAGAGGTCGGGGGAGACTTATGCCAACCTTTTTGCGATTCCCAATATTTAGGTTGCAATTAGAGTGCAATTTCAGATACCCAGAATTGAAAGTGAATGAGGTCAAAGTCAATTCTCTTGATTGATTTCTCCTTCTGATCATTCTCTCTTTATTGTGGTAGTTGTATGGGTATTTATAGTGGTAGGTCACATGTCAACTCCTAGTGAGCTCACGTGAGCCCTTAGTTATTGACAGGTGTACAACTATGATCCAAAATAAGAGTTAGTTAAGGTGGAGTTCCCTCTTTGTTCTAGAAGTTTTAGATAGCCCCAAGAGCAAGGCGCGTGAAGCTTCCTAGAGTGCCCGCTACCATAGCCGTCAATCCATATGACCCTGAATATCTCGTATTGTGGGGAGCATAGTGCAAAGGTTATGCTACGTCTGTGTGCCAGACTTAAAGGTCTCCTAGGACTTGCCCCCAAGCCTTTACGATGCCCTTATGAAGGGCGAGCGAGTTAATGATTATGCGTGACATTTATAATCCTTTATGAGTGCTTGCGGGAGGGAGAGGACCCTTTTAGTGGGATTCTCCCCTCTCTCGAGCACATGTTAACGAGGGTGCTTTAGTTGGGCGCATATGACCCTCGTGAGGGAGGGGGCCCGCTTAGTATGGTTCTCCCCTCTCTTGAGCGCATGTTGGTGAAAGTGCCTCAATTGGACGCATGTGACCCTCGTGAGGGAGGAGCCCTTTTTAGTGGGGGATTTTCCTCTCTCTTGAGCGCATGTTAGCGAGGGTGCCTCAGTTGGGCGCATGTGACTCTCGTGAGGGAATGGGCCCTCTTAATGGGGTTTTCCCCTCTCCTGAGCGCATGTTGGCGAGGATGCCTCAGTTGGGCGCATGTGACCTTCGTGAGGGGGGGAACCTTCTTAGTAGGGGTTCCCCCCTCTCTTGAGTGCACATTGTCGTTGTACTTTTGTGTTGACGTGGTACTTTGCACCTACAGAGTTCAACTATAATGGTTTTGAATTTAAGCACCATCCCATCACTTATGAATTATATATGTGAGAAGATTAACAAAATAGCAGAGAAATTACACATTATTTTGGTTAATCCTTTAGAAATCAATGACCTACTTGAGAATTGGAGTGCTCATCTAGTTGTTGAACTAATAGAAAACAATCATAAAAGTTTCTTTGTGTGTTTGGTTTAGTTTAATGAATCTTAAAACGAGCATTAATTTTCAATTTCAAACTAACTTTTTTGGTAAATTAGGTATTTAGTTCAGCTTATAAACCGCACTTTTTAAGACTGCAATAAGTCTAAAACGGGTGTTTTGATTAAGTTGTTAGGAGAGACATTTTCAAACTGCACTTTTCCACCACTCATCCAAACGAACCTAAATTATTATCGACCTAAAATTAAAAACTCAACTACCAACAATGAGGCGGCAAAGATATTCTTTAAGACTAGGAATGGCAATTTAACCCACTCGGTTGGAAACCTGCCATACTTGGCTAGCCCTGATTATATAAAATAAAATAATAAAAGAATTTGTGTTACATAATCAATGTCAAATTGGTACGAAAGACAGATATTATGTGACTCAGTTGGAAGCGCTAGCTTTTTGAGAGAGATTGTTGAGAATTGATATTAATGATGGTAAAATTTGGAATATAAAAGGTGACTCTAAGTTAATTATTAATGCGCTATTGGGTAGACAGAAGTGCCCATGGAAAGTTCATAGTATTTTAGAGGAATGTGTTAACATTATTAGGAATAAAGAATTAGAGATCTCTTTTAGACATATCTATTGTGAAGCAAATTTGGCAGCTGATTGGTTGCCAAATAAAGCACAAAGATGGAAGAGTAAAATAGTATGACTGGGAGGTTTCTTGGTGAGTATGCTCAATAGTTTTTGATGATTTTAGGGGAAGGGTTTTAGAGAAAATGGTCTAATTTTAACCACACACACACACATATATATATATATATATATCATTCTAGTTCTCCGTTGACATACATATTTCTCATTTTAACACATATAACATTTAATAAATTTATTTAATAAAATAAATAAATAATTGAAAACCCTGATGAAAACCTGCTTTCACCTTTCACAGACTTGAACGGATTTGATAAAAAACTTCTTTTCACGGGACTGAATTAAGAAAGGAGTCCCCCAACCAGGTTGCCATCCCTATTTAAGACGTTGAAATATGTGCAAAAACCCCTTCGTGAATTCATATATTTATAATACAAAATTAGAATTTTAGGTAACCAAAATATCAAAGATATAAATTTGTACGGGAATATAATCAGTAGTCAAGATTATAACTGATAGAAAACCGTCTTTAAATTGAGTTTTACAGTAGCCTCCCAAAAAAATTCAAACAGAGAATCAAATTTCAAGAGTTTCTAGAACTTTATTAAAATTCAGGATAGAAACCCCGATCAGGGAATCTAAACTCCGTTGAGGAATCAAAATTCCCTAATCGGACCTTCTTGCTCCAAGTAATTTGATAGAGATTATTGATAATATCTGTGAAATGCATGGTAAATGCGTAAAAGTCTGACCTTTGCAAGTGTCCAAAACATCAATTTTCAACCTTTGCACGTGTCCAAAACATCCCTTTTCGGCCTTTCCTTCAACTGGAACAGTCCTGACACTGACACACTTAACTTGACAGTTAAGTCAAAATTTTAAGCATGGCATCATTAGGTTGTGAAGGTTGTGTTTTATAACTATTGGCAGAAGTGGAGTATTGAATTGGTCCAAGAGAAGTGGTAATAGCTTGAACTGCCTTTGGCTTTTGGACCAATATGTCATTGATTTTCCAACTCCAATACTAATAAAAATTAATCCAGTTTAGTTCATGAGTTTCTAATGGATACCAACCTTTGTAATCATATCAAAAAATATTAATCTGAACAACTACTAAATGAATTTCATAGCACACTTGAGATTGACTTGTTAATAATAAATATTAATACACAAATATACAAGACATGGATGATGGTCCCAGAAGACCTGTATAGTCAGTTCTTTACAAATCAATTAGCAGGCCTGAAGAGTTCAACAAGATGGTAGGGAGGAGAAGTGGGTTAACCCCATGAACCTGTTTACTGTAGATATGAACTGAAAGATGCCGTTGTCTATTTATAGTGTTCACCCCTCTACTGCCTATGTGTTCCGTGCAATCCTGAAAAATAACCAAATTCTAATTACTACTACTATGAACATATGGTTATTCTTCCACCAAATTCTTCTCAATAAGAAAACGATCAATGAACTTGTGGATTTTTTATAAGGCCAAAGGTCAAGTGATAACACATGACAATGAAATTGCACCTAAAAAAGAATCCAAATACCCTTTTTTTTCTTAAAAAAAACCAAAAAAATCAAATCGATACTTCTAAGGAATTAAAATGCAATCCAAATCAAGTGTTTTAACTAAAATATTTAAGCCACTTAGATATAACCTATATAAATAATTAACTCACCTTGCTGAAAGTGACTGAGAGCCATTTACAGCTCCCCTGGGAGCATTGAGGCGCCTGGCCCTTTGATCTTGCTCCTTGCCAACAAGCATTGCAGTGACTTCCTTTTCCCTGGCAGCTGCTTCTCTTCGCATTTTTTTGGCCCCAACTTCCATTGCTTTATTTAACGTTTCAACTTTCTTTTCCAACATCTGGATAATCCCACAGTAAAACAACAGTGACATTATGATAAAAAGCACATGCGTGCACACACACACACACACACATATATATATATAGAGAGAGAGAGATTAAACAGGTAAATATAATGTCCTACCTCAATTGCATCACCCCTGTCCTTGAGACTCTGATCTTTCTCGTGGCAAGCTTTCCGCAGAGTTATAACCTCTTTCTGCAACATATCATATAACATCCCAGAAACATAATCTTCATGTTCCATTTTTGTTTTCTCAAAAGCATTCCCATTCCCATTTCCATTTGCATGTGGATAAATAATCTCATTATTTTGGATTCGGTCATCAACACTGATGGGTCCATTATCTTTCTCAGTTCCATTTGAAATCGGCTTATCTCTATCAAGCGATCTGCTACCACCATCAAATGATGTAGATGAGATCTTCGCATGCTTTAATAATATATTAGCAGTATTTGATCGGAATGGTCCAGATTGGGAATTTGTTCTCTTTGATAAATACCCATTTGAGGATGATATGGACAAATTTTCCACTCCACCAAGAGACTGGCGACGTGAAGCAAAATTGTTTATACTCCTTCCTTCTGAGGTAGTGCGAGAAATACCATTAGGAGATGCTTTAAGCCTTTCTTCCAAAACTTTAAATCGTATTTGATATTTTTCCTATGCAATCCAGTCAATCAATGTGACATTAAGACAAGGCCAACAGTAGAAATAACATAAGCAGCAAATATTCTAAAACAGTCAATTCCTTACTTTTAGCTGTGCTTCTGCCTTTGCAGTGCGCTCTGTTATTGCCAGTTTGTCTCGAAGCTGTTGCATTTCTCCCTGCAAAAGTTATCATGCTATATTACATCCTATCTGGAACATCAACACTGATTACTATGAATAATAAAAGAAAAACAAAAAGAGACGAGAACATATACATAAGAATGCCGGAACATTCTAATTCAACTTATTTGGTCCATAACTTATCCTACAACAGATTGATTCTCATATTATATTCATAAACAAGTTACGACAAATAGCGCATCCCACCAGAGGAACTATTTGAAGTTATTGTGAAATCTTTGAGGTTCCTGGTTTTATTTTAATATTCAGTTCAGCATACAAGAATAAGAGAGAGAAAATAATCAGCATATCTTATCCTTATGTTAAAGGCCACAACTCGTAATAGAAAACTAAAAGCATTCATATTATTATATATGTTACACATTGGTGATTCGATGATAATCCTACACACAATATAACAAAATAAATTGTGTTATATTGACACCCATGGGGATTTCATATAAATTGTTTTTCAGAATTATTTAGTCAGCCAAGAAAATAAAATTAACGCTTTGATGTAGTAAAAGATATACATGACTTTCTTTCTTTCTTATGAATTAACGAACTGACCTAGTTTTCAGATCACTTAAAGAACTTTAATTTCCAAAAAACATAACAAAGTGAATTCAAACTTTAATACACCTGGAAAAAAAAATTGACATTCCTGCTTTTATTAGTTACAACAAACAAGAATAAGGTAAGGAAAAAATCTTTGACGTTCCTTCTTTGACTAGTTCATCTCATCTTTCTTCTATGTATTACAACTCAAAATAGAAACCCAAGGCATCTAGTTATTTCACCCATGGGTGATACATACAATGTAACAAAATTAATTATGATGTTAATTTATATACTTCTTTCTCAGAATTATTCAATCCTCCAAGAAAATAAAATTAATACTGTGTTGTAGTAATCTAAGATTTCTTAACCAAAAGATATACAAGTGTTATCAGATACTTCAGGAATATTAAAATTTCAAGAAACATAATGACGTGAATTTAAAGCATAACATGCCTGAAAAAATCTTCTTTCTTCAAGCCATTGCTTTACAGGCATCACTTTGTCATTGGCATCTTTCCACTCATTTGCAACTACAACAGCAACCCGATTTGCAGTAACCTTTGCACGAGCTAGTTCTCGGTCCAGAGTTTTCCTCTCCTCCTACACAAGCCTTGAAATTAGAAACAGCTACAAACATTTGTTATAGATTAGGGATTACCAGGTATTTTGAAAGTTCCAAAAACGATAGATACTATGATAGCTGATTACATTCATCTCTTGCACTTTCCGCTGGTAATCACGAACAGCATTGGCAGCAGCCCCACCAGCCAAAACAGCCTCCTCAAGCTCTCGAACAGTTTGGGTTAGTTTTTCAACCTCTGCAACCTTTTGCCGATGCATTTTGTCCAAGATTTTATTCTCCTCCTGAAACAAGAGGAATACATAATACATTAGATTGTGTACAGACCTAGTTAATAAGACTTGCTATATGGCATCAAATTCATTTACATTATTAGCTTGCAAAAGGAGAAATTACCAAAGAAATTCAAACCTGGCATATTTCAATCTGCTTCATTAGCTCTTGGTTTTTGTTTTGCAAATCATCAACCAAGGATGCTTTTGCCAAAGCCATCTGAACAGTTCTCTCAGCCTCTAGTAGAGCAGCCTCTTTGGATTTAGTAAGTCGATCCAGTGCTCTATTATCATCCTGTAACTTTGCAACCTAACAAAGCCAAAATCTTATTTATAAATAGAGAATACTACTAATTATGTACATGACATAATAGATCCCTCATATTTACCGCAAGACTTTCATTAGGGGGGATCCAAGATGCTAATATGAAGTAATGGATGACATTAAGAGTACAACACGAACCTAAACAGCAAAAGAAAGTTACGAAGCTACTTGTGGCAAAGTTAATATTTACCTCCAACCTAGCCAGCTTTAGCTCTGCCTCCAGTGGAGCGATTATGGCCTCAATGGGAGGCATCTCATCGTCTTTCTGGGCAGCATGGACTCTTCGAAGGGTGGCTTCTGCAGCAAATTGTGCAGCCAGAGCTGCTTTTTTCTCTTCATTTATCTTCTTAATCTCTAGGTTCTAGAAAATTATAACCACCTCATCAGTGCATGATTAACTTCTAAAAATGGATATAGAAAAAAAGATCCTGCTGAAAGACAACTATAATTACACACAGTACCTTGCTTTCCAGAAGAGCTTCAGTCGCTTTTAGCTTTTCATCCACCTTATTTAGCTCATCAGTTAGCTAAAATGGAATCAACCAAAAGGAATAATGAGCATCCTCCCCATAAATTATATTTAAAGCAAAAGAATCGACTTAATAAAAATGTCTACTCCACCATACAAAAATCAATTCATAAAAAAGAAGTTAAAGATTGAACTTCTTTAAACAGCTCAAAAGAAGAAACAAACAGGTCAAATATTCAATGTCTATCACCAATAGTTTAATCATGGTTCAATAAGGTTGTCTCTTAAGTAATATTTCTAAACACAAACATATAACAAAGCAAAATTAATTTCCTTAACAAAAAAAAAGGCCAAATCTAAAAAAAATAAAATTGCCAACTGTTTGCATATATTGTCATTAACAAATGGTAGTTTGAACATTCAAAATTGATAACAACCCTGGAGTCATTCACTATTCTATCTAAGTTCCTTTTACATGGAAGAAAATTTAGATAGGAATTTTTCGCTCAATGAAATTTAAGAAAGCAATCTTCATGAGGATTCACATGAAGATGTGCCCCAGGTTTTGGTGCTGGGGTAAGTATGACAAAGGGTTCTAAGCCAAAAATGAGTTTTTTTTTTTCAAATTGATTCAAAAGCACACCAAATCTTGACGAGCCAAAGAGATTAATTTCTTCATTTTACTAAAAATCTTTATAAGTAAAGGTGAAAGGTATAAAACAAACCAAAAGCATACTAAGATGCCCATAAAACAAACCATCCAGAGAAAAGATTAAAGAGTCATCAGTTTCGTGAATATTTCAAAAAATTTACTCATTGGCATTACACATGCTTGGTCTAGAAATTTTGCAATCTAATGGCTTACAAACTGCAGGAGAAAAACATAAAACCACTGTATTTTCAAATCAAAAGAGTAAATCAAAGGTGCTTATAGTTTGTCCATAACAATGATCAAAACCACTTTCAATGACGTTGGCACAGGGCTCGATTGATAAATGGCATTTCAGATTAAGGATTAACGATGATGAATTTTTATGTAAAATAAAAAGAATATGAAAATATGAAGTTATACCCTAATATGAGGAAAGTATGTATCCTATAATTTGCAATTAGCCACTTGAGTGACTCAATTAATAAGCCAACCAAGACGGGCGAATCAATCCATGCAAGTTTATGATCAATATAGGAGAATGTTACAAGACATTGGAGTAGAATTGTTATACAAATGTTCACCATGAAAGTTCACTGCCCCACATTTTAATTGCCATGGTTGAACCATAGACTTAGGCCTACTGAAAACTTAACAGATTCTACCATCAACCCCTTGACAAGTAACATTTTTTTGATTAATAGGTAGACATGAGTACCAGATTCAGACATCAAGCAAGTTCTATATTCTGTCAAAATTTAACAAGCCCAAAATTTGGGTTGACCTGTGAATCACTATCGATGTGGAATTAAGTGGTGGAAGAAGTCTACAGAAGTCTGATATCACGTGTAAGATGCAAGGTTATAAAGGACCAACACTTCTACAGTTAATCTGGAAGTAGAAAAATCAGTAGATTTTCCTGAAAGTTTGCAAGTCGACAAAAGACAGCCTAATCATGAAGATGCATGCATCTTAGAGGAAGCGACAACCAGGACTAGTCATCTCTATAAACCAAATATAAACTTCTGCATAGGAGATAATGGCACCTATTAGACAGGATCTCTATCCAATAGGAGATCAATTGCTAGGCTATACATTTGACATTGGAATATGAGCTAACTATTCAAGAGTCAAGGGAATGAAAATGGGAAATGCTTAAGTACATTGACCGAAGTTACTGCAACCATTTGGCCAAGTATCTTCCTGCTTATAAGAGATCAGAATAAAATTTTAAGCAACAGTGGAAAATTTTTTACAAGGAAGATGAGGAATCCAAGCCAAACGGAAAAAAAACAAATGCCTAACAAGAAGCTAACAAACAAAAAGAAAACCAGAGCCAACAAGACCCACCACCCACCAATCCCAGCACATATTGGCTTATGCTTCTCTCATTTCTTCACTAAATTTTGAACCATAAATTGAAAGGGAAAAAATCCATCAATATCCAACAAAGAAGAAGAAGAAGAAAGGGAGGAAAACAGCATTAGTTTGTAAAGGAACTTAGAATATATCAGCTGGGATGCACAGAAATTTCAAAAAATTTTAGTTTCCGGTCGATAATGAACAACTGAATCCAGAGCTATGGCACATAATTTAAGTACCAAGTCGAAATAATTGAAATTTGTGGTGGAACAAGTGAACTTTTTTTTTTCTTTTGATAAGTAATCATGTTGTCAAGGAACAGGTAAATTAAAATACCATTTTCTTAAGATCAACGGATGTTTTCACAAAGGCTATCAGTTAATAGTCCTCAACCATAATTCTAATGTTCCAAGTAGAACCAAAATCTAAAAATTGGCAACATTGCTATCAGTTTATAGTCCTCAACCATTTTAGTTCAGGACTGTTCCAAAGTTAGTTTATATTAATCACACACAAACAATTTTTTTTTATTAGTCTTAATTACATGAGAAATACTACTACAATAGTTACCTCATTCAAGACATCACAAACATTTCTAAGCAAAATGACCAGATTACTCAATATAGGTGACTACAGCACTTCACAATTGACCATCATCACCATTGCCGGCTCTAGCAATAACTGTCATCTCCTCCATTGCCAGTAATGTGGACCAATACCTTAAATGTGATCATGCTTAACCACTTCCATGTCTTATGAAAATTTAATAGCATTGCTAACCAAAATTCCTCTAAACTTGAATAAATATAAGTATCAGAATTTAATGGAAGTTCAACAGAGACTAAAAAATATTGAGTTATAAAGCATATTTAATATAATAAATTCAAAAAAAATGGTAAAGAGCCCAAAGAAAAGTTCTCACGAAGCTATGTTATTCATTAATCTAATTATATTGAAGCATACAATGTCTTCTGTTACAAGGATGAGCTCCTTGAATACCTACCCAATTTATGGGCTTAAAAGTTAACAGTTTGTTTCTTTCTTCCGTCTTTTTCTTTTTTCAAATTTTAATAATAAAAAAAATCTATTTGACCAAATGAGTTTCATATACAGATATAGATAAATAACCTTTCTTTTCATTTGCAAGAAATTTTGCTATTGAAACCACCCAATTACTCATCACAAATTGGAATTCTGACCTATTTTCTCATGAAATGTAATTATATGGAGTAAGAAAGATGCATTTTGATCAAACAATCTCTCTTCGTTGCAAGCACCCAAGAAAAATCATCAGAACTAGAAAGTCTGAACTACTTTCTCTTGACTACAGTCACAATGTTGTCACACAAAGTAACTCTGCTTGTTGATACCATATGAAAATTAGTTGCAGCCATTCATGCTATAAGCAACTATTGGGCTAATATCAAATTAAAGTACCTCTTCAACTGCCTTCTCTTTCAGGCGGTCAGAGTACTTCAATGCCTTGATTTCTGCATGTGCATCTCCCAATTCCCTATCTTTATCTGCAAGTGAAGGATAAACAATAAAAATTCAATTAGAGTCCTGGACTAATTCTACTCTATATTTGACATCAAAGAAAACTTAAGGGGATATCATTGAATGTCAACATTGATGGGTATAAAAGAGCTACTCCAAATTATTTCTTTTGAGAGAAATGAGCCTTAAGATTGTACTTATCTTGTATTGACAGGAAATTGAATATGTGGAGGTACTTGACGAATGAACTATGCCCACCAAGCCTTTCTCATAGCTTGAAACATCACTTTATAGTGATTGGCTACTAACATGGGCACCCCTACAATGCAAACTCGGACACTCTCTTAACTCCTAGGGCAATTGGTAGTATTACCATGTGCGATAATGTACAAAACAAGGTTATTTCATTCGGAAGCCAATCTGCATCAAACTCTATGCCATCCTGCACATCCATGAGGAGCGACTTTAACACCATAACCAAGATGGGAAAAGTCTAGCACCTCGAGGTTGCAAGTTTGAGTCCCGGCTTAACTGACTTGTGGTTCATGAGGGTGGGGTAGCACATATGGAGTTTGTCTTGTAACCATGCACAAATGGCTTATGGTTGGAAGAATTCTTCATTACCAAAAAAAAAAAAATCCTGAAAAGCTATAGAATATTTAATTCCCAAAATCCCAAAAAGAACAAGCTACATGCAAATCAAAACAAAGCTTTAGCTTTGTGCATTGAGTTTTGATCTACATACATGGACTTGTCATTGTGTGTGAAGGACTCATGTCGGGCACAAGCTGCACAACACAAATGGATATAGGTATGGGACATGTGTTCAAGACATTTACTGCTGAAACCTTCCCTGGCAGGACTGCCCAAAGTCACACATATCTTGCTCACTCTGTCACTCAAAGTCAAAGGATACTTCAAAAGGGCCATGTTGCACGGAAATTTCATTTGACCATAAGTTAATGATAAGCCATGGTGATAAACTGATAATTTAGTACATAAAAAAATAATAATGAACTGATAATCTAGTGCCATCGCCGTATCCTAAAATTTAAGGGTTAGATGATTTGACACCTAGGGACACCCACACCCGCGTGCGGACCTAATCTCATCTAACATTGGATTTGAGAATTGGGATTTATGATACACTATTTCTGATTTAGAGGGTAAAGCTGAGATATTGCAGGTAGAATTCAAGGAGAAAAAATTGTAGATACAGTTCTTCAAATGTCCCAATTGACTCCAGTTTCAAATATCTCCAAATATATGGCAATTTTCCAAGCTAGATTTTTTGGTATTTCCACATGGAGTACTTGACCAGGTTAAAACATCTCCATGATCTATAAAGATATTAGATCAAAATTTAATTAGATTTGAAGGGGGAACTCAATAGGTACTGGAAAAGGGATAACCTAAGGAATGAAATAGAATTGCCTACAGTACTTACTCAAAAAAATAAATAAATAATAGAACTACCTGACGCGAAATGGCACTCCAGTCACCCATTTTTTAGGTGCATTTTCCAATCAAAATGGGAGCATCCATTCGGTTTAGTCCACTCATGCAGAAATACCCACTATATAGGCACCATTTGTTTCCACCTAAGATATTTTCCAAGAAATTATTTCTAATCCCTCTGAATATTTTTTTTTCAAGAAACCTATCAAACTTGAAGGAAAAAAAATTTTACACCAGAAACTAACTGAAAAGACATTTCAAAATTTTCCACAAAATTAATGCCAGATATATATAACAAAATAGAAGTGTTGCATCTCTTATTCTCCCGGTGAAAAATTGGTCAGAACAAACAGAGCCTAAACTTATCCCGCCACCACCAAACACAAATTGCGCTAAAAGTAACATAGCATTTTAGAATAAAGAGAATAACAAGCATAAAATTGGGGTGTGTTTGCGTGCGTATAAATGGTAACTAAAGAAATTAATAGGAAAAAAAAACTTTAACACTGCTCCAAATTATCACCCAAAAAAAAAAAAATCCAAATTACTTCCTCAAAGATTTTCCAGGAAAATATAATAAGATTTAAGCATTTATTTTGGTCCACACTAGTGCGTAGATTGAGATTTATTTATTATGTCATCAATTACAGGGAAGAAAAAATTTCCGGCTACCCAGGGGGAGAGAAGAGAAAGAAAGAGAGAGAAATGCGAACCTCGGACTTCGTTTTCAAGGCGATTGAGCTCGACCCGGACTGGATCCGAGCCGTGCAAGAGATTGATGATGTCATCGACATCGGAACCGGCACGGGAGATGGTGACCGGCTTCTTCCGAGACTTGAACGAAGTCGACTTCAGCGACTCCGAGCTCGGCGCCGCTTCGCCGTTGCTAACGTGAGCGGTCGTCATTGGAGATCAGCTTCAGTATTTTTGTATGCTCGTACAATGTGTGAACCCCGAAATCCCGAAGGTACAATATAGAGAGAGAAAAAAGAGAGAATCGAACCGGAAGTCTGAATAGTAGAGACTAGAGAGGGGCTTTGTCTATGTTTGAGCAGTTATATAGGGTAGATTAAGCAGGGGTTTAGGCGGGGTTTAAACCAGACAGTTAGATTTGTTTAGAGAGAGAGAGAGAGAGAGATTAATTTAAAAATTTTGAAAACCGTGAACAGAGATACATATACCGTGTAATCACTTACACCTCTTTCAGTCGGACTTCGTTTCCTGATCGAAGACTTTGTCGGTGGGACCCAAGTTCTGTTGATGACCTTTGTGAAATCTAACGGCCAGTTTTGTTTTTGGTCTGGAATCCCAACGGTCAGAACTCAGTGGTCCCTTAAAGGTCGCTTGAAAATTTACCGTTATAGCGTCGATACATCGCAAGAAAGCAAAGGTCAACATAAAATTTATCAACTTTTTCATCAATTCGATCAAAGCCGTCAAAATTTTAAGATCAAAGTTTCTTTTGGGAATCACTTTCTTTTTTTTCCTTTCTTTTATTTTTGTATATATGTTAGGGTGCTTTTAATCAAATTTTGAATTTGAGATTTATACAAATTTTGTGATTATTATTTGACTCCGAGTTATCATATATTAATTTAAAATGATGCATTAGCATGTGAATTAATATTTTAAAAAATTTAATTCAAAATCTTTTTGATTTGATATTAATATTTATTATTTTTTTAAAAAAAAATTATAATATTAATATTTAATTGCGATATATCTGTGCTTTTGAACATGCATTAAATTTTAATTTATACCTACCACTTCAATATCTCATGATTTCACCTTCATTTTCAATGATTAAAAAAACTCATCGTAACATAAATACGAACTCTATATAATTTAACTATTACTAAATATATACCAAAAAGAAACACCCACAAAGATATTCTCACCAATATATGAGATTAATTTATTCTGAAAAATATTTAATTTCTGATTTCTTGAAGAAGAAAAAAAAGGTGACAGAAAAATAATTTTTCTAGTATTTTTTTTTTACAAGAAATAAAATTAATAATTAATAATTTCTTATACATGATTGGAAATTAAAGAAAAAGAAATTGGCATAAAATATTTAAAAAAATCTCATTTTTCATTTTTTCCTTCTAATTTTTTATAATAACCAAATATTCTCTGATACTTTTTTTTTCCTCATTAAATCCACGAATTACTTGAAAATGTCATAAAGCACAAGCGATGGAGTTGCAGGCGCGGGATAAGTAAGGTGTGGTGGATGAGCAGGAGAACAGGGTAGAGAATGAAGATCGAAGAAAGGGAATGCGGAAAGCGAAAGCAAAAAAGATGGATTGGATGAGTGGTGGGAGAGAGACAAAAGCACATGCGAGTGGGGAAAGCGTAACCACAGCACATGGCTTCAGTTGAGATACTAAGCTATGTTCATCCACTTCTTTTCCTTCCACACGCTCCCTTACACGAGTGCCTATTATTTATATATATATATATATAGAGAGAGAGAGAGAGAGAGAGAGAGAGAGAGAGAGAGAGAGAGAGAGAGAGGGGAGAGAATTTGAACTTCAAATCAAATCACAATCGCATCTTTACGTCTTTAGTTACAAACAAAACATCCATTCACATAATACATGGCACATGCACATTGTGTACGGAAAAAAGTTTATTTTTATTTTCATAGGGAGAAAATTTTAAAAGAAATTTTGAAAACTAATGACATAAAAATTAACTTAAAAATAATCAAACATGTTTTTTAAAATAATTTTTAAGAATGCAAACACAAGTAAATTATAACAAAATAAAGAATAATTTGAAATTGCGAGGAGAAAATTTTAAATCACAAATCATCACACATTTCTCTTGATTTTTAAGATTTCTATTGTAACTCTCTGCCTGTCAAACACGGCCTAAATATAAGAGCAATAATTTAAATTAGATATTTAAGCACCTATCTTCCATCGCTCTTAATGAAATAGTCATGTAGATTTTAAACAAAATAAGACACAAAAACAGTATTGAAAAAGAGTTTTCTTTCTCTTCTCTAACCAGCCCCACTTGCGTTAATTTTTTTCTAAAAGACCCTTACATGTTACTCTAATTTTTATATATATAGGCTTTTTGGCTATACTGTGTTTTATTTTTTATATGTTTTGCATTATTTTTCTTAAATGCTTTGCATCATCCGACTAATTAATCATAATGCAATTTAGAGTTTTGAGGACTGGTATGCAAGGCATGGCTAAACTTCTCATGTTCATTTCTAGTTTAAACCAGCAACTAATCAAGTTAGATTGCACTTATGGTGGGCATCAATTTTTTTTTTTTTTTTTTTTAACTTTATGACTGTCACTCCATGAAAAGTGTGAGCTTTCAACACCAGTTCGTCATATAGTTGCATCCCAAACCCAACACAAAAAACTAGCAGATTATCGCGGATTAAGAAAGTGCAGATCAATGAATAATAGGAAGGTTCACCAGTCCTAGACTAGTGCTAGAAGTTGGCAGATTCCAAGTCTCCAAAACAGCAGGAGGTACTAGAGCAATGTTGCTCATATGGGAGAATAAAAGAGAGTTCTGGTGCAAAGGTCACACCGTGTTACTGCTGCTCATATTTGAAAATGTTTAAATCTAAGTAGCAGTAGCAATGGACCTTCTTTTTTTTTTTTTTTTTGGGGGGGGGGGGGGGGGGACGGGGGCTCATATGGGCTCACATAGTTGAAAGCTTGAGCACTGAGTGAGGTACAAGGCTAAAAGCTTTCCCCAAAATCCCCACAACCTCCAATTTTAGGTATATGTGAGCTACATGGTTTCTCTAATGGCGTTGCCGGTGTCCCAAACTTCCCACTTTTACACACTTCGACAGCTATCCGTTGTCAAACTGTTACTAAAAAATGCCGTGGGATCCTCAATCCATGAGATAGTTGTGTGTCAACTGACATTTTGAAACTTAATGTGAAATGAGTAATGATATTCTTATCGTAACATTTTATCAAATTTCATTACCAGCTGATGTAGCTATAGTGTTAATGAATGCAGCCTCTAAGCATATACAGGTGCTAATTAATTCAGCTTCTTGGACTCATCTGACATAACTCACCTGACATAACTAGCATCAACATGCTTCATTAACTAGCACCAAGAAACTGAACTCACTAATAACCAAATAACATCAATGGATAAAAAATTTGATAAAATGTTACGGTAATGATAACATTACTCATGTGAAATTGGGTCAGTCACCATGCTTTTCAAAGGCAAGCCACCATACTTTTCAATTATGAATGATCAACAGATGCCACATGGCAGCTTCTACAACATAATCAAGGGGACGTGCAATACAATATCAACATTGGCTACAGATCGGGCATATGCTTCAAGTAACAACATAGACAGTTGGCAGAAGCAAGCACTAATAGAGAGAGAGAGAGAGAGAGAGAGAGAGAGAGTTTGACAATAGCAACTTCATTGAGCAAAACAGGAGAATGGAAAGGAGTAATCTTCCTTAGAAAGGAAGAAGCAACCAAAAAGTAAAACAAGTGCAATCATAACAGGCTGCCTTAACCGCCAGCCAAACCAACCAAGCTCCAAAACATCACAAGGTTGTATCCAGGACTACTACTTGTCTACAAAGAAATAGAGCTCCCCCTGTTTGGATAAAGAGTCCACTTTGAAATGACATGTAACCGATTTCACTTATTAAATGCCAAATTTCCAAAATCCCTGAGAAACCCCTTTCGCCCAGGAAATGATAAGTGAGGACATCTCTCTCTACCACGAAGGCTTTAAAATCATGCAACCAATCTCCCATGAAATCACCACTCTGCCACCAGTCGCTAGGCTGGGTGACATGGTCATGCTCCTGCTGCTGCCCCCACCAATGAGGTGTTGCCAGTGGGGTCCACACCAAGTTTTCAGGTGCTCCAGCAGCAATTGATGCACAAGCAGCAACTCCCAGTTCCAGTGGGTTAAGTGTCCCAGCAGGAAGCTCAGAAGGCCTCAGTGGCCACAGAGTTTATCTACCTAAGAGACCTTCTCTCCTTGACCTTTCATTTTAGTAGCATGAACGAGACCACTCTCAATTTGTAGAGGGTGGCTTGGACTTGATTCAATTCAAACAATTCTGTGCTACACATTTTCATGGAAGACAAAAAATGGCACTATTTTTATTTCCATGTAGAATCCAGGTACATGCCCCAAAGTTTTCACCATTTGCAAATCATAGCCTTGCTAATCAAATTTACTCATATCAACATAGACAGAGCAACATTACATGAAGAACTAGTATTGCAGTCCCTCGGTCAATATTATTTCAACAAGACACAACCACAGTTATGTCCTGCAGCTCTTCATGGAGTATTTCACAATTTCTCAACAAAATATATGACTCATAGTCAACAAAATCAATCAGTAGACTTTTTTAATTTACGAGTACAAGATTGAGTTGTAGACATGCACATTTATCAAACAACCTGTTGTAAATAGGGCTAACCTTGGCAACCGTTCTATGATGATTCAGATCCCGTCACTAAAGCAGCTTCACATTCTTGATGATGACGTTCTCTCTAGAGCAAGTCCAATATCAGCAAATAAACATAAAGAAATAGAAATTAATTATAAAGCACAGACACAATATCAATCAATACACATAAAAATATGCAAAACCATTTTCAGCCAGTTTCGGTAGATACTGTACATTACCCCAGTTACCAAAACTGCTGTTACTTCTTTTTACAGTTAACAATTCCAGTTTTCCAAGTGCCTACCCAAAAAGAAATCTGGAATCTTCTCCATCAACCACCAACTTATAAGCTAATTTAATGATTTTGCCCAAGTCGACTAGAATGCCGATGGTTGATAAGTTGAGAATGAATCTATAACATCAAAAAGGTCAGGTCAGGTAAACCACCATGTATCCAAATGGGAATGTGCTGCATAAACTCAGAATGGTCTAGCTAAAAATTTTGGCTAAAAATGTCATTCAATGGCACCAAAAAACGGAGGCATTCCCATGTACACGAGAAGAATACATGTTTTCAACCATACTTTATATGCATATCACTTAAAAACTCTCTCTCTCTCTATATATATATATATAAAAAACCACTATCTATAAAAACTTTGTACAATTCACAAGTATAATGTGTTAGACAAAATCCCCTTCAACTCATTCTCCGGCCGCTTCAACCCTTCAAAAACCCTACTACTCCACTCTCACCACACACACACCACATGAGATGTAATAGGGTTGTCCCAAACCACATCTCCATGCGCTTTTCCATTACCTAAACAAGTAACCCAAACAATCCCAAAAGACAACAACAGCAATCCCCACAAATCATATACCATATACCAACAGGGATATAAAAACAAGTGGCTCACCAACTCCTCCTCTGAACAAAACATATAGCAACGTTTCGCAAAATAGAATCCTCCTCTCTTCAAGTTGTCAACTGTAAAATAACAATGAGCACCACTGACCATGCAAAATAAAAAAAATTCACCTTCAAGGGGGGGTTTGTTTTTCATATATTCTTGGATGAAAACATATTCTCCCTCCCTCCTGTGAGCACCACATAATATGAGCAGACCAAATACCTCCTCCCTTCTCTGCTCTCCAACTTACTCTATCGTCCTCGCCAATCCTTGGTTTGTAATCATTTAGAATTCAAAGTGGCCTCCTGAAAGTCTCTCCTGAACCATGTATCCCACACTTACTCCTTTCCCAATATCATGATATAGTCCGCCACTGAAGCCTCCTTAGAATCTGATATTCTGAATGAGTCCAGAAATCTATGCTTTAAAACCATATACTATCTATCCTTATACCATCACACTATCTATCATGTCAAATCTGACATTTACCCTTGAACCTATCGCAAACTGTGAACGTATAACAATTTTCTTTTTTGACGTTTAGTTTTTCTAGGAAACAAAAGAGCTTGTGAACTTACAATCCCTCAAGGAATTCCAGCCCCCTTCTGTTCCTTAACATCTCAATGAAAGGAAGTCTTTGATTCGGTAAAACTAGGATGGGATGACATCACATGACACTTATCACCGAACATATAGTTTTCCTGCAAAAGATGCTAAGAGTAATGATGTATTAATGATTTGAACTTTGAACTAGATCAGCTTGATAAAGCAGTCCCTCAAACAGGGCATAAATCCACTTTGTTTGGACCCATGAGTAAGAAGGGTAATGGAACATCTAACCAACCCAAACTGTTTGAGAAGGACACCCCACATCAATTTGTCCATAAGAGTGATATAGAGGATCTAACTTATCAATGACAATTAAAAATGGGAAAGTTTTTGTGCCTGAACTTCTAGCTTACAAAAGACATGACACTGATATATTTCATGAAGCTGATGGATAATATGCCCAAAACAGAATTCAATCTACTCTTTTTATTTTTGGTGACAGTATATTACTTTGTGCATCTTCATTTATTAATTGTTTTACAAAATCAAAATTTGTTGTTCAGCATCCGTATGTGTTCCGTTATGTAAACCTTCAAAGTTAGCTTCAACAAAAGCATATAGGCAACTATCAATGCGGGACTGGCAGAAAGGAAACTATTCCTGAATATAGTGACATGAATAGGAGGCTGTTGAGTTTATGGAGCTAGTGGTGAAAAAATTAGAGGATAACTACACGGAAGTGCAACAACTTCTTAGCAGGTAGCACAATTCTTATCAAATCAACCTTTTTATATCCACTAGCCAACTTTCCTCTTGTTTATCCAAAGATTCAAAATAAGAAATTAAAAAAAAAAAAAAATTAGTTTCACAATTCTAAAATATAATTTGAGAGAGAAGGAAGTCAAAGGCAAATTACTCAACACATGGTAGTTCAAAGGAACACAAATTTTCTAGTGTTTGTAACTTCATGTGAATCCTCATATATGTACAACCTTTCTCTTAAACACTAAAAGCAAATATTGCATGGATTTGACCACACAACTTGTTCAATTTTAAAACAAAAAGCTTAGAACGCCATCCCCCTTTTTTCAAAAAGAGAGAGAGAGAGAGAGAGAGAGAGAGAGAGAGAGAGAGAGAGAGAGAGAGAGAGAGAGAAGAAAGAAAAGAACCAAATGTAGGATTCATTGAAAGCAAATGGAAGCACATCTCTGAAATTCTGTCCACAAAATGTATAATTGTTCTGGTAAAATCACTGATTCTATAGAGTTATGTTCATTTACTCACCAAAAATTTGAATCAAATGGCAGCTGCAAAAAAATTTTGATTGACATAAACAATCACAAGAAGCTTTCTCTTTCAATTTCAAGACCTTTAATAGAAAATAGAAACAAGCAAACAAATTCTGCATGTAATGTCTTTTAGGGGGTTCTGATTGCACATGACATTCAATATACATTTTAACAATGTTATGGCCATTGATTTTCAAATATTAGACACGAAGTAGAGAGAAATCAGAGCAAAATGGGTAAATGAAAATAAACAAAGAATTTATTTTATTTAACAATGTTATGGCCATTGATTTTCAAATATTAGACACGAGTAGAGAGAAATCAGAGCAAAATGAGTAAATGAAAATAAACAAAGAATTTATTTTATTTAACTTTTTTTTTTTGGGGGGGGGGGGGGGAGAGGGGGGGAAGAGAGAGAGAGAGAGGTCCAAAATAATCAAATACCATAGGAGAAGAAGAATAGAAGTGGAGAATGAATATTTAAGCAAAGACAGACTTCTATTGTTTTCTTTAATAGTGCCTATTTACAGTAATGCTTGTTTACAGTTACCACTGCAAAATGTTTTGAAGTTACAAATATATATATATATATATATATAAAGAAAATCATACATGCAACGAGAGGATATAGGCTAGCTAATAGACGTATGTGTAGAGGTGGGACAATCGACCAGCCCTTTCTTCATTGCCCCTTTGCAAGGGAGGTGTGGTGTTGTCTTTTTTCACTTTTTAGATGCTCATGGGTTATGCCAGCATCGACGAGGACTTCCTAAGTGGGTGGCACGATAGTCGTGTTGCGAGGAATGTGAGGAAGGTATGGAGGCTAGGTCCATATACCTATTTGGTGTTTATGGAGGAAAAGAAATAGAAGAATTTTTTAAGAAGAGGAATTAATGCCTAGTATATTTACAGAGAGTTAAAAATGTTTTACGTCTGAGTTCAAGCGTTGTACCCTTGGTATGTAGATTCTATGAAGCCTTATTGGGGGGATTGAGACCATAATGTTTTAGTCTCCCCTATTTTTGTAAATGGGCCATCCCCTATGGCGGTTTTGGTTATAATAGTATAATGTTTACATATCAAAAACTAGAAAGTATATTGTACCGGAAAAATACTCAAAAGTCAAAACCATGTGAAACACACAAAGCTCTACAATATGCACCAAAATAATTGCCAAGACGAAATAAAAAAGGATTTCTTTTACCCTTTTGGGTTCAAAAAGAAACATTTTGGCTGAAACAAAAAGAAATTACTAAACCTTGCTGGAAGAGATGTTGGTTATGGTGGTGATGCTATGAATGGGAGTGGTGGTTAGGGTTGGAAGGGTGGCGATGGTGGTGGTGGTGGTGGTGGTAGAGATGCGGGTAGTGGTGTTGGGCCTGCAACAATTTGTTCAAGCTTGCTAAAATCACAGCATCATATTACACTAGCTAACCCAAAGTAAGCCGTTTCAAGCTCTCCATTTTGCCAAAAGGAGCACAATTTGAGTCCCCACAGACCCCATATTTAACCCAATTGAAAATGGTAACGTTCAGGCTAGGCTTCCAAACAAACCAACCTATTTTTCATTTTTATTTTAAGATAATTACATTTTAAATGTACTAAAAAAACATTGTCTTTTTTTTTTTTTTATAAGTAAATATTTCGTTGGAAGAATCCCAAGGGAGGCGAACCCATATACAAAAAAGGAGAGCTCCAAGTTATAGCTTACAACTATCCAAAAACTCTACGAAAGTATCTATACAATGTGGAAAAGAAAAAGCCACCCAAAAATATGAGTCTCTCAAAAACAACTCTTTGCAAGAATATGATTTGTTTGTTAGCCACTTGTGCCAGGACAAAGATCTGTCGTAGTTGTGATATCATCAGCACAAGGGCTACGACTTGCCTTGTGCTTGCGTGGTTTCTTAGAATTGTTCCCTTTTGCTGACGAAGTTGGGCGATTTCTCTTGGCAACATTTGGGAAAGATGGAACACCCTCAAGTCCTAGAAATAGATTTCCCAGGTGAGAATTCAGAGGCACACCATACCCTGCCCCATCTTGCATGCAAGACTTAGATTGTAGCTCCACCAATAACGTGCCTAGTAGATCCGCCTTCGCCTCTTTACTAAGAGCACCTAACAAATCTACGAAGGTTACTCCATGCATACAGGATCCAGACAGTTGAAAGGCTGCTTGATGGGAAGGTTCGGATTCCTGAATGAAAACACGCTCAAGTTAAGAAGCAGACTACAAGTTGTGAACCAAGTTAAAAAAAAAAAAATCACATACAAAATATACCTGAACCATGATCTTGGGAGCCCTTGCCACTGCAATTTTCCGCTTGGATTTCAAAGTTATCTTTGTCATAGAGGGATCTTGGGCAACAACAGACTTGGTAACATGAACAGACTTCAATTTTAAACGAGTAGCCACAAATCTCAAAAACTCAACAGGTTGTCGTATACACGTAAGATAGGTCAATTGGCTGTATCCGTCCCAATCTTCCGACTTTCTGTAACTAGGTCGCCTCAAGGAATTGTCAGTTTTTAGTATGGGCTCGACCACAATCTCAAGGGCCTACCCTTGAGGAAAGGCAAGGGTACGCCCGCGACGCTTCCTGGGGTGGATGACTACAGAGCCATCTGGAGTATCCCAACTTTGAATCTTGGGCACAAAAAAATGAGAATAACTTTGCGAAGGACTACAAAGCTCTATATCAATGTTTGGGACAGTCTAGTCAAAACCAAACTGACATGCAACCCAATGAGGATTATAAGTCACACTACAATCTAATAGCTCATCTCGGACTGGTAAGCAAAATGGTGTCAGGATGGCCCCCCATATACAACCCAATTCCGAAACAGAATCTTCATGAATGCTGATGGACGTGATGTCCCTAGGGTACAAGAGCAAGTCTTTTTCACCCTGGAACGGACTGACATAGGGCCTAAAAACAAAATTTTCCTCCACATCCATAAGTTGAGCAAGAGTCTTGTGGGTGCCTTTGCCTCTCCAGCGGGACGCACGGCTAATGGTATTAGGAACAACCTTTGTTGTCCTTGCCTTACCATCCAAGACCTTCGTGCACGGGAAAACATGAGGCTTCGCATAATCCTTAAACCGCTCAAACAAGAAGATTTGAAGAAAGGTGGTTACGGCATAGCTAGCCACATCATATCGACCAACTGACCGCCGTGAAGCTTCATGAATAATGTCTAATCGGTGATACAAAAGTCTAAGAAATAAAGGCGCCAGCTCAATGATCTTTCCACGAGCAAGTTTCACAACAAAAGTAAAGATTGTCATGTTAGGGCCATCTTCAGGGGGCATGGGAAGTATGCATCTGGATAGCCAACAAGCAAGGTATGCAGCTAAACGATGGGGACTATCACATTCAGGACCATCATTCTCCTCGCAATCACAATCGGGACCATCATACTCCTGGCAAAAATCCCCCTCATCAATTGATTTTTGGGGTTTCAAAGTTTTAGAAAAATAACATTGCCAAGCTCAAAAGGTGGATTTTCACCTAGAAGATGCACATTTTGTAGGGCAAGAAACGAGAAAATTGTGACCCTCAATCTCTTCTTCGTCTATGGCTAGGGTCGCGGAGGTTCCCTCACCAAGAAGCGAGAGTCTGAAAAGCACAGTCACATCCTCAAAAGTGGGGTTAAACTCCCCCCAAGGAGTAACAAAATTATGTGTTGTCGTACTCCAACGAGAAACTAAAGTGCCCAAACTGCCCAACTCACGCCTACAATCCAATTGGCAAAAATTTAACACTTTCAAGAATCTATGCCCTCTCCAAAATACGCCTGAATGACATGTCTGCAAGAATATCATCTGTTCACTCTTCCCAATCAGTCGCTGGGCAAAAGGAGGACGGGTATTGCATGAAAGAATGAGGGAAGTCCCCTCTTTTGAAAACAGGCGAAGGATTGACTCGGGAAGAACTGCAGTGCTCTCCTCAAGCCCAATTTCACTGCAAAGGAACAAAGGATCTTTTGGGACTTCACCTTCAAAAGTAAATGCCTCCACTCCAGAAGAAATGATATCCTCTTTAACGCCCAAGTAAGGGGCTCTCCTCCAGAACGCATCAACTGGAACAGGTGGCACTTGTCTATTTTTCACTAAAAGTCCACTAGTGTCGCCCAAGTCCAAAAGATTCACGGAGAGATGGAAGCTGAGCAAAGAAAAAGGATGAGGGCAGAACAAAGGAGAAGAAAGCTTTTGTTAAAAAAAAGAAGGGTCTCTCAGAGTTACACACAGATCCTCCAAAGGTAGACTAGAGTTCGACGAAAGGTTGAAGAACTAAACAAAAAACAGATAGATCTTTGAAGGAGTTTACAAAAAGTGATACGAAATTTTAAAGAGCCTAGTGGTTTTACTCACTAGAATCACTCATATTAAGATAGAGAAGTCCTCCATGCGAATTCCCCAATACCAGTTTAAGAGCTGAACGAAAAAAAGGAAGCAAAGGTCTGAATGACCTGCTCCAAAATTCCAAACAAAAGAATGGATTACTAAACAGGCCCATGTGGTAAAAGAATATTTATAAGCTTCCAAATCAAACCACAATGACCAATGGATTGTGATGTCTTTGTCTTATTTCCCTAAGGTGGCGCTGCAACATTTGAAGATTCAGTCGACAGTTCACAGATTCCAAAGTCATGTATCTCCCACTGTAGCAATATTGCTTTTGAAATAAGCCAATCAAAAATCACCATGTTATGATGAGAATTTATTTTATGGTCCGGGACCAATGGTCCCGGCCAATCACAGGTTGTCGTGTGTTCAATATGTTGGGTTTGTAAGAGACAATAAAGTAACTTATGTTGACATGTCAAGTTATGATTGCTTGGGTTAATGGTCCCGGACAATATAATAAGTTCTCATGTTATGATGATCTGTAGAGGCGGAAGTCTCTAGGAACATAACTGGCGTGAGCTATTGGTAACAAGACATAAAGCTTGCGTGTTACAAAAGTAGCAGGTCATTCATATGCACAAAAGCTGCGATACAAGACATAAAGCTTAGTTGTTAGATAAGTGGCAGGTCATTCAAACCTTCAAGTCAAATCTATAACAATCTCATCAAAGGGCCCACCGTGGATATTGAAACTTAGTGCCATGTTCAAATTCAGTATTTGTGCCAAGAAGAGGATCATTCAAATCAAAACCTCACACACAGGACCCACAAAGTAATTTGGTAAACAACTGGTTTGATATCCCTCAATGTTCAGAAGACTAAGTGGACTTGACGGAAAACTGGTAGCAGACTCTGGCTTTCTGTAACTCAGGCTACTAAATCAAGAGGCGCACACATCTAGATGAAGTGACATGACTTCTTGGACGAAATATCTCCACTGTTCTACGCAAACGATCACCTCTGCTATAATGTCCAGACTGTGCAAGGCCTTGCAGTGTTTTGAGTCTCAATTTCGTCTTATTCAAACATGCCCACAAGGAGATATGGTGATGAATCACTTGTACCATCCAGTTTTGAATCCTGATATGTGAGGGACCCACCATGCAGCATGGTTAGAATCAAACCAAAAGCTTTGTTACACAAATAAAATAGCAGATGATTCAAATCTCTTACAACAAGAGCATGTCATAGAAGAAAGTATGACTTGATAGCTCTCTCATAATGGCAAATAAAGTGGCGTGCAGGAAACGACAAAACAAAGTCTTGAAATATATATATATATATATATATATGAGGGGCCCACCAAGTTCAGTCCACGTCCCTCTTGAATTTCAAGTGCTTTGGAGCCAAGTATAATATGGCAGCCTATTGAGAGGAGGGCCCACTATGAATAATCAAGAGGTAGCTTGTATCGAGCTTTTGTTTGATACATGAATGTCCACCTCAACATTCGAGAGACCAAGTGGTATGATGGAACAACTGTACTGAGCAAAAACTGACACATGAACGACTCCATAAAACAACGCATTCAAGTAGCTGATAATTTGCATCATCTAAAAGCTTTTCATGTTCCTGAAGTGTCTCATGCGTGGGGATCACCAAATAAGATAATGAGTAAAACTCCACATGAACTTGGATTTTGAATGTTGGGTGGAGACTTCAAATGTTCACATCTGAATTTTGATTCCCCCAATATCCAATGACTAGTGATGACTAGCCTGGGTACATGCACAAGCTTTGATTCCTTCTTGAATTTCAAGTACTTTGGAGCCTAGTATAATATGCCGGCAACTTATTGAGAAGAAATGCCCACCAAACAAATAATAAACACGAGCTTTGATGCCAAAGCCGTATTGAAATCTTCAGTAACGTGATGAAGATTTGATGCATGGAGAGCCACCAAGTGACGTGGAATAGTTATGTTGGATTGAAGCATTAAAAAGGTCCCACTTAAATACCCACGTTAGTGGTACAAAAAACCAGTTTGTGTTCCATCATGAATGTTCAGGAGAAGCCATATGCACCGAGCAAGTGACAAATTGTCCATGTTGTACAAACCCAAGCCATGTTCCACAAAGACGTGAAGATGTCTACAAAGAAAATCTACCAGGAACGTTCAGGGAGACCAAGTGATTGATCACCTATATCAAACTAAAGTCTTGAAACCTGAGGAGGCCACCACCAAGTCTTTTAGTTTCCCCACCCAATGGCGCATTTGTATCATGATACATGGACCCACCAAGTAAAGTAATGGATAAAAAACCCATTTGAGCATTCGTGACTAACCATGACCACATGATAAAGTGGCTGGTTACTTTTATATGATCAAAGTTGAAGTCTTGGATCATGATACAAGGAGGGCCCACACACACAAAAAAAAAAGTGGCAGATCACTTATATAACTTAAATCCAAGCCTTTCTACATGTGGGGCCCCACAAAAAAATAGCCAATCCTAGGCTATTATGTCACAACAATTCATTCAGAATGGCCACTCAAGATTCAAACTAAAGCCAGGGGCGTTCAGGAAGAAACCATACCCATCAAGCTCAGGTTATGTCTCACGAACTTCAAATTTTTTGGAAGGCAGCTTGTTTGGCAGGAACCCACCAAGTTCAGGTTACATCTCTTATGAATTTTGAAGAAAGTGCAATGGCTCTCCTAACTTGCTTTATATCTATATCTATATATATATATATATATATATATATTCAAATAGAAACCGGATATAAAAGTAGTGTACAGAATACACCATATATGTATGTGTGTATATATATATATATTCAAATAGAAACCAGATATAAAAGTGGCATACAGAATACACCAAAACAAAGTCTTGAGGTCCATATATGGGGTCTACCAAGTGGACTCATCAAGCAAAGTAATACAAAAATTCTAACTTGATGGCTAGCTGTATTGCAACTTCAAGCGCTTAAAGACTTGCTTTGATATACCTATTGCATGACTCCTTAAAGTGCCTTCTTATGTGTGGACCACAATGGAACGACTTAAAGCCTTGGCATTTTTTTAGTCTTGAATTCATGGTCAATTTTGCAAGCTGAGCGAGAACATATTGGCTGACAGTGCATTTTTTGCAATGCCATCTTCATTGCGCACATGGTTGCAATAAAATATTCATCGATAAGATAATGATTCATGGAGCCAAACATGCACATGATTGGTAATTTGTTCACGTACATTTGCAATTGTGAGAGATACTTCACAGACATTTGCTAAAGGGGAAAAATGTGAGTATTAGGTTCCATGTCAACTCCCTCTTCCATGTGGAAGTCGTTCAACTTGGCTCACATGGAAATGACCGCTCAGTTTGCTCTCCCACATGAAAGTCATTCAACTTGGTTCATGTGGGACTAAGCGTTCAACTTCCTCTCCCACGTGGAAACCATTCAACTTGGCTCACACGGGAATAACCGTTAAACTTCTTCTCTTACATGAAAGCCGTCCAACTTGGCCCACATGGCAAGCTGAACGATTAGTAACCGCCACTTGTAGTAGCGCGAAGGTTCCAAAAGATATGAGGCTTCCAAGAGCGCAAGGGTCTCAAGAAAATGTATTGCTCTCCTAGCAATCATATGTTCAAGAGTGAGGTTTACCATATTAATGGCCACCCTCATGAACGATGACAACTCGTGAAACTCCATGAAGTCTCGCGAAGCTTGTCCAATTTACCCTTCCTAAACGGGTTGCCCCGGGGAAAGTCTCGAGAGGCTCTTGAAGCCTGATACGCGAACATGATGCAACTCTCACACCATGCTCCTTCACGCTCAGGATACCCAGGGTCTTGTGGCATGGTGACTAAAGTAACAGGCTCTCCAGATAGTCTCGCACACCTTATGCGTGAAGCTTGATTTCTGGACTTTCTAGAACCAAGAGATTCCCCGAACTAGCTCTTATTTTGGACATTATTGGGACACGTGGGGCCTAGGGATTGGCACATAATTGACCACTATAAATACTTCTCAACCACCACAATAAAGAAAGCAATAAATTCCCATCAACCACTTTAGAGAGTTGACTCTCAAGAATTGTGTACCACATTCATACCTCATATTGGGAATCTCGTCTAAGTTAGACTCCTCGTACTAGGAATCTTGTGGAACATCCCAAGTCTCGCCCCCCTCTCTCGGGAATCTCCCGTTCAGGTTCTAGTTCGCCTTACTTTCTCCCTGCCACTCTACTCTGAGGATCCACCTAGCATCTGACACACAAATTGGACTCACCACACAACTCACACTTATAAAGAACAAAGAAGATTGCATTCGAAAAAGTATGCCAAGCAAATTTGTACGCTAAGCAAAACCAAATGAAGAGGAATTTGTATCATTTCAAATCCCTAATCTTATTGACGAGAAGGAACGAAAAGGCTAGAGCAAAAAACCCAACCCATTTTTGGTTTCACTTAACCTTTTGGACATGCTTTTACAAGATGACTAAGCACCATACAGTGGTAGTCTGTGAGGAAAAAATGTTAGAGCATCTCCAATGCAAAATTCCATTTGGGTTATGCTAAATCCATATTTTTGCAACTTTGCTCCAATGCTAACATGCCATTTTTTAGCACAATAAGTGATCCAATGGCCAACAAGTGAGCAACAAGTAATCCAAAACAAAAAGATGAAATCCTGCTGCGGAGGGATGATGTGGATATTCTTGATGCCAAATATAGCATTGAATATGGAATTGCCATATTTTGATAGGTCAAATAGCAAACCATTGGAGATAAAAATTTTACATCCTAGCCAAATTTTGGAATTGCCATGGCATTTGGCACATGCATTGGAGATGCTATTATTAGTCATTTTAATGTTGGCAATTATTTTCCAAAATATACTTCTACAATTACTATTTATAGGGTCTAGTTAAGTCGATTGGGTTTATCACTAGTTGTGATTAAAGATTCAAGAAGCCTTTTACAAGTACAAAAGTCAAAAGAAGTATGCAATCCAAAAGATAAAAGATGTCATAAATTGCATTCAATATACTTAAAACACTTTGACCTTATGATCGTGATGATCAGAATTATACTATATTGATTACAATGACCTTAAATGATGATTTAATTTTGACTATAAGCTGAATTGACCTTAAGAAATTGACCATCTAGACTTAATTATTTTCATGTGCTAAACGAATTGGTAAAACAATAGGCTCACCATTCGAACATGAGTCTCACCATCCGAACAAGAGAACTCCAGTGACTGAGTTGTTAGAACGCACAATGAGGTTGTTCGAACACAATAGTGATTTATTTGTTGTAATTTACTACAGAAGTTAAACCATTCAAATGCGTCTTAACGCAATCTGAACGAGACTTATCATTGGAACGCTATTTTGATCCTCGTCCGCAAGAGGTTTGTTTTGAAGTTGTTGTTTTGTTTTACGTGAGACTTCTATTCCTACTAGAATTAGGGGTTTTAGTCTAACTATCAAGTGTTAGCAATTAGCTTGAGTGGTATCTCATCCACCTTTCAAATTAGAGGTTGAGGGTTCAAGTCCCAATCGGAACAGGTGGGTATGTGTGTCTTACCTATCCAATTTTTTTTTTTTTTTTTTTGGGATTTTTGGTCTTGCATATATAAAGGAATATTGTGTTTTCTCAACACAATGACCTATGCCTCTTGAAGTCAGAAATCATTGAGAGTTTTTTACTTCTAAACATATACTCAAATTTATTTGTTTGCAAGGTTTAGAGGAACTTTGTGTCAAAGTCTATATTCCTAGGTGTTATGGAGTAGCACTTGCAAGGCGTATGACAAAATTAGGGGCATTCATTGCATAGGGTTTGCACATTATTATAGGTGGTGGATTTGTGAATCATGAAGGTGTGGTGAAGCTGTAAAAGACTAACCAAGACACAAGTTGACAAATAACAAGAACACAAACCAATAGAAAGACCAATGGTAATCCATATGGTCGAAGCAGATTAGTTTCTTGGGTTTGGGCCTTTGTAGAGTTGTGCTATTATTTGGTTTGATTAGTAGAGTTCTTTAGTAGCCAGAAAAAATTATTCCCATGAGGATTTTCCTACTATAAATCTATATGTCCTTATTTACTAATTTTATTCTTGATTTGTTTATTTTTTATTGGCTTGATGAACTATAAACCCATTATCTTAGTTATTCAACAAGAGTGTATGTTAGATCGTAATTCATCCTAGGGAATTAATTAAAATAGTTTTTGATCAACAATCCTTGGTAATTAAACCTGCAAGAATATTAGGGTTTACTTAATTAAAATCATAAGATTCAATCACAACTGGTACCAGAGCGTATCACTTCCACAAAGTCTTTTAAAAGTATCTTATGATTTAAATGTTATTTAATATTAAATGGAAATAGAGCTGCTTGGATTGATAAGTTTACTAAATCTACAACTAAGTTTAGCAAAGATTAGATTTTAATGAAGTTGGTATTGTGCCCATTGACATTCATGTAGAAATCAAGATAATTATAAAGCTATGGTAATATTGGAATTAAAAAAAATGTTTGAGAAAGTTTCGAATCTCTTGCCTCAATTCTAATTGATATAGATCAATTAGTATCAAGGGAGAACAAAAGACAAACAGATAAATTTCCCAAAGAAAGTAACTTAATAGATCCCAGAAGCATGACCAGAAACATTCTCTTCAAGTTCTACATACCATGCATAAAGAGAAAGAAAAAAAAAGGAAAAAGAAGAAGAAAAGAAAATTTGAATATTGAAAACTTGCATTACAAATGATCTAGAAATGACAGGTTTCTGATCCCAAACCATCCATCTAAGAGCTTGATGTTCCCAACAAAAAGCTATGTTGTAGCTCTCGAGATGGGGATGTGAGACAAATGATAAAGGGATTCATTCAGCTGACAGATTGCATTTCTAAATCATTTGGAACAAGATGGGGGTAAGTGGATAACATAAAAGAATCATGTGTTGACAAACATATGGACTTGGTTGCAAAAGCATGAAGATAAAAACATACCCTTCTTTCCCAATATGGAAGAAAGCAGACGAAATCATAGACTGGAGTAATGGTTGACACCAAGATAACATTGAGTCCAGTGAACAACAGAAGTGATGTCACAGGCCGAGTTCTATGTGGCATCTCTCTTTTATCCTTAAGCTTCTAGCTCTGCAACCACAATATCTAATACTGATATTAATCATCACATCAAAATATATAAAACAAAATTGTACATTTAAAGGAACTTTGAGTTTACATGTAAAAAAATAAATAAATAAACAAATTAGAAACTAGCATACCAAGAGAGCACAACAGTGCTGATCTACAACGTCTTTAAATGTAATATGGCTTAGTGTCACATTTAACACTAATTCAACTCAGTGCTGATGATACAACTAGAATAGATGTTTTTGGTTTCCTATTTATTCCTTTCTATCAATCTCGAATTTAGATCTTGCTTGCTATCATTCAAATTCTAAGCTACCTGCCAAACACCGAGCAGAAAATGGAAGGATATGATTCAAACCGGAAGCAAATGGGTCTCAAAGACTCGATAATAATGTCCACGGTAACGATATGAAAAAATCAAGATCTTATTAAATCCAATCAAGGTAGATAAAGCACAATAGCACAGCAAAATTAAACTATAACTAGAGAAAAGTTATTAACACCACAAAAGAAACATATTTACATGAGATTCAATTGTTCCCAAAACAAATAAAATGGAACTCTCAAAAACTATATCAAACAGAAAATTTGATGATACTGGAGAAAACTAATACCTGTGAGAAACTGTTACCAGCGTCAGAAAATGATCGTCGGTGTCGGACAATGGTCACCGGACAAGGAGAGAGTGACTGTCGTCGGCGTCCGAGTCACCGGAGACGGATGGAGTTTAGTATGCAACGTCAAGCCTCCAATTGCTGCTGTCGTCGGCGTCGACCGATCAATATTCTGAAAATGACTTGCGTTAGTTTTTTCGTTTTATTTTTTTGGCAAAGAAAATGACTAATCCCTTTTACTACGCAGGTTACCGTCAGGGTCGTATAATGTTTCTGCTAGTAGTTCTAGCCGGTTGCTTATAGCCAACTAGCGGTGGTCGTTAATTCTCTTTAAGCGATACTGGATTGGAACAGTGATTCAGATATAATTTTTTAAAAAATATTTTTAAATTTTGTAATTAATTTTTTAAAAACTGTAAAAATGCGTTTAGTTAAGTTAATCAGAATTTAGTTTTGTAAAAATACGTTTGAATATAATAATATTTAAATTTATATACACCAAAAAATTGAAGTATTATTTACCTCTGTCCAATTTTTAGCTTATAATTTATTAAGTTTGAACCAATTTTAAAATCTATTAATTTATTAATTTAATTTAATAAATAAATAAATAATTTAATATTATATCTCCTCAATCTTAACCCATCTCTCATGAACCATCCATCACTGTACAAGATCCCAATCATTGTCATCAATCCATCAATTATCTCTTCCATGGCGACTCCCTGTGCAAGATCCTAACCATTGTCATCAATCCATAAATTCTATCTTCCATGGCTACTCCGTTGATGAAGAAATACACAGACAAACATACACACAAACATATATATATATAGTTGCAGAGAACCATGAAGAATGGGTTTTTAGAGAGAGGCTTTTGGGTTCTTAGAGAGTAGTTAGAAAGAGAATTATGGATAATTGGTTTTTAGAGAGAGATTTCTGGGTTCTTAGAGAGAGAAACGAGGAAGAAAATTTTTGGGTTTTGAGAGAGAAAATTACAAAGCTCCCATGGAGCACATGGCTCAGTGCCGGTGCCGAGGCCTTGAGGACGGCGACGATGCAATCAACGGCAGACGATAGCAACGATGCAATCGACGGTGTCGGTGCCGATTCCTCCATGACGGTAACGTTGCAATCAACGGTAAAGAGATTGAGTCGGCGACTAGGTGTTTCACAGTGGCGGCAGAGAGCTATAACGGTGGCGGTAGTACTGGCCGACAGTGGCGACACCCAATCTCTCTCTCCGATGCCCGGTCTCTCTCTCTCTCTCTCTCTCTCTTTCACTTTCTCTAGTGCTTTCTCACACTTACGAGGGCCTCACCGACGGTGAGATGCATTTTAGAAAAGAAGAAAACTCATAGATGCATTTCTGAGATGCATTTCAAAAGTTGAAAACTCAAAAATTATTTCAGTTGTGTATCCAAACAGCATTTCAATTTTTTGAGTTAAGAAAATTTGTTTTCAATATGTATCCAAACATATTTTCCTCGGTCAATTCTTTTTCTTTCCTTGCGTAGCACTATTGTCTCGCAAAATCATTTTATGTCTGCGTTACTAGCCATAACTGATGTCTGATTTAAGTATACGAACTGTCGAATTTGCAAATTCAGAAAATAAACTCCTTGCAAGCGATCCTTTATTAGTATTAATGACTTGCGTTAAATGGATATACTTCACTTTTGGACTTTTCACTGATTTAATCCGCCTCTAATGATTCGAGTTTGGGAAACTATCTTCACCGGTTAAGTTTGGATGACTTTGATACAACCATTCCCACACACTCCACTCTAATTATATAAATAAAATAATAATAAATTGTATTAGATAATTAATATTATTAATAATATTTTTTTAGTCATTTATTAAAAATTTAAACAAATTTGATAAAGTTATATGTTTGAAAAAAAAAATGTCATTCTAATTCACTATTGACATACACATTTCTTACTTTAATATATGTAACGTTTTGTTTAAAATGTGATAATTATAATTAATTTAATAAAATAAATAAAATTTTAGAAATAAATAGGGCCCCCTAAAAAAAAAAAGGTTTGGGGAGGTTTTTTATTTTGTGGGACAGGTTATGGGAGGCGCCCTATTGTTATTCCTACACCTAACCAATCTGTGCTTTATAAAATAATTGATTGATGCGATGAAGGTTCGATTGTCTATCACCTGCTATTTCAAAACAAAAAATTATGATTTGAAGTTTTCATAAAACTAAGGTGGCAAATGAGCTGAGTGAGTTAAATTGAACGAAATTGAGTAACAAATTGTTCAAACTTCGCTTGCAAAACTTAACATTTCAAATTGTAATTAATGTTTGCTTGTTTATATTTCGAGTTGATTTGAATGAGTTTTTAATTGAGTTGATGTGAATAACTTTATTTTTTTATATAATAGTAAAGTAATTATCAATTTATTAAGTTGAGTTCAAGTCAAATTAATAAATTGAGAAGTTTGAAAATATGTTCAATATGGCTCATTTATGACACTAACTGATCTCGAACAAGCCTTTAATAGAGTTGATCAAGAGCCGAGTCCAAATAACTTGAAACATAGTTTTAACTCATACAACGAAATTTTGCAAAATAAAAATTGTGTTTGATTTCATTTTGCAAAAATGTTATTTTGCATATGGAACTAACAAAAATGTTATTTTTTCAAATAATTTTGACTTTTTACAAGTCTTATGTCTTGGACCCACCACTTGCATATTATCCTATATATAAAATATAAAGAGTGTAGTGCAAAATTACTTCTATACAATTTTTACCAAACACTCAACAAACAACTTTTTTAATACCATAATCAATTCTCTATTAATTAATTTTTTAGAATATGAAACTCTTGGGCATAATAATTTATAAAACAATATTATTAATTCATTTAAAATCAAGAAAACAGAAACTGGTTTTGAAAACAGGAAAACTACAAAATGTATTTTTTCAAAGCAGTAAAGTAAAAAGATGATTTTCCAAACCAGAATCGAAAATTGGAAATAAAAACAATTTTACAGTATAATAATACAGTAACAAAAATAATACAGTAACACTTATAGAAATGCAAATACAGGAAACAGGAATGGTGATCAAGGCTTGTGTTTGACACAATGTTCTTAAGACGAATTATCTTTCTTTATAAAACAGTTTTTTAATTTAGTTTTTACAGTATTCATAAACTGTAATCTGTCTCAGTTTTCAGTATTCATATACTGTAAACATAAATACTGTAGAAGTTTTTACAAGTATTCAGATACTGTAAAATTTTGGTTCTATATATATCAGTTTATACGACTTTCTGTTGCAAATCTCATACTGTTAATAATCTTCAAACATTGAAAAAAATTCAGAACTGAGAAAGAAAAAAAAATGTGTTGCTTATATTTCTGTTCAGTACAGAAATTTAGTTCTTTATTTTATTTAATTAAATTAAAGATTGCTTCATTATTTTAGTAATCTGTTTAAATACAAATTTAAAATTCATTAACCCCAAAACCAAAAAATGTAATCGCAGAACGGTGACATTTTTAGTTTTAATTAGTCTAGTAACTAAACGACGGCGTTTTGATTTGTTTTTAATAGTAATAAAATAACAGTGTTTAATGGATTAATTTCTCTAAAAAGATATATATATGACGGGCCAAGGCGAAGGCCAAGCCTGAACCCGACCCAACTCGGGCTAGTTCAGGGCGGCGGCACGCACGTGTGTGGTAGTCCAAGCATTTGCATTAACCCCAAAACGAAAAAACGTAATCATAAAGCGTTTTGATTTGTTTTTAATAATAACAAAACGACAACATTTAATGAAATATTATTTAAATTAGTTTTCTCTAAAAAATATATGTATATACAACAGGCCGAACCCCGAACTCAGCTCGAGGCGAGAGCGCGCGCGTTGTGGTCCAAGCATTTACTTAGGTCTTTTCCCATGCACAAAACTTGGGTACCCCTTGGGGCCTAATCCCTCCTTCAAGGTAAGTGTGTATATACTCTTTAAAAGTCTTGTACCCATCTTATATGGGACACAAGTTTTCCACAAGCTTCAAGCTTTATTACCATTTTCAAGTGGTGATGTTTGGAGGTTATTTCTCATTCACTCCTTAATAGTTTTGAGCAACCCATTGTATGATCTTAATCTCCTCATGAAGGAGAAAGCATTCCCATGTGAACCCACTAAAATTAATACGTGAGACTCACTGTAATTTTAAATCAAAAATAACTAATTATTATGCTAAAAAAAACCCACTTTTTCTAACAGAAACTTCCCCAGATGAGCCCAGGTCTTGTTTAGAACGTTGGTACTCATTTGGCACACCATTTGGCTTTGGGCAAAAATGCCTTTTTGAAAAAGTCCAGGCCGTTTAACACAAATGGGTTGCCTATCCCCCAAAATGGGAGTTTTGTTAAAGCTGATTTAGGTCGCATCCCCCTTGAGCGCCACAAGAAATAAAAATTCTCAAAACAACAATTAACAACGAAAGACTCCATAAAGACAAAACAGTGACTTTAACGTCCGTAGTTAAACTAGCAAACATTTCAACCCTTAAGAAGAATACATGTAGGACTGAAAAATTAAAGAAAAGACGTCACTTTGGGTCCTACTTCCAATCTACTCCCAAAATGAGTTGCAACCCGATAAGAACAAATACAAGGCAACTAAAATTACAAATCAGAAAATTCTAAATTCAAGGGTTAAGGTACGAAATAAAAATTCTCTCAGAAGCCAACAATCATATGTACCCATTCACAATAACTGTTGTAAAAGCTGAGTGTAAAAATAGTTGGATGGTTACTAAAATTTTTACAGTTTTCTTAATTATATGTCTTTATGTCTTATCCTTAATTTTCTTGATACTTGTACAATTTAGGTGAAAGTTCTAGTTTGTTGATGCCTGGGGCTGATCATGATAGGTTTTGTGTTATGCCAATTTCAAGGAAAATTTTTAAAATAAAACTTTGAAAGATATGTTATGGGTTGCTGCATGTGCATCCAAAATGAAAGAAATAAGGCTGTGAAAAAGGATACTTGTGATTTGCCAATGAAAGAATCTTCCACGAGGATATCTATGTTCAGCCCAAGGTCTGAATGTGACATACTAAATAACAATTTGTCTGAGTTCCTCAATCAATATGTTAAGTATGCAAGTGACAAGCCCATCATAACTATGATAGAAATGTTTAGGACTCAATTAATGAGTTAAGTTTGAAGAGGAAAGGACGTGGATTCAAAATGCGATTTTATGTCCAAAAATTCAAAAGAACATTGAGGAAACAAAGGTTGAAGTGAGGAACTATGAGGTGATTTATGCTGATGGATAATTGTTTGAGGTGACTTGTTTCAAGAGAATCATATCTGCAGGGTGGGACTTGATTGGTATACCTTGTATTCATGCTATGGCTGCAATCATAACTCATTATGGGCAACCTGAGCTAGGCATTTGCGAGTGCCTACTATCATAGGAAAACATGTATTAAGTCATATGAGCCTCTCATCACTACAATACCAGACCAAAGTGTGTGGATTCGTATGCCTTCATCAATGCATAGACCTCCAGGAAGACCAAAGAAATAAAAAAGAAACGGTGTTAATGAGCCTAAAAATCCACACAGAAGAATACATCAAACACTCAAGTGTGGAAGTGTGAAAAGCTCAGGCAGAATAGCAGAACCTATAAAGGGTCTGTCTGTAAATGCCAAGAAAAAATCAGGACAGTTTTCTTCATCAACGTGTAAAGGGCCAGTTGAAATAAACCATTTCATGCAACCATTCGTACTGTTCTAACATGAGCTAACTCATCTGCAGGCAGTGGAAGCAGGTGCCATGGTCAGAACCATTGAAGCCAATGGAAGTGGTGGGAAAGGGAAAAACAAAGTTAGGAAAGCTAGTGGCATTCAAGGCTCCAACTACCATTCAAGGGACTGCAAGTGGCATTCATGGCACTCCAACTAGCATTTAAGGCAGTCAAAGTACCATTCAAGGCAGTAGGATGTCATCAGCAATGGGCAAGCAGTCACTAGGAATGCAAGTCGAATTTAAACTAGAAGAGATAAAAGGTAAGGTCCAAGTCCAAAGGAGATCACCAAGAATTGCTAATACAAAGTTTTCTAGTCCAATCCATTTGTAGATTGATTGAAGATGCAGTGCTTTGTTTTGTTTAAGTTGCATAGTTTAGTCCAATCCAAGTTCCAATCTGACCCTTTTCTTTTGTTTAAGTTATGGATGTAAAGACAAGTAGTTGATGGTTGTATTTTTGAAGATTGAAAACCCTTATGAATGGTAGTATGAATGCAAGATTAAAAATCCTTCTGAATTTGGATATATGTTCAGTACTTTGTGATCATATGGTTCAAACAATACATACCATTAGATCATCAAAGAGTACATCCAAATATAACTTTAGACCAATCACAGCTTCATTAACTATACATTACATATTCCAACCACCCCGGGAAGAAAAAGAAATCACAAGACATTCTCTTTGCATATATTACTAGTCATTGAACCTATGAATCCAAACAAAAACAAATAAGCAAATATTACCAAAATCGTTGACTTATAATTTGAACATCCAATGAATCTTCTTCCGGGGCTATCAAGTGTAAATGATGCCCTTATTGTGGCAACTTGCTCCCATGTTCAAATTTGATGAATCAATGTTGTTTGCATCCATTGCTTTCAACAGTGAATAGATAACAGGGTTGGGGCAATGTTTGAGGTGAGAATGAAAAATAAAAATAAAAATACGCTGAGATAGAGGGAATCAACAAGGCTAGAGTGAGAGAGGAAGAATTCATTGATAAGATGCAGAGAGAATCGAGAGATTGAGAGTCAACCCACTTTTCTTTATCTGTTTATATGTAAACACACATACATATAAAATTGTTTTCATCCTTTTATCTCTAACGACCGATGCTTTTTTATTTGAGTCATGTGGCTACAAGTGACTTCTTCCCATCCAACTTTACGGAAGAGCAGACATCACCCAGAAAAGATTTTTGCATATTTTATGTAACGGCTCATTAACAGCCCTGGAACCCAGACTACCCCTTAACATTGTTATTACCAACAGGAGAGTTTTCTGGAACCTCCAAGCTCACCACCACCACCACCATCATTAAAACCCTTCTCTTGGTACACACATTCTGAGCTTTATCTAAAGCTCACAATCCAGACTACCTCAACACTGTTTTATTACCAGCACGAGTTTTCTGGAAGCTCAAAATTACCACTATTAAAACCTTTTTCTTGTTACACATTCTGAGCTTTATTTTCCCTAGGATAAAGGTTTGATAATGCATATAGTACAAGATTTACAAGTGGGCAAAATAGTATATAATATTACACAATTAAGTTACAAAGAGTCAACACACTGACTGTGCGCTCTTCCGTACATAAACATTTTCATGATCACTTGCAGACACATTAAAAATTGTACAATATCTTTTGTATCTTCATATATACCAATAACAGCTGAAGCATGCAAAAAAGAAAATAGGGCCAAGAGTAGCTAAGTCCAGAACAACCATCACTGCCTCCTTTCTTGTTTCTAGTTATGATAAATATCAGCATACTCGTATTATTGGCTTACATTGCTTTAAACATAAGAAATTAACAATACAACACCTGAATTTATGTAATTCTTACACGTGCAGATCGACACCCGCATATATGTAATTTTTACAAGTGCAGATCAAGGCATAAATACTACAAATGTAACCTTCCCTGCACAAGTTGGTTCCTAGAACACTGTCGTTGAAGGCAGTCAGTCTATCCAATACAGAATAATGGTATTGGCCCAGAAATTCATTTGAAGCTCATAGTTGCATTTTGATACTAAATAGAGCCAATCTTCAGGATCACATCATGAAGTGGGGATTTATAGCTTATGACTCCCGTGGCCGAGCAAGCCAGAGAGAACTGAGGGCTCGAAGCCGGGAGAAATAGTCATTGATTGCAAGAAGAGCCCGCGCAGATTGTCTGGTCGTCAATATACGGTGCAATTGTTGTAGTGTTTGTTGTCGCAAATTATCAGCCTGGTATTGCCAAAATGAAAAATTCAACATCATAATTCATAATCTTCAAAGATCTTGTTTTATCAATAGAAGGGTAAAGACAATGTTGGGAGCCCAGTGTCAACATATTTACACAACTAATAAAACGGCTGAACTTTTTTTATGCTTGTTAGGAATGAAGCCTTTTCATTCCATTATCAAATGAAATAAGCACATAAAACAACCTCAGTTAAAATCCAAGCCTAAGCCCTCTTAGTAGGGTACAGACAGAATCAATGATCAAAAAATTATAACTAGTTTATGCAGATTGAGTATTAATCACAACATAATTATGTAAATTTAGCATTTAAACACATAAAAAATTTATACCCAATCAAGGTTCGACTTGTCAAAAAATAAAAATAAGTACCCAACAAAGGTTTGTCCGAGAGAGAGATTCGCAAAAACCAGAAACCAGACCAGCAGATCCAGTGCTTCAAAATAAAGCAACAGGTTGCCATATCCATGGGTCCCTATGTTTTAGATGATGCATCACATGGAAATAAAAGAAGTTTGAAATATTAAATCCCAACACATCATAAACTTCCAAGTTATCATATCTTTTCTTAAGCTTTCTTAGCAATCAAACAAAGCTTAAGAACCATAAAAGCTAAACAAAAGAATACAATTAAATCAATGAAGACAATTACCTGGCGGAGGAAACCTTCAAGAGTTCCTAACTTCCCCATGGCCATTGCCATTTGACCCATGTAATTTGCCACATTTCCAGATGACCCTGATGGTCCAGGAGAGCCATTGGCCAATGTCTCAGCCAGAGATTGCTGCAATGCCTCCATCCCTTGCGAGAGAGCATCTTCTGCCTGCTGTGATGATTGCTGCAAGTTGTAAATGCCCACTAATTGTTGCTCAGTTAGAGGTTCTAATTGATTCACGAGAAGCTGCATGGACATTGATTCAATCAGAAAACAGAATGAATAAGATGGAAAAGAAAAAAACAGTGAACGAACGATATTAATTTTTTACATGTTTTTTTTTTTGATAAGTAAGAAAGTATATATATAGTTGTCCAAGAAGGACAACAAGGGCAAAAAACTCCCAAAGATTACATCTGTCTGACATCTATTCTTAAAGATCCCAAAAAATCTACAAAAGAAAAAGCATTTACAGGAAAGGCCTCTTTGACCCAAAAAAATAACAATCGCAAAAAGGTATCTTTAAAATAAGGAGTTGAGAGCTCTCGGTCTACAAAAACACGATTGTTTCTTTCTCTCCAGAGGCACCACAACAGACAAATTGGAGCCAATCTCCAAATTTTCCTAGTCTCTTTAGGAAGATTACACCCTGCCCAAGCCAACATAAGATCTTTGACAGAGCTTGGCATAGCCCAAGAGAAGCCAAACAACCCTAAAACGAGATTCCAACAACTCCAAGAGTGATGACAGTGGATGAGAACATGATTCACCCTTTCCTCATCCTTCTTACAAAGATAGCATCAGCTGGCTAACGAAAAACCTATTTTTTTCAAATTATCAGCAGTGGAGATGGCGTGCCAAGAAGCTTCCCAAACAAAAAAAGAAGCTTTAGGAGGGGCTTTTGAGTGCCAAATAAGCTTCCAAGGAAAAGGGGGGATTACTGAGTCGCACATGCTCTTGTGGAAGAAGCTAACAGAAAAGGACTTCTTGTCCGGCATCCAAACCCTCTTATCCTCCATGCCACCCCTAACCCGGATCTTGTTGATGTGATGGAGGAAAGAACTCACCTCTTCAAGTTCTCAGTCATGAAAGTCCCTCCTGAAACGAGGAGACCATGTAAACTGATTCCCAATACTCTCCATACACTCACTAGCCCAAGCCGCCTTGTTGCAGGCTAAACTGTATATCACGGGAAATTTCACCTTCAGCGCCTCATCCCCAATCAAAACATCGTCCCAGAATTTCACCCCGGTGCCTGACCCAATAACAAAGCAACATCTGTCTTTGAAGCTCCACCAGTCGCCCCTAATGAAACCCCAAAGACCACAACCCTTTGGGCCCTCCACCTCTCCTGAACACCACCCCCCATTTTCACACCCGTACTTGGAAACAATTATCTCCTTCCAAAGCATCCTATCACTCTCTCCAAATTTCCATAACCATTTACCAAGAAGGGCTTTACTGAAAATTCTTAAGTCCTTCACCCCTAAACCGCCGAGAGACACAGGCTTCTTGATTTTCTCCCAAGCAAATAGATGAAGCTTCCTACAGTCATCATCATGGCCCCATAAGAAATCATGCTGAAGCTTCTCCAATCTTCTGCTAACTGTCTTTGGAACAGGGAAAAGGGAATATGAAATAAGTGGGGAGATTCGCCAAGGAACTTTTACATCTTGAGAACCAAAATGGCAAATATCTCCCATATAAGTTTTTCAGATAGAGTTTCTGGCTAGATGCATTTCGGAGAAAAATCCATGACAGTTTAACTTTCATAGCTGGGAAGTTACAAGAATCAAGAATTGTCCTCTTAGCAATGTCAGAATTTAGCTAGTTTAGGTCCTCAATCCAAGTCAAATGTATGGTCATAAAAGTGTCCTGCACATGTGCTAACAGAGCTGTGCCGGCGTCCCTGTTATATAGTTTCCCAATAAAGGGCATGGTGTTATCCATGAAATGTGAAATTGAGCAACATTCAGGAGAAGGCAACTTATTTATTTCTTTATTTATTTATTTTGATAAGTAGAAGAGAAGACAACTTATATTGGCAGATATTCTTACAATGTATATTCTAACAATTTTTTTAAAAAAAAAAAAAATCAGGAAACAAACAAGGAATTTCCAGCCAGGAAAAAAAAAAAGAAGATTCAGAAAATAAATAAGTGAATTCTGTCAAACATCATTTTAAAAACAATTAATAATTGAACAAGAACTGACACCTTGCTAACACAAACCCTAGTTGTGAGAACACAATGCCAGGGACAGTTGTTCAGGAAGCCAGCACAAACAGACAACATTTCTTCGTAAGTTTAGGCATGCATTTCAACAAGTTCTGAAACACACCCACTAAAGCCCATGCAACCCAGCTGCAGTCACGTCAAAGATGAAAAGGAACACAAGTTCAGAGCATTTTCAACATAATTTAGCACATAATAATGCCCCAAGTTCAGTCCAGATAATCACTCAGCACCCATACATATCAACTCTTGTCTAACACGCCATCCTTCACTGATCTGTTTTCTAGCACCCTAAACAATCCCTAAAGGTCAAAATCAATAGGTCAACAATTTTTTTTTTTTGATAAGTAAGAGTTGTATATATAACGGTGCCCAAGAAGGGCATCAAGGACAAAAACCCCAAAAGATTACATATAATTTAGAGAACCCAAAAAATCTACAAAAGAAGAGACATTTACAGGGAAAGCCTCTTTGGCCCAAAAAAATAAAAGACGTAAAAAGGCATCTTTAAAGAAAGGGATAGAGAGCTCCCGATCTTCGAAGACACGATTGTTCCTTTCAATCTAAAGACTCCACAAGAGGCAAATAGGGGCCAGTCTCCAAATCCTCTTAATCTCAATTGGAAGGTTGCACCATTCCCAAGCCAACAAGAGATCTTTGACTGAGCCTGGCATAACCCATAAAAAACCAAACAAAGCAAAGACAAAATTCCAGCAGCTCCAAAAAACATAACAATGGATGAGGACATCATCCACCCTCTCCTCATGAATCTTACAAAAAGAGCATCTACTCGCCAAACGGAATCCTCTTTTCTTCAAGTTCTTCGCAGTTAGGATGGCCTTCCTAAGAGGCTTCCCAGACAAAGAAGGAAGCTTTTGGGAGGAGCTTTAGAGTGTCAAGTGAGCTTCCAAGGAAAAGGAGGGTTATATGAATTGAACATACTCTTGTAAAAAGAGCTAACAGAAAAAGATTTCTTATCCGGCATCCAAATTCTCCTGTCTTCCCCACCCTCCGTGGCCCAAAGATTGTTGATGAGCCAAAGAAAGGAGCTCACCTCTTCAAGCTCCCAGTCAAAAAAGCCTCTCCTAAAGCGGGGAGTCCAAATAAGCTCATTCCCTGCTCTTTCCATACACTCGCTAACCCATGCCTCCTTGTTGCTAGCCAGACTGCATAACAAAGGGAAAATCACCCTTAGCGAATCGCCCTCAGCCTAGACATCATCCCAGAATTTCACCCTTTCACCATTCCCGATAGCAAAAGTACATCTTTCCTTAAAGATCCTCCAATTGCCTCTAATGAACCCCCACAGACCACAACCCCTCGGGCCCTCTGCATTCCTGGAACACCAACCCCCCATCTCACTCCCATACTTGGAAACAATGACCTCTTTCCAAAGCTCACTATCACCCTCGCCGAATTTCCATAACCATTTCCCAAGAAGGGCTGTATTAAAAAGACTCAAATCCTTCACCCCTAAAGCAGCAAGAGTCGTTGGCTTCTTAATTTTATCCCAAGCAACTAAGTGGGGCTTCCTGCAATCTCTGTCGTGGCCCCATAAGAAATCCCTTTGAATCTTTTCCAATCTTCTGATGACTGTCTTAGGCACAGGAAAGAGAGACCTGAAATAGGTAGGGAGGTTTGACAAGGTACTTTTAAGAAGGGTGAGCCTGCCTCCTTTAGAGAGGAGTTGGCCTTTCCAACCTAACAGCTTGCTAAAAAACCTTTCAACTACAGAATCTCAAACCTCAATAGATCTCGAGGAAGCACCCAACGGAAGGCCCAAATAAACCAAAGGGAAGCAGCCCACTCTACAGCCCAGAGTATTGGCTACGATGTCCATCTCTTAAACCGGCCCTACCGGCGTAATGCTGCTTTTTGTAAGATTGATCCTCAAACCTGAAACAGCTTCAAAACACACTAGAATACATCTGACAAAGCGAAGCTGGCGCACTGAAGGGTCACAAAAAATGACGGTGTCGTCAGCAAACAATGAGTGGGAAACGGCTACACCTTCACCCCTTCTGTTCCCCACATGGAAACCTTTGGTGAGACCTACTTCATCGGCACGGCTCATGAAACAACTCAAGACCTCCATAGCAATCACAAAGAGGAAAGGGGATAGGGGATCCCCTTGTCTCAAACCTCGAGAGGAGCGGAAGAAACCAGCCTGGGAGCCATTGACAAGGACCGAAAAGAAGACTGTGGATATGCACGACTGAATCCACTTGCACCACTTTCCTTTAAAACCTATCTTAGCCAGCATCCCCAATAAGAAACCCCAATTAACATGGTCGAAGGCCTTCTCAATGTCAAGCTTGCACACAAGCCCTTTCCTATTCTGTTTCCTCAGAGAATCAATGCACTCATTAGCAATGAGGGCTGCATCCAGAATTTGCCGGCCTTCCACAAAGGCGTTTTGGCTTGGAGATATAATACTACACATAATCTTCTTCATCCTTAAGGAAAGAACATTTGCTATCAGCTTGTAGACACTGCCCACAAGACTCATTGGACGAAAATCCTTAATGCAGTTGGCTCCTTCCTTCTTTGGAATGAGGGCAATCAATAGGTCAACAATGCATCAGCATGAACCCTTGTTTCCCTCTTAAAACACTTAGAATGAAGACAACAAGAGAATATAACATGAGATCATTATATTGTGCACTAACAGATCCATAAACTATGGAGAAAAACAAAGAGATACAAACTACCAGCAAGATATGTTTGAACAAAAGCAACCATCGAATAACCCATTCAAAACACATTTCTAATGTATGTCATTAATGTCCTCCACACGAAATTTAAAGTTTCATCATCTAATGGGAAGCAGAAAGATGAGAGAGAGAATAGTAGATGAAGGACACACAGGAAAATAGAGCTATGATGTTTAAAATCAATTAAATAGCACCTTGTGATCATGGAGTCTATAATGGTGGAAGAGAGATTGGGATTTAGATGGGGGAAAATAGAATAGGCTAGGATTTGACAGCTATGAATTACTGGAATTATACAGGTTTCTGGACATCTACTTATTCTAACCAGAATTTTTAAACCAATCTAAACTGACTTGAGGCCGCACATAAAGGCTCAATAACACAACAAAGCCCATTGACTAACACAAAAGATGCCAAGACACTACCTCAACCAAGCTAGAAGAATTAAAATTCCCAAAACATTCTTAACTTGATATGGCAAGATATTCTCAAGTAAAATTGCAAGTGATACAATACTGACTGGTGTATATCACAGTCAAAATGATTATTTGATCAGTTTAAGAGTGGAATATGGTAAAATCAACAGTGTTGCTTGAATAGGTATTTCTTTTCCTCTTTTTCATTTTTGCTTGTTACTTTTACATAGCACAATATGCAATAAAAATATTTGATTTCTTATTAGTTCCATTGGTTGCACTGGTATAGGAAAATTAAAGAAAATCTGGAATCTTACAACAGCCCCTTCAATTTATCAATTTATACCAGCACAACATTTTATTTCTTTTGTTTGGGTAATGTTCGGTTATGTCGTCCTCGGTGATGGATTTCTTGAAAGGTTGGCTTCTTTTTCTTTTTTTTTTCTTTTTTTTTTTTTTTGGGGGGGGTGGGTGGTTGGGTGGGATGTAAGAAGATTGTGAGGATGACACCTATTTGCTTGCTTTGATGCATTTGGAAGCAGAGAAATCGGCGGATTTTTAAAAGGGAGATAATGTCTATTTGTAAATTTAAAGACAGTTTTCTAAAAACTTTGTATTTTTAGGCTATAGAGGCATACCCTCGTATGTACACAATTTTGTTAATTTTTTGGAAAACACGACTAATTTTTTTGAGTTTTTTTTTTTTCTTTTTTGTAAATGGGTTCGGAAAATGCTTAATTTTCATGCCATCATTGAATGAGTTGGCCACCATGAATTGGGTAATGATTTTTTAAAAAAAAAAAAAAAAAAAAAGTAAAAGCTATAATATCAAGTAGAAAGAATTTTCCTTTTTTAGTAAGTGGGAAGGAGCACCAGTAAGGATGAACGACATAGTTAATACTGAGGGTCATATTAGGGGACGGGGGCAACCAAAACTAACTTTAGTATAGTAAAAAAAGATATAATAATGTGTGGTTGAACAGAAAATAATCTTAAATAGAGCAAAATGACAAGAGGATTCGCATAACCGACCCCAAAGAGTTGGGATAAGACTTTGTTATGTATAAAGCGGGAATGAGCTTCCAAATGCAGTCTTAAGAGACCTAGAAGTTCGGCCTTAGTCACTAAATCAATACTAGACAACTTCTCCCCTTAAGACGGATGGATAAAACTTTGGAGATCAACTTGTTGACACTGCCCACAAGGCTAATGAACCTAAAATCCTGAATATACACAGCACCCTCCTTTGGCAACAAGGCAACAAACGAGGCATTAAGGCTTCTCTAAAAGGTCCCAAACTCAAAAAAGTACTAGAACACTGCCATGACATCATGTTGAACCACAAACCAACAACGTTTTAAAAAAACCATAGAGAACCCATCCAAACCCAGCGCTTTATCTCCATCACAAGCGTTAAGAGCTGCCACAACCTCTTCCTCATCAAAAAGTCTCTCTAAACCGCTTGTCCTCATTCAAGGCAGAAAAGGCCAAATCATCAAGAATCAGATGCCAATGACAAGTCTCCACATAGAGCTGTTCACGGAAGAGAGAAATTCCCCTCCTAACCTCCTCCCCCTCCAACACATTCCCATCCTATCCCCAATAGGAGGGCTTTTGATGGCCAAGAAATCTCTATTTGTAGATTGAAATGAAAGATTTTTTGTTGAGTTCTCTATACTTTTGGGTAGTAGAATCCTACCCCTTTTTGTTTCTTCTTTTGTAGAGTTTTTGAGAGATACAAGGCCTTGCCTTGTCCTTTCTTTTGTATACAAGTTTGCCTTCCTCAGGCGATTCTTCAACAAAGTATCTTTACTTATCCAAAAAAGAGCATAAAGTGGGAAGAAAATAAAAAAAAATATAAAATATGAACAGGTTAGTGTTTAAAAACAATCGTGAAAAAACACAACTATGATAATAGATTGTGAAAAATCAGAATTTTTTTTCTGAAAATCAATTACTTTCTGTGTCATAGGAACTTGTCACTTGTATAAAACATTTGATAAGAAAACATTCTCCATCAGGACTAAGTGGTTGAGGTTCCATGAGAATCTCAACAATGCAAAACCAAATGCACACTCCTAATATCCCAATAATCACCTTCAAAAATAATTCAGAGGATTGTGATGCTGCTTTACTGTTCTACTAATTAACTTCAGCAATATGAATTGCAATGCATTTTCAACCAAAAACGCATTTTGCAACCATAATACTTTTAACTAATCCCAATCCCTAGGATGGATGCTCGCCCAAGATGCATTTAGCACATTTCTCACACAAACACTGTGGTAAAATTGTAGTGGACTAGAGGAAGAGAGCAACTAAAACTAAGTGATACCCGAAGCAATTGAAAGAACTAGTTTGTTCTAAACTTTCAAACATGTGTAATGAATGCACACATACTCATCCAATCACAATACCAATTTCTTCTAGAAAACACGTTGAATATGCTACACATACCCTTGCCTATCCTGGGAAAAAAAACATACATATCCTTGCCCCATTGCATTTGCATTTTTCGGAAGGACAAAAGCCTACTAGATGAAACAGAGGAGCCATAAAGAATTGATTTTCACCTTGAGGATTTCAGATGAGCGGAAGCCACCAATCCACATAAAACACCGCTCTGCAGGTGTTTTCCACATTCCTGATAAAATGTGAAAGACATCAGCCTTGGCTGCAGTGATTTTCAGCCTAAAAATATCATCAAACTGCGCCGTGACAGTGTCCACAATACTGCGAAGTTCAGTGTCACTTGCATGTGAATTGACCGCCCCTCTAAGCTCATTTATCCGTCTATTCTGCTCTTCCAACCAACGTGCATATTCTACATCAAATGCCAAGGCCCCTGAAAGAAAATGTTGGTTAAAAAATGCATTTATGCGATCAGTCCCACCAAAAATCCAAAGAAATGAACAGAGAAGGAAATTACAAACAAATACACACACACGACGAGGCATGTTAGTGACAAAATCCAGAAGCAAAGCCAATCAGTAGAGAACTAAGACTTAATTAACGCCGCACCCCCCGCGGAAGAGGGGGGGGGGGGGGGGTTGTTGAATGTAGCCCCCTAAAAGCTACACAAAGCAAAGACCATCAACAAACTAATCATAGTTATCAATCACAATTGAAATAGCAGCAACCAAATAAAACCTAATCTAATCAAAAGAAGTCCAAAGTACACAGAATGGAACCATGAGAACACTAGGTTACCAGATCATGGAGAGAGAGAGAGAGAGAGAGAGAGAGAGAGAGAGATTTCCAAAAAATTATGAGGTCCAGTGGTGGTTGTTTTCCCGTTGCTTGGAGTTTATAGCATGCGACATGCATAATTGATTGACATTTTTAAATTCTATTCACATAAAGTTCTCCACTAAATTTCTAGAAGTCTCTTGGTAAACCTGGGGCTGCATCAAATATGAAAATGCTGGACAACATATTGTAAAAACACACAAATAAACCTCTGGGTCATCTGAAGAAGATATGCTAAGAACACAACTATAAACTAAAGAAAAAGAAAGGCAGACCACCACTTTGTTCCACACAACCAGCTGACAAATCTACAAGACTAATAACAATTGCACTTGTATGAAACTCTGGCAGCCAATTCCTTTTCACAAATGAAACATCTAGTTGGTTCTAAAACCTCTATGTTGCACGACACAGAGATAGGTGACTAGAATCTAAATCCAAAAAAAAACACACTTCGAATATTTCTAATAAAAAAATTTACTGTGCCCACATCAGAGTAATGATATGATCTATAGCAAGGAAAGCAAACTAAATTAACATATAATTTATTTTTTCTATTGAATGATACAACAATTTATGATCATTAGATACAAGCAAGCAAGCACTGATACAATAATTTATGATCATTAGATACAAGCAAGCAAGAAAATTGAACAAAGCCAAGTATTGGGTAATTAGGGTGGATTAATTGCTCTGAAAAACCTATTGCATGCGCAATCTTGGCATGGCCCATTCAATGACATTAGATACAGGTAAGCAAGCAAACTGAACAAAGCCAAGTATTAAGTAATTTGGGGTGGATTAATTGCTCTGAAAAACCTATTGCATGTGCAATCTTGGCATGGTCCATTCAATAAGCCTTAGTTCAACAGGTTCTCTTGACCCTTAAAACCTAGTTTTTAAAACAAGTCAAAAGTAGGGCTCATTTTGACGTGTTTACTGGAGCCCAGCCTTCTGAAATTTTATACATTCGACCTAAAAACATTCTAGTTATATGCTTAAAATATGCATTTCTTTGGCAGGTACTTGAGATAAGCATTTAATAATTATTAACACTTTGTAGCATCAACTTGCTTGATCATGGTTCACTTAGTAACCGAGTGCATAATTCAGCATGAGTTTGGCTTGTGTAGGCTGATGACCAAGCTCCAAGGAATCTGAGATATAAACAAACCGAGCTCAAGATGCTCAGTTCATTAAAAAGCTGTATGTATGGCACGGAAATCAAGTAACACCTTTACAGTCGAGAGCATGTACATATTGGTTTCCACGTCCAATTATAATTTTAGCTAACATTTCATAACCATGCATTTCAGGTTGTCATTTAAAAAATCAGTAAATTACATATGACGCAGCTATAACTCTGCATCATTATCTAAAAGATACCTAACATCGAATCAAGAAGTTATTACAATGTCCCTAGAGGTTTGCTTCAATGTCCAGCAGCCAAATTCCAAACTCCAGAAGCATGAATCAAAAACAAACAAACAAGTGGTACTAGGAAGAATGCATACCGTTTCCACTCATTGTGTGGGATTGATCTCCTGAACTCGAAATGAATATGCCCTACAATAAAGAACAATAATAAACAAAATAGTATGAAACACACAACACTTAAAATATAAAAAGGATATTAAACACAAAAAACATTCATGTATTGAAGGGAAGAGAGAACTAAACCTGCTGTCGGGCTCGCTGTAGCTCCTGCTCAAGTTGGGTCAGCTTCAGCCGACTAGTCTCCAGCTGTTGTACATAGGCCTACATAGTAAGCAAGGGAAGTTAAATTCAAGGTTCCCATGAACGCAATCAATAATCGTCTTCCTACTGTCAACAGATTATTAATAAAACAGTGCATCAAATAGATAATAATTGATATGCCATCAGTCAATTACAATAATAACTTGTGCAACACAGCCAAAAAGAAAAATACATCCAGCAATGAAAAATTAAACTTGAAACATATAAAACCTACTTTTTTCCTTAATCGGCTTTTTCTGGCAGCTTCACGATTTTGAGCAAGCCTCCGTAATGTCTGAAATTAACGGTTATGAACTAAAAAATCAGAACGAAATTAACAAACTCGGCTAAGGTAATATTAACATACTAGTCTAAATTATGCAACCTTCTGATCTCCTGTTTTTTCTTTTGATCTGTCACTGGAATCAGAGGCCACAATAGCAGTGGATTGGCCCTTCTCAAACTGCACAAAGAAGTACTAAAATTTCAATTCACAAACAAAAATGTACCAGCAGTAAGCTCTCCTGAATAATGAAAGAACTTTAAAATCAATGTGATTCCAGTGGATGAAAGCATAAGCTTGAGACTAAAGCAACAGAGCTGCAAATGCAAAGAAGCATGGAGCATGTAAATAAGCTCTCAAAAGCAAAACATTCGCATAATATATATTTAAGATAGATGACCCCTTTATTTTTAAGTTCAAGATACATCACCCTTTGATTTTTATCATCTGTGTCCCCGTCCGTTGAAGTATCAGTCTGAGGACTGGCATCTGCCATATTGGACTCCCCCCAGTTCTCACGATGACCCCCAGATACTGAAACTAGATTTGGCTGTGATCCCTTCTGTAACTGCAATGTCTGAGATCCCGCAATAGCAACAGATAAATTTGAATTGAACGAAGCAAGCGACTGAGTATCCAAAAGAGGAGAAGAGAGATCACAAAGTGAAAACACCTCTACAAATTAGTTAATTTGCAATCGTATAACAATGGGAATATATACCTTATTAAATGTGCCAAATTGGAGATCAGAGCCTACTGCTTGGCTGGTGGAATTTGTTGGATTGGGTACAGTGTCTGAAGCACAATAAATTGGTCAGAGAAAGGATGAATAAAAATACTACGAAAACTTAAAAGAACAAGAAAGGAAAATAGGCAACAAATCTCTCTCTCTCTCTCTCTCTAAAAAAAAAAAATAGAAACGACGGAAACATAGCCAAAGAAAATGACAGAGATACATCCATACCACTTGTAGAAGTCTAGATCGGTGTGAAACCTTTTCTAGAATATAATGCTCACACTTCATAAATATGTAACTATTTTAACTCTATACACTTAAAATACCATAATAATTTATAATTTATTAGCAATACATATTAAATTCAGCTACTCCCTCCCCCCCCCCTCCTTCTCTCTCACACACAATTACTTCACTTCATCCAATTGAAACTACTTCAGCAAGTTATTGTTCAAATTAGATTTCCTATGCAATTCAGAGACAGAAATTCTTCTTTTTATCTTTATTTTGGATTGTCTTATTGCAATTTTTTAATCATTCATTGATGCTGCTTTACATGGATTTCATATACTACGTATAATATCTCTCCAACAATGGTACCTTATCTTAGCCAACTAAAATTGCTAGACTAAGTTACTACTTAAGTTGGAACTACGAACTCAACTTATTTTTACTTTTTCTAATCACAAACAATTGCTATATTTATCTGGGCCATCCACGAGTGCCCCAATGAAGCTCCACTATGATGGGGCCTCGAGTGAGGACTCCAATGTGGGGCTATTGACGTGGTAGTTTATAATGGAACAGGGAGTTTTCTTGTTACTCAAACAAAGAAAATTGAGTGGGCTGCAAGTGCCAAAGTGGCACAGAATTTGGCAATTCATGAAGTGTCATGAGGTTGGTGGTTTAAGGTGATGCAAATGTCTTTTCTTTTTTTTTTTTACAAGTAATGGAAATAATATAGAAGACCACCCAAGGAGAGTGGACCCATTTACAAAGAGAAGAAAGCACCTAGGCTTTCCACTCCCACAAAAAAATCAATGTAGGAGCCTACGTACAAGGGTAAGGCCCTTTTGACCCAAAAAAATAAAATGCGCCAAAACGAATCTTTCAGTATATGCAGGGGGTTTTCCTTTCCCTCAAAAATCCTAGAGTTTCTTTCTTTCCAAATAGTCCAGATCATGCAAAGCGGCACCATGCTCCAATTATTCCTGGAGCCTTTTCTGCTTCTCACAACCTCCCAGCATAACAGGAGGTCCTTCAGGGAAGGCGTCATCACCCATGCATAGCCATAGTCCAAATAAAAAAAATTATCATTTGCATCACCTTTTCATGCAAATGTTACTCCCTCCGTCCCATATTAAGAGTTCCTTTTTTTTCTTTTTTTTAAATCCAACTTTTCAAGGGGAGAAACATTTAATGCTTTCACACTTGTCCAAAAAAAAAATATTAATTCTTTCACACAATAAGTGAAAAGTATAAATTTTAAAACTTACCCCAGATCACAATATTTACTACATTCACATCAAATTGATAAAAAAATAATATTTTGTACATTGACTCTTCAAACTGAACTCATATTTTGGGACATCCCAAAAAAGGAAAGTGGGACTCTAAAATTGGCACAGATTAAGTATAATTTATTGTCTAAGATGAGAGAATATTTCCCTGTGAGGTTAAGGTTGTTCTTCGAGACGACTGTCTCCTTCTCCATGAGGTTGGGGTAATTAAATTTCTGTACGTTATGCGAAAAGCGAAAAGAGTACCCACGACATAGTTAGTGCCACTCATTTTGTAGAAGACATTGCACAATCGTTAGAAAATCCTCCACTGCAGTTGCAGACTACTCTATTGTCTGATATGCAACCAGTTTGATGGAATTTTGCGTTGATGGAATTTTGTACAGTTTGGCGAGAAGAAAATAAAAAATCTAAATATAAGTTGTAATAATGCTTCCTATATTTTGAAAGATAGTTATACAATCGACTCTCTAATAATTAATACTTTTGGAATACCCAAAATTATTAATTATAGAATTATTTAATTATTAATTTTTATATTATTTTTATCAATGACTTTTTTTACAAGCGAAGATTATATATATACGTATGTATTTTTAAAAAAGGGCCATAAGAGGGTTGCAAACCATGTAAATGTGAGGTGTAAATCTAACCCCCATCTCTCTATGCACATTTCTTCCCAAAAAAAAAAATTAACAAAGATTCTCAAATCTAACTTGTACGAACCTATGCACCAAAAAAATAATATTCAGAGCATAAAATATTTCCCAAACAGAAAAAAAAAAAAAAAAAAAAAACAAAGTATGCTCCTCCACCTCAAAAGTTTTCCTATTTCTCTCTTCCCACACACACCAAATGAAACACAAAAGAGCTGTCTCCCACAGCTTTCTCACTATATTACAAGCGCAACCCCCTCCTCAACTCCTAAAAAAATCCACAATAAACGCTGGCATTACCCATTGAACACCAAACAAAGCAAACAACAAAGACCATGCAAAGAACATAGACCTTTCGTGACGGGGCAGAACATGAGCAAGTGTAACATTCCTCGAGAGCATCCTCCACTTCCTCTAAAGGAAAAGTACTTTCCAATCAAGGTCCATCTTCCTCCATAATAGACTCAAAAGTCAAACCATCCAACACTGGCCTCTTTGCAACTGTCTCAGTATAAATAGCCTCGTAAAAACGAACTATAACCTGCTTTACACCCCCCTTCTAATCTCCAAAACCCCCCGTTAATTGTAATACGCCCAATATGATTTCCCCTCCTATGAGCATTAACTATCCTATGAAAGAAACTAGTATTCTTGCCTCCTTCATTCAACCAGTACACTATACTTTTGTCTCTAACTAATTTCTTTTGAAATGAGAAGTCTTCCCAGATCCCCTTTCTTTTCATCTCTGGTAACTCTTTCTTCCTCTAATTAAGGCTCTCCCTCCTCATCCATATCCAAGTCTTTGATCTCCTGCAGCAACCTAGCTTTCCTCACATCTAAATTCCCAAGCAAATCTTTATTCCACTTTATAAGACCTTTAAGAATCATCAATTTCCTGGCTTGAACAAAACCCGGCTCACCCTCCACCCTATACCCCTGCCACCAACCTTTTACCATATCCACAAATCCTCTCTTAAAACCACATGTTCTCAAAATGGAAAGGCGCTATCAACATGGATTTCCTTGCATCTATATTCCCAAACACCTCTTTTTCCACTTTTTAAGACCTTCTTTAAGCATCCCCAATTACCTGGCTCGAACAAAACCCAGCTCACCTTCCACCCTATACCCCTGCCACCAACCTTTACCATATCTACAAATCTTCTCTCTCAAAGCCACATGTTCTCAAAACGGAAAGGCGCTATCAATTCCCCCCAAGTTGCAACCTCATCCCATCATCAACTGAGCCACAAATCAGTGAAAAAACCCACGCAAACACATCCTCCTTATTCTGGAATAAACAAGAAATGAGTAGTCACCTTGGTAGGAGTCTGCCTCTGAAAATCATCTGCTATCAAGCTTGACTAGGATACCAGCAGTACCCCTAGCCCCCAAAGTAACCCATTCCATTCACCAACCACCCTACAAGCTCCCAACACAAGCATAAAATGTTCACACAAAAAAATAGGACATGTACACATTCCCAAAGATAATGAATGTCACAAGAAAGCTCTTAATTTTCTTTTTTATTACTAAAAAGTTAATATTTCTAATAACCGTTATATAATATCCATACACACTTTTTTTTAATAAGTATATATACATTTATCAAATAATAATAATAATAATAATATCTATACATATGCGTAACAAGGAACTTATCGTTGAAACTGGATTACAAAATATTATGAAGGTTAATAGATGAGTACAAGTCTAATATTGACCCACACATCAACATGAAAGTTATGAACACACAAACCATACTACGAGGTATGCCACCATTTTTTGTTGAATATTGAATCAACATTGAGGATCAAATCAAATTACATATCTCTAATGGGCACAAATGTTGTAGAGCATCTGTTTTACTTTATAAAATTCTGCAGCTAAGTTGGGTGTGTGATATTTTATTTTATAAAATTCTACAACTGAGTGAGTGACCAATATAACGGGCCAAAATATGTAGGCACTCCACATGAAACTCGACACTATATATGCGTCATTCATGTTAAATAATAAAACACCAGACAGATGCCACTTCACTAACACTTAAAAATTGAAATTAGCACAAATTTTGTGGTTAACTTAATGCTTAAAATGTGCATTCAAAGTAATTCAATTCATTATGAGAAACAAAAGAGTGTTTGAGGGCCAAAGCAGTCTATTTCTTATTTTAAAGATTCTTTTTTGTGATTGTTATACTTTTGGAGTAAAGAAGATAGTCCCATATATCTAGATTCTTTTGTAGGTTTTTTGGGGGAGCTTAGGCTTTAATTTTGTGTCAGCCCCCTTTATATTTTTGTGTATATGGGTTCCCCCCTCCCCCCTTCAGGTGCCTTTAATAGAAAAAAAATGTTTGTCCATGTTTATAAAATGAGAGTGAGGGTTCAAGTCTCCTTAGGGGTAAAAGAGAGAGAGAGAGAGAGTGTGTGTGTGTGTGTGTGTGTGTGATTTACCTATCAAAAAAATAAAATAAAATCAGAGAATTTATTCTGTTGCTATCTTAAACCCAACAACACAATCGCCTGATCGATAAGAAAGCATCTGCAAGTAAAATAGTATTTTAACACCATTGGCATTTATAAATCAGAAATGGGGGTCTCTCACTAAATAATTTTAGGCAAATTAACCCCATCAACAAGGGCTTTGGGCCATAGATAATTCCTAAGTCGGATCAAGTGACATTGACATCAATAAATTCTCGAGGCCATCACATGTGGATAATGCATTTCTACTATATTTGTTTGGAAGGAAAATTAACTAATTGGGCTTCGGTAATACCACTGAAATTTACTACTACTCAGGAAATTTTGTGGACTAGAGCTTTTTATTTATTTGCAAAAGTTGGACCTTCGTAGCCGTTAGAAAGTATTTTGGGATCTGGACAACACTTTAGCCCCAAAAGAAAGTTAGAAGTCACAGCAAAAATTTTAAGAGATTTAAACTTTCTATAGATAACAACCTTTTTATTTGACAAGTATGTAAACTTTTCTAAAGCACTGGGCCTATTCATTAAGTGATTGGAAGATGCTTGACCACTCCCCAAAGATATCAAAGCCCTATATTCATATACTTCTTCTCTTCTTTACTTCATTTACCTTCTCTGCCCTTTTGAAACATATTGCTTCTTTTCTCCCTCCATAGCACTATAGTTACTTCACTTCTCCTTGTGAATTACATAACAATCAAACAATGTCTAGGTTTCGCCCTAGACTTAGTTGTTATAGGAATTCTTTTGGGGATGCAAGGGTCTTGATGTCAGGTTTTGGATTGAAGAAGTCAAGACTGATTTCTTTTAAACTAGTTTTGATGTTCTTTCTCTGTCATGTTGTCCTTTTATGAGTCTAACAAATATGCCATTTAGTCCTTTTATTGAAAATCTTGTTCCCCGATATGACTATTAATTATTTAGATTGAATTTTAATATTAGTAATCCAAGAGAAGACGCCAGAGAAATTATATTCATAGAGATTTGAGGAGCAACCATGAAAATTTGAGAATGGGGCCCAACACCATTGACTAAAGAAATAAAACAAGATAAAGGCTAAGTTCTCTGCATGAATTCAGCAGGTGAGATTGACAATTAATGGTGGGAAAGGAAGTGGGCGGAAAGAATTCTCAGTTCCGTCCTTTTATGAGCAGTTGGCTATAAGGCTGGATGTTTTATTTCCTTGGCAGCAGCTTATTTGGAAATCCAAAGTTCCAAAATAAGTTGCATTCTTCCATTGGTCTGCTGCGTGGGGCGCTATTCTCACTGTGGACAATCTGCGTAGGAGGGGCTATCAAATGCCCAGTCCATGCCGCATGTGTAAGAATCATGAAGAGACGGCTGATCATCTCCTCTTGCATTATAAGGTAGCTAGGTCTGTTTGGGACACGGTACTCTCTCTTTTTGGGTGTACATGGGTGATGCCAACCACGGTTAGAGACACTTTGACCAGTTGGCGTTGCAATAAGATCAGAAAGGATGTAAAACCAGCTTGGAGGATTGCTCCTCTTTGTCTACTTTGGAGCATTTGGAGGGAGTGGAACAAGAGGAAATTTTAGGGAGAGGAGATGCCCATTTGGAAAACTAAGGATAATTTTTTGCACTTTTTTTGTTTTTGGATGAAAGAAGAGAGAGCTCAATGTGCTTAGAAAGCTTTATAGATTTTTTGGGGGATTTCAGGCTGTAATTTTTGTAACTCGTCCCCTTTCTTTTGTTTATGGATGCACCCCCCTCGGACGCCTTGTTAACATAATACTTCTATACTGATCAAAAATAAAATAAAATGAACAAAATTCTAAGCTAGAAGTTGACAGAGAATAAAATACAAAATGCTTGCATAAAGTTTAGTGCAAGCAAGATCAAGATTAGAATACATACTTCTACTAATGTCAGCAGTATCCCCAATGCGAAATCCAAGAGATTGCTCAAGCACCCCAAAATCAGAAATTCGAGAAGAATGGGTAACATTTCCCCCTGTGCCACTGAAAACCACGGGATATTAGAACCAATAGATTGCTACAACATATCAATGCAATTCAGCATGCCAAACTTAAGTTGACCCTTTCTTCCTAGTCAAGAAAACAAAAATAACTGTAAGAATACTTTTGGGGTTACCCTAGAAATTCCTATGTCAATTAACAATGGTTCCAACTCCAAACAATTTGTCTGTATCCTAAAGCTGCCAATATCTATTCATTTTATTTCTAGGATATCTGAAGAAGGTATTTCTTTTATATAATAATCAAAAATGGTATTGAAACCAAAACTTCAAACTTGTCTGAATTTGTACATACTCTGAAACACATGTAAAAGGGATAAACCCATAATCTATAATAAGCTTTGAGATTAACAGCAAAATATTTGCGCACACACATGCAAACAGACGCATTTGTGCGCACCAGAAATCAGCACTATGGTCTTGTTATACAATCATTTTAATTTGTAACAATTGATTAAATCAATGCTTTGTGGCCATCATATCTACAGAATACAAATAGTTCAACAAGAATCCTCCCCAGAGGATTATAGGGATTGCCATGTTTCCTCCAAGTAATATAGTTTGCAGTATACATGTTATCTACTTTGCTCATCCTGAACATTCCCGTTCATTTTTCCGTATCTACAAAAAAAAAATTGTTTAATACAAAAGTCTCAACCGCAAGAATTTGCACAAATTTTAGTTAAAAAAATTCATGTTTTAAGATGCAACTTTCGAACAGCATAAATATATTTCTTAATAAAAACTCCATGAATACATCCATCACATGATAACTATTCTTCATAGCCATAACGGACCAACTGATATATAGTTATTCAAACAGGAAAAACTATCTACTAAATATCACAAAACAGAGCAATCAAAAAATAAATCAAGGTTACTGCCTGAATTCCTAATTGAAAATAATAGGAAACTCAAAGCATAGCAAAAGATCAACAAACTTGTTCTGAAAAGAAACTGTACATGGGATTGGACATTGGTATCTGAGAATAGATGCTCGGCATCCCCGTTGCTACACCTCTATCATCATCTGCTGCAAGCTTCCTTGTCCTACTACCCATAAATCACCATCATCAGTTCATCACAACCACCCCCTCCACAACCAGATAACAAACCCCAAAGAAAACCTTAGACCCCTTTTAAGAAAACCAACAACAACGGAACATCCAGAAACTTCAAAATCACAAACTGTAACCACCAATTCAAACGCTCAATACCGCCAATTTCGTACAATTCCACAGAAAAATCAATACTTCTTTTGGTAGGCCGGAAAAATCAACTTTTCCTTCGCAAACAGAAAAAACCATAAACCCTATTCCAAGACCTAATCAAACAGCAAGAATAAATCTTCAAAACTAAATAAAATCACCGGCCAAGCTTAGATGCCCGTACAATAGTAACGAGATTATAAAACCCTATAAACTCTAAGTTCTAATACAAAACCCACCAAAACCAATCACTTTTCTTTCAAAATATCATCATCAGAAACCCTAAAATCGCACTATATTTGAAGCAAGACAAAACACTAACTCACAGAATTTTCAGCTCGTCGCCCTTTGAAAGCACTGATTTTGCAACTATTACGCAGTACCCAAAAGCTAAAATTCACAGAAACAGCCCAACAAAACAATAATTTTGAAGATTCCGAAGATAAAAATGAATCGGTTTGACTTCGGGTTTTGCATTAACCGAGTTACGGCACCACTTTAATCGGGGAGTCTCTCTCTGAAGTCTCTAGAGTCTATACACCCTGTCCAAAATTCAACCCACCCACCTCGACTTTTGAGCTCGTTTCTCTAAATGGTAAGAAGAGAGAGAAAAGCTCTGCGTTCTTCGGATAATTCCCAAGCAACTTCATACGTCATTTTCATCAGAAACTTTTTTACCATATTTCAAGCCACCGTTTTTGTATTCTTTATATTTCCATTGTTTCTGGATTATTCACTTTCTTATTACTTTTTAGGTGATTGTAAATAACAGATTCCTCCATGAACTTTCTTATAATAGCATTGACCTCCCACCTCTGGAATGCCACTAATTAATATCCCCACCTGTGTTTTCTGTTTTTTTTCTGATGAAAATCAAAATTTTAACATCAACTTTTGTAATTGATCATTTTCTTTTTCTCTTACCCAAATAAATATTTGTTTCCTTCACACCAATTTAAGAGGCCGTTTTGCCTAACTCACTCTCTGTCTCCAATTTACAGAAGCGGCTGTGATGTTTCTAACTTTTTTTTTAATACAATAATGCAGAAAAATAAATCGAGCTCATACCAATTATATTTGATTAATACTTGTATCACTTGAATAATAACTCGATTATTTTAGTGAAAGAATTTTTATGTTTGAATTATTAGTTAGAGGGTATCGTGGACTTAACTTACATACGTCGTATTAAGTCTCCATTTTTGTAGCAGTTAGGTCCATTCTTTAAATTCTAACTTACACACGTTTAGTAAGTCCCCATCTTTGTAGCAGTTAGATCCACTTTTTAAATTCTAATTATCAACGATCATACTGAGAAAACTATGACAAATCGGTTCATATGAATGCCAATAACTCGAGCTCTTCTATTGTCTCATCACCTTCGTTCTAATAAGATGAGTTTGAAAAATATATGAACACATTTATGAATTAGTTTGAAAAAATAGAAGAGTTAAACCCGGTTAGATTAAAGGTGAATTTGAGAAATAAAAGTTTAAATCCACTTAATTATAATATGAAATTACTTGAATACATTTTAAAATACCTAACCTACTTGTGAATATACATAATTGTAAAATAATAATACTAAATAAATAATAAATTTTATCTATTTATTTATTATTTTCATAATGAGTATAATAAATATATAAAGTTTTTTCTTCATTTATTATTATTTTAGAAATAAAATTTAGTATAACCAAGGCAAGAAAGATACAAGATAATATATGATGCCAAGTGAGATGAATTTGAAATTATTATTTTTTTAGTGATGCAAGTTTGGAATAAGAATGTCCCACTACTCCATTAACATTTCTAACAAGGCACCAGAACATAGAATTACCAATGATTCGAATTGTAATCCAGATTTGATCCAAATGCCACAATTCATTGCATACGATTTGATTCAAATTCAATAAATTTATTACTTAAACATATTGGATATGATTTAATCCAAATATATATATATATATATATGTGTGAGAGAGAGAGAGAGTGTAGATTACATCCTAATAAATCTCAAACATAAAAAATAGAAACATTGCAATGATTTTGTATTTTTAAATGTTATTTGAGAGATTCTTAGTTTGTGTATAATTTGATTATATTAGTTCATGATTACTTATAACATATTATAATATTTTTTTATTGATTGATTGTAATTCATACTTCATCTCTTTCTTAAAAAAATGTTTTTTTTTATCAATTTAAATACATTGAATTATTTGACTGGATATCTAATAATTAATATACTTAGATTTTAATAAAATGCTTATTGACCATTAATCATTAATAAACCATTAGAAATATCTTTATCAAACATCTTTTGCTCCTAAAATAATGATTGGGCTGCAAAATGGATTATCAGGTCTTATCTCATGTTTAGATATAAATATTTTCATTCAAAAAATATGTTATCTATAGTATCCCACTATTGTTATCCATAAACCTCTTATCTCATGTGAAAGTGTAATTCATTTCTAATTTCATGGGCAACTATTTATAAATGTCTACCAATTACTTAATGGAATCTTTACAAGACAAACCCTTTTTAATGAAAACAATTGCATGAAATTTTTTTCAGCCCCAACACATTTTATGGATGTATTGAGAATAATACTTTAACTTCAAATTAATTAAAAGAAATATCATTTTATTCAAATACGTGTCTTAGCTAAAATCTATCATGTATATAATATACGTATACTTTTTTTATTTTTTAGCTAAAATTAAACAGTCACAGGATACGCGTGTAATTACATGCGTGACATATTAAAATTATGACACGTATCTGGACAGAAAGAGATTCCTATTACCTGATTTAGAGCCAAGCACTGTCCTTATAAGAATGGCAATAGGACGGGAAGACCCTTTCCCAGCCCTGCTAAATTTTCTTCCCTCCAAACGCATTTAAGCAACGGCAGTGCCCATGGGATCCCTATTTAATTTTAAATGTTATTCAATTAATTATAATTAACACATTTCAAAAAAAATGTTACATGTCTTAAAATAGAAAATATGCACGTCAATATAAAATTCGAATGACATTATTATTTTTAATATATAATTTTATTAAATTTGTCTAAATTTTTAATGAGTGACTAAATACTATCAGTATAAATATTAATTATACAGCACAAAATACATTTATTATTTTATTTTATATAATCATTACGGAGTGTCTTTACTACAAAATAGTCCCAAACCCTACCTAAGGGGTAAATTGTCATTCCCAATCTAAAAACTTCTTGATGAGTCCGATACAGTGACTGCCAATATATAATTCTAATAATATTTTATCATTTGGGATATAACTCATCTTATTTATTGAAACATAATATATATATATATATGATAAAATATAATTAAAACAGCACAAAGTCACGCAGTATAACAGATTCTGAAAGAATATCTCCCCAATCCTTGCCAATAAGCTCGTTTAGGGCACAAATTTGATCCCGAAATGCTTCCCATCATTTGCCCAAACGACACTCATGTCACAATTTCTTTCTCTTAAATATCCAACAAACAATTACTAAAATATCCTTTATGTCCCAGATCTAATTAGGAAATGACCCACCTTTTTCTTTTTCTCATTCCATCCAAGTCCCCGGATGCCCATGGAATCATTAGCCATTCGTTGACTCCAATCACCACCAACGGTAGCGAGGTTTTTTTTTTTTTTTTTTTTTCATTTTTGACAAAAAAACATATTTGATATTTGACTTTAAATTTTTTCTTAAAATATTAAATCTAAGTAAAAAAAAAGGACCAAAAGAATCAAACATAAGATGAGAAGTGAGAAAGTTTCTTTATTGGATAAACAAAACAATAATAGCACTAAAAGAAATGTAATTTCCTTTTTTTTTTTTTTCTTTTTTAATTTTTGGTGAGTTAAGAAATGTAATTTCAAGTACAGGTCAAGGGAAGGAATAGAATAGTAAGAAAGTTTAAGTATGTATTTGAAAATCCTATAAATATCAAGGGGTGCTCAGGATATTTCGACTTTTCTATAACTTTCTCTGCAAATGTAGAGGAGTCTTTTTCTAATAATAGTTAATTACCCTTTCAATGTTCAGTAATTACAAGAGGACCACTGAAGAGACACTGAATATATCTTCCGAATGAATGAATGGTTCATCTTCTTCACCAAACCAGGAATGAATAAGTGGCAGGCTTGTGATTTAAGAAAAAGTTGAGGATGATTAGCATGAGATGGAAAAACGTGCCAAGATCAGTATTATAATATAGTTGCCGTGCAAGACCGGTCTTCCTTTTCCTGCGCCGCCCGCAATGGAAAGTTACCCTTTACCCAAGACAAATCTCCAATGGAGGTTGGAAATTTCTGATAAATGCTCTTTCTATTCTATTTTTTTGCTTTTAAGAATTTTAATAATAAACATTCAATTTTATCATTTTTTATTCTTTTTTTAATCTTTTACTTGTTATGAATGTTTTTTTTTTTATATTTTTAGGATTATTTAAAATCATATATTTTCTTTTATAATTAAAAATATATTGTCTTTTATTTTTGTAGGATTATTTTTAGAATTCGCTTGGCCTATCATAAGTCAGTCGTGTATTTAATATTTTCTCATATTATATTTATATTAATTTTTTTTATAATAATAAAATTTTAATTTATCTACTTAAATAAATATATTATCTTTTATTTTTGTAGGATTAATTTTAAAATTTGTTTCGCCGATCATCAATCAGTCCTGTATTTAATGATTTCTCATATCACATTTATATTAATTTTTCTTATAATAATTATTTTAATAATAAAATTTTAATTTATTTACTTAAAAAAATAACTTATTTTGGGATGAAATTAGAGAAGAGACATCCCCCACAAGTTGCTATTCTTATTTATAACTATTTATATAGAGAGTAAATTTTAAAAATAATATTTATTATTATTTTTACCTTTTAATTATTATGCCAATTTGTGATCATTTACAGTTATTGCAATTTACATTTAAAATTTTTCTCTCTTTTCTGTACAAATTTTTCTCTGTTTTTTTTTTTGTTAACTCCTTCACTTCATCCCTCATTTTAATACTCATTTCTCGTCTCACTAACTTCTGGACTCTAAATCTTTGTTTTGTTTTTATTGATGCAGCGTATTTGCATGGGTTTGTTTCTTTTTGACTTTGATTCTGAACCGTTCTAATTTTAGATTAAAAAATATATTATGGAGTATTGAACTTGTAAGCAAAGTGGTTGAAGACCAAATGAATTTGTTGTACGGGTTGGGAAAAAATTCAAAAAAAAAAAATTAATATTTTTACGTATACCCCACTTATATATTTTAACGAAAACAAGCAAATTTGCTATGTTTAGGAAAGATGTTCTTATAATTAATATTTAATCAGTTAATAATTTTTAATAAATTAATTTAGTTTTATGATAAATAATTAATAATTTTTTTATTTAATAATTAATATATTTTATACCTCAAGTTGAGTATTATATTTATTTTTTATAAAAAAAAATTAAAAAATTGTATATAAAATTTTATTTTTGTATTAAAATCTTTTATATATAGAAAATATTATTTGTCAATGAAAATATAAAAAAATTTAATAATTAATGATTGGGGTGTTATCATTGCTACAAATTTTAAAACCACCTCCAAAGGACTTGGCAAACATACATTTGGTACTTCACTTGACATGCCAAGCAGATATTCCTAGCTCCCAGAAACACAGAAAATAAATATATCAAATTTGCAATTTCTTAATTGCGGCAATGTTAGCAAAGGTCATAAAGGAAATTGTGTCATGCGTTTCAATCATTATAATTTATTTCTTGTAACAAAGACTAGATTTGAATTTAAATTGAATTCAAAATTAGTATTTGCTACAAATAGAGATGAGGTGAATTCAAATTTAAATTTAAATAAATTTTTGTTACAAACAAAGTTAGTTTGAAAATAAATTTAAATTCAAGTTTTATATAGTTTAAATTATATTCATCCTTTATTCAAATTTAAATTTTTCTTGTATTTCTTTATATACAACTATAAAAACTCAAGGTTGTATTACATTTAAAACGAATAAAAAAATATAGATCATATTTAAGATCTTCTATGATATCAATCTTAAATTGTCGAAACAAATTGGTGATCCAATTTTAGATGTCACTTTATATCGAAGTTGTCATGCCCTGAATTTTCACAAATCCGGGGAGTGAGTGAAATGAAATAAGAAAAGTACATGAAAGGCCATTAAGGTGGATTCAATTGACCATGCATTCATTTTCTCATGTTTCCCCAAAATTTGAAATGAAGACTTGCTAATTGACTTAACTAAAATGGTCTCCTAATGTCACTCAAACATTCCTCCCATCTAATATTCAAAATAATTTAAGTCATGTTCAAAGGGCTTCCAAAACAGTCTCAAAATCTCTCTAAGTATACCTTATAACAATGGCTCAAATGGGTCTCAAATGTCCTAGGACATAGGCCAAGAATAGACCAAAAATTCTACCCAAGGTAGTCTAAGGAAGTGGCCAAACATAGTCCAAAGAGTGGTCAAACATGGCCTAAAGAAGTGACTAAAAATGGCCCAAAAGGGTGGCCAAACATGACCCAAGGATTGGCCAAACATGGCCCAATAGGGTACTCAAACATGGTCCAAAAGGGTGCTCAAACATGGCTAAAAAAAGTGGCCAAGGGCATGTGTCAGGAGGGGTGTTAGGCTGGGTGCCAAGGACAAGGCAGCAAGCAGGCACGCGCATGGGCGTGGGGGCGCTGGGCGCGCATGCGGAGGCGCAGGCGCGCAAGGGAGTGGGGCGGGCGACTGGGCGCGCGGCAGGGGCTGGCCATGGCCTGGCTGTGCTACTGTAGCGATTGCAACCTGATTTTTTCCATTTTCCTACAGGTTTATTGTAGCGGCTGCGGCTAAATTTCTCTGTCTAGCAGCCAATTTTTCTCTGTTTTCTAAATTTTTTTCCCAAGTTTTGAAGGCTACTTTTTCCCCATTTTGGCCCACTTCTTCATGGTTTCTAACCTCCCATTTTTGACACCTTTCTCACCTATTTAAAAGGTGTTTTACATACCTAGCAAATCCTTAAATTTTTCAAAATTTCAACATAACCTCCTTTGTTTTCTAAGTCTTTTTCTCACCTAATATTCATGATGCTTCATATAAATAAGGATTTATACATTCCATCCTCACTCGATAGCTACAATTTCATAGAAATTAAACATACATCATTTAATATACAGTCCACCATATGTACTCATGTACTTGAACTTTAAATGTTACAAATTTCATGTTCATTACAAATATAAGGTCTTGCCCATTGTTTTTATAACATACAAAATTTCTACAAGTTCATTTCACATGCCTTAGGGCTTATGCCCTTATACAACTCAAAATATGCCCCAAGGGCCAAATATCTTCCGTAGTCCATTTCTCCCCCGCTCCTTTAAGACTTCATCAAGTCTCAAGTACCGGAAGTCTCATCTGTAATATGATATCCCACGAGGGGTCAGCACAACCGCTGATATGACATAATGCTAATGAAAAGAACAAAGTTAATGCGTTGCATGTGCAAAGTATATATTTATAATTTATATGATTTTCAATTCATCAATGCAATGTAATGGCAATATGCATGACACACCCATGCCAACTCTATGCCACACACATGTCTCGCTTCACGACTCTTCCCCGTTGGCATGCAAGCACTAATCGTATGTCTCGATTCACGGTCCTCCTATTGGGTTGCGAGTACCAATGACCAATTTTGGATTTTTTACCACAGGACCTACACCCTCATAATGCATAGCACCAAGTGAGATATGAACTGTAAAATTACCAAACTACCCTCGAGGCTTAATTAAGCAACCAAATAAATTTAGAAACTAAAAGAGGGACTACCTTACAATTAAAAGACCCTTTAGACTCGAAAATGAAGTCTGTTAGGGTAAATAAAGTACCGAACATTATAAGACATGTAAAGGACAAATGACCAAAATGCCGTAAAAGCTACAATATGCCATCAAAGAAACTAAAAAATGTTAGGAACCCTAACTAAAGTTCCGTGAGAGAATCCTAAACAATAAGATTAAGCCTCAAAGAGACTAAGAACATTAAACAAAGATTTAAGCTGAGATATATACTTATATAGTACCAATGTATTATAATCCATTATTCAGGTTCACCAATAAGGAAATAGAGATAAGACGAATGTCAAGGCAAGTCAAGTAAGCAAGTGACTGTAGACTCTGAACCACATATGAGTAACCCTAAACTTTGAAGTGGAGTCTTTTTCATGAAATGCAATTCTTTACAGCTTTATACATTACATGTAGTTTTTTTCAACTTTATGATATATTTCAGACTATTATGCTAAATGTTTTTACTGCATAACTATTTTCATAATACTATGATAAATGTTTGAGTTGTATTCTTTTAAGTAGCATCTCTTTAAATGTTTTATAGTATGAATGGCTTAAAGAATATTTTGCAAGTATATTTTTAGTTTTTATGTGCCCAACAGGCTCTGTCGGGGGATATGATTATGTAGATTTTAGATAAGTTTATATAAGTAACTCAGCCGGGAGTTTGAATCTGGTAAGTGACTCGGCCAGGAGTCCAAATCCGGTAGACTATATAAACCCAGAGCTTTAGAATATAGTATGGTCGCCAATGTGACATTTATTGTCCATAAGGGAATTAGCTTATAGTTGTTGGTACAAAATGATTTATAGCTTCAGTTTATAGGTCACCATATGACAACCTATAGTCCTAAAGGACACGAGTTTTAAGAAGTGTGGCATGTTTTATTTGCTCACAAGTATCATATTTTATGATGTCATGTTTAACTTACAAAACTTTCTGACATAAACTCTTGCATGATTTCAAGTAAATATCTTGTAACTCTCAGTTATATGTCTATGTTTTAAGAATGCCAGTAGCTTTCAGTACAGATCTTTCCTATCACTATCCATGAAAGTTTTAAGGATTGTCAAAGCTATAAAAAATGGTTTTCAAAAACCCATGACAGGGGACTGGTGTTACTCACAAGCTTTTCATTAAGCTTATAGGGCTTTATCTTGTATATTTTCAAGAATGACGAAGAAGTTACAGATTCATATATTAGTAAACTAAGATGAACAACGACTCTAGTTAGAAGAAGATTAGTATCTCAACCATGGAGATTGCAACATGAAGTGATTGATAGCAGATTGACATGACAGTTGGAGTAAGAATGGAATGTGAACAATGTTCGCTGATGATGTATTAGTTCAGATATTCTTATGTAATATAATGATTGACTCATATTATTGTAACTCTGATGTTATGTTACTTAAACTCTGTTGAGTGTGACTTCAGTCAAACAAATTTTTTTACAGACTCAGATTTTTGCTACATAGCTTTATATGACTGAATGCAATCCACTTGGATATGTAAAGAGGCTTTGGTTAGACATGCCATCAATATGCTAAATAGAGTTACTATATTGGCAAAGTGCCTAACTGGCCGATCATTATCCCTAATCCACATAGGGTGGGGTTTGGATATAATGACCTAAGCTCTCACTTCTTTAATAGTACTCGAATTTGAATCAGTTATCATGATCTCTTTCTTCAACCTTTTTATTCTTGCTCTTTTTGTTCTTAAATATTTAGTTATTCTCAATTTTGTGTGAAAATGATCACACGCCCAACAAGTTATTTTTTCTCCTTTTATCCAATGGGTTGTGGTAAGCCATGCCATCTTTGATTGAACAGTGAATCCTCGTTATCATGGTCGACTAATCCTATGACCGAACTTGGTGTTGTTGCCAGAGTAGATGAATTGAAGGAACCTTCAATTCCATTATTGACATTGAAATTGCATCTTTGCCTTTGCCTTAATTTCTTTCTTCTTTTATTTCTACTACATGGCATAATAAACTCATTTTGAACTATTTTTAAAAAGTAACCCACAACCATGCAACTTAAAATGATGCATTGGGAGTCATAATATAGTTATTTTGCAGTTTTGATCTATAAATAACAAGTAATAATTGAATTAAGTAATCATATTTCAATTATAACAAAAGGGATAAAAATTTGTGAGCTAATTAACTTACAAATCTTTAATTTTATAGCTACTTGACGCAATGTTTTTCACCATGCGCATGAATCCAAAATATTGGTTAAGTTGGGACTGATTGCCCGAGTAATGGTTCATCAAACTCAACCAGATTCTATCTTCCGCATTACCTAAGATGTTACTAAATACATCCAAAATTCAATCCTTTAATTTTTTTATCGATTTATTTGTACTCGTGGCTACATCTTTAGTGACGTGCAACCACGCTTCTTGACACAGTGCTTTGTTTTCTTTCTTACTCCAATTGGGATTCCTTTCCTTCTTCTAAATTTAAGTGTTCTTTTTCTTTTGCATTATAGGATTTTGCAGGTTGATGAGATGTGAATAGGGTTGTCCAAAAAAATTGAGGATTTAATAGGTGGTATTGTGGATTTAACAAGTATTATTGTTAAAATAATTAAATCGTATTGCAGTGATTGAGATTGGAATTGCGGTGGTTGTTGGGAGTTATATTATTGGTTGAATTATGTATTGAATAATAGATGTTGAGGATCCATGGTGGGAGGATTGAAGAACAAATAAATGTTTTTCTTGGAGTATTGGTAAGTTAAGCCAAGTTTTATACGAATCGAGTTCGGGCTCAATAGTATTTTTTTTAGAATTGGGTTCAACGATCATTTTTGTTAAAAACGCGGTTAACATTTTGAAAAAAATAAAGGATTCTCAACAATATTTTTTTAAAAAAATAAATATATGGTGAAGAGGTTGGGTTCAATTTAGACTTTTGAATGAAGAAAATTACATGATGCTCAAGTGCCTTAATTGGGACAAAAATTGAAACTTTCCAATGGTTAAATGGTTGAGTTTGCCACGTAGGCTAGTTAACTAACTCGCTCACCAGAGATAGCAAAACCACAAGCACTTGACATATTTAATTAATGCTATAGCGTGTGCATTGAAGCATGTCCTAATTTTCTAATTGACACGCCTAACAAAAAATGTTATCTGCCACATACATTTGAGATGCTCTAAGGACTTCTGGATCACATGTTTCATATAATTGTAGCATATGATATCATATTCTTTTCATATCAAAGATAAACAAGCCTCAAAGAATTGTTTTAATAAGATATTATAAAAAAATGACAATGTTATCACATTTATTGACAAAGTTGTCTTATATAGAATATTAGAACATGTTATGATCGACAAAATAATCACAAAATACTAATAATTGTAAATATCATAATATTATGCTACAATCAATCCTCTTATAATTACTAGACATGGGAGATTGAAAATTTATTAATTATTAGAATTATTAATTATTAAGTTTTCTCATACTTTCATTAATCAATAAATATTTTTTTACATGTAAATGATTTTGGTACAAAAATAAGACCTTGTATGCAACTTTTCAACGATATTTTAGTTTTTCTATAATATATATATATATATATATATATATATATAAACACTCAACTTATAGCATAACAAAACTGTTAATGTTTATTTTAAGTTAAGAAGTTATGTTTTTTGATGTCATAATTTTTTTCATTTACAATACTTTTGATTCAATCATGTCAAGTTAATAAATATATTTATTAAAATATGTCATAAATGAAATATATATATGTATATAAGTAAATATATAATTATTTTATCTCTCTATTAATTAATATTATAAAGACTTTTTTCAAAAAAAAATTAATTATTAAGTAATAGAATTATTAATTAGCCACCATGGAGCCAAGTTGGTTTCTTACAAATTTATTAATTATTAGGAATTATTAACTTATTGAATATTAATTATAAGAGTGTCAACTATATTATCATATATTATAATATGAAACATGTGCTCTATCAACAAGTATGTATAAAAAACCCATTAGAAAATATTTATCTATAGTTTTTAATCCAACGTCTTTCTTTTGTATATTAGAGATGTCAATTGTATCTTAATTTTAACATATATTGGTGGTAAAACTAGATAAATTCAAGCTTGAAAACAATTTTAATTCTATATCTTTACAAGAAGAAGAAAGTTGATTGAGGCTAATAGATTATTTATGCCACATCCCGAAACTTATTCTATGCGGATTGCAGAATGCAACTGGTCGTAAGGCCTTTGATTCGCTCTCAAGTTAATTGTATTCTTTAGAGTAATAGTTGGTAGCAGAATCTCATATATATATATATATATATATATTAAAAAGAATGCAATCTCACTTGATAGAACAATTATTCCATAACTATACATTATACAACTGTTCAGAGTTTACAATATTGTGGGCCCATTACATATACATTCAATGACTAACAATTCTAATGGTCTACTAGTCTATCTTACTTTTTCTTGCTCTAAGTTGTCACATACTCTGGCATGTCATCCTCAAGACAAATGGAACATCCTAGGTTGCATCCTTTGTAAGTTCCTTTTATGCTTAGAGTTCCTCAATCACTGCTTACTAACTATTCTTCCTCTGGAGTGCACTTGAAATGTGCATAGATAAATCCATGTGAGTTTTGTGAAAAGCTCGTGAGTAATCATGATTTTCTGTTATGGGTTTTGACTGATGGAGTTTTGAAAGTAAAAGAAGGTTTAATCAATTATCCAGCGATCTAAGTTTTTTAATTATTCAGTCAATAGAAGATGTGAAACATGGTAACAATTTTAAAGTATCCATCGAGTTCTAAAACAATTTGTAATACGATATAATCGATCTGACAATTTCAATATAGGTAATTTGGCAATCAGTTATAAAATTGGAACAAATAATTTTTTAGAAGCAATATGACAATTTTTAATGCAATGAAAGTTATGCCAAAGAGGCGATAGTTTTCCAATTCAATAGGGAACATGCCAATTTATAAAATTAATAAAGCGACTATCACCACGATAATCAATGGCTATTATAGATAGCTCAATACAGACCTGGTTATGACGCAGTCACTATGCAATCCCGCACACTATGTGTACGTACAGGTTTCGCTTTTGGTCAATGATAACACGTTAATACTGTATAATGACATGGTAAAACAATATAAAAAGAATTCAATGGATGATTTAGAATAATTCAATCAATGTGATACAATTTTCATACTTCTCATTTTAGAGCTAAGTTCAATAGAGCAATGGAAATTCTATGATAAAACAATTGCAATTCAATCAATAAACGATGAAAATTTGATTAATAAATGATAGTAAATTCTTCTTTAAAATAATATAAATTGGCTCAATAAAAGGATAACAGTTTGATAAGACGATAACAATTTGTTCAATAACAAGAGTATGATGAGAAGTATAGTTCTAAAAAATTGAGTGCAAAAATCCGCACTTCAAAGTTTCAAATTACTCACTTGTGATCCTAAGTCCACCATTATATCCTTATAGACTTGCTTCACCAATCATCTCATCTTCATTTCTTTGTTTGTGATTCGAAGTCATGGATCAACACATATTGATACTTTATTAGCACTCATCACGACTTAAAGTATCTTAACTTAATGCTTATTCTTACTATTTAGGATTCCTTTAAGTTCTCTTAGGGTTCCTAATGCTTCTTAGTTCATCTCTTAGCTTACTTTAGCCCTTAGGGACACTTTGGTCATTTTATCCTTATGTCTTATATTGTTCGGTACTTCGTCTACCCATACAGACTTCATATTGAGTCAAGGGGGTCTTTAATCCTTAATGTAGGTCCCCCTTTTACTTTTTGAGTTCATTCGATAGTTTAATTAAGCCTTAGGGACTTATTTGTCATTTTATAATTTATTTTAGAGTTCTAACTTTTCCAAACGGACATCACCATTGGGTCTAGAACATCAAAGATACTAAACTAAGTCTTTTTCAGATCTTAATTAGCCTTTTTGTGACTTATCTTATTCTTATAGACATTTTTATAATTTTACACTTTCATGTGAGACATTTTTATAATTTAATCCTTAATGTAGGTCCGCCTTTTACTTTTTGAGTTCATTCGATAGTTTAATTAAGCCTTAGGGACTTATTTGTCATTTTATAATTTATTTTAGAGTTCTAACTTTTCCAAACGGACATCACCATTGGGTCTAGAACATCAAAGATACTAAACTAAGTCCTTTTCAGATCTTAATTAGCCTTTTTGTGACTTATCTTATTCTTATAGACATTTTTATAATTTTACACTTTCATGTGAGACTATCTTCAAGTTCCTAGATGATCAATTTGACTTCACCATTAAGTCCAGAGCGTCTAACAATGTTAGTTATGCCTTTCTCTATTTTCCCTAGTCTACCTGGTAGCTCGTATATTATTTAGGGTAATTTGAGAATTATCTATTTTTGCTTATATGTATTTTCAGTACCTTACTTGACTAAATGGACTCTACCATTGAGTTTAGAACATCAAGAAATGTTAGGATTGGTACCTTCGCTATCATTGGAGTTCATTTAGTAGCTTAATCAAGCTTTTAGAACTTAATTAAAATTAGTCAGTTCATTTATTTATATATTTCGGGGTCCAATTTGCCCAATCAAACTCTTCTATTTAGTCTGAAATTCCCAAAAATATTAAAAATGCATCTTCTTGTATTTCAGTTGGCCTCTAATACGCTATTTTAAGGACTAGGGGTAAAAGAGTAATTTTACCTATATATTAAGGGCATTAAAATAATTATTAAGTATTTTTCTAGGGCCTTTCATAATTTTTACAAAATTCTGGGGTCAAAATACAATTCCAAAGAATTATAGTTTAATTAATTTTCGGCCAAACCCATTGGTTTGACCTTCTTAGTGGTGAACTGGCCGAATTCCCCAAAAATCAACCACTTTGAACAAAATTTAAGTGAACAAAACCATTAATTTTAAAAACCAACTGGTTTGGTCCAGTCTACCACGTCAATGCCTTTCTTTATCAAAACAAGGTCGTCCCACTTAAAACAGGATCCGTTTTCACTCGACTTGACCCAAATCCGATATGGACACGACCCCAACCCATTAGCCCGTCATTGTTCACATTCTTCCTCGCGTTAGTTTTTACTATTCATTGTAAACTGTAACAATTTTAAGCTCTATTTTGTTTCGATTCAAATCTTGATTCAACTTCATTTCACTTCCAATCATTTTTTGGATGTCCAACTTAGATTTTGGCATCCATTTCATGCCATGGACCACATTGTGGAGCTCAATCTTGAGCTCCAATTATCGTACCTACAACTCATTCATATCGGCTCATCTTTCAACAATTTCGTCTCAAATTTGGACCATTATGATCCTTATTCAATGGGGTTTCATCTTCCATCCTTGGAATTGAGCTTGGTGCTCAATTCCATCAAGTTAGATTTTTTGGACTCTTATTGCTCATCGTTGGTTCTCACTAGTCATTGGGCTGTTTTCACTAAGAATTCTTGTTCTGTAAACCTTGTTTCATGGAGATTCATTCCCAAGCATTCAAATTTTGTTTTGATTTGGTCAAATTCTTGACCCAACTTCAAGGTCATTCAATGGCGGCTTGGGCTTTAGTTACTGTTTTTGGGCCTTCTAAGTTCATTCTCTTTGTACATTACACATATTTATACTCATGCATGTCCATATAACCCATTATACAACCCTAAAGCAGTAGGCTTATTTACGAAATCTAGAGAGAAAAAGTTATCTCATGGGTAACCTTTCAATAACAGCCCTTCCTTTTCACCTTGAGCTTGCTTTGACTCCCATTAAGCTTCTAAATTCTCTCTGTCTTCAAGTTTGGGTGCAACACACACATGCACACACATGGAAGCTCCTCCTTCAATTTCTCTCTCTTCTTCTCTTTCTCTACATGGTTGTAATGTAGCTTGAGAACACATAATAGGTAGTTGTATAGCTATATTCTTACACATATATATGAGAGAAAGGGGTTGGAGATAAATTTGGTTTGACATATGGCCATTGAAATTCAATTTTGGCCGATCTCCTCTCACAAGACCATACATCCATCTCTCACATTATCTCTATTATTTTTTCCTAAGAGAAATGCTAGTGTCAGTCGTGAGTGTCCAACACTTGCGATTTAATTGGCACGTGCAATACATGCTCACGCGACCGAGCATGAAATGGGCACGTGTAATACACGTGCCAATCAGACCACAGGCGCAATCATTCGCGACCAACGTTAGCATTCCTCTTTCTCCTAATTTCCAGCATATAATTTTGATTTTCGTGGAGCATGGTAAAACATTCCACTAGCTTCACATAGTACATGCATATAATACACATGCTTGGGTGTAGGTGTGGTGTAAGTGGTCCACACTTGGTCCATTACATCTTGATCTTATTAATGTCATTTATGTTATTATGCCCCAAATACCGTACTTGTGCATAATTTGGTTTAAGGACCGCAGTCTTCAAGTGAAGTACACTTGTGCACTAATTCACTAATACACTTGTGGTTTAGGGTCATTGTCAAATGATGATCTTGTTATCAAATTACATTTTTTGGAATGATTGTCAGCCATTTAATGGCTACGGTACACAAGAAAAACATTTTATCTTTGTTTTGATAATCATTTTTGACTAATTAAAACAAAATGGGTCCGCAAGTGAAATTCTTAAAAAAGAAAGTAGAAGAACTAAAGAAGGAAGAGCAAAATAGTTAAGGTGTGGAGAGGGTAAGAGCATTTCCATTGACAATGGTCCACTAACAATTGCTAAGTTCCTCCATATAGGCATGGCAAATTCCTCAAATTGACAACATTATAGTCCAATAAGAAATTATTCCAAGAAAAATGTTAGGTGGCATCATCTTTGATAACACTAAACCTAACTAGACGACTACATTATAATGTTTCTCCAACAACTGTATTATTAGTGGCTTAATATGTTCTTTCTTTCTTTATGTTATATGGTATAGTGAAAGCATTTTGAATTATCTTTAAAAAGTAACCAACAATCATCCAACTAAAAATGATGTCCCCGAGAGTCATAATACAATTATTTTGCGTAACCTAATCTATAAATAACAAATAATAATTGAGTTGAGTTGAATCCAAAATGTGTAAAAAGTTTGTGAACTAATTAACTTACCAAATCTTCAATGTCATAGCCACTTAACACACTGTTTTCTACCATTCACATGAATCCAAAATATTTGTTGAGTTGGGACTGAATCCTCAACTAACAGTTCATCAAATAAGAGCTCATTCTATTTGTTGCATTACCCAAGATATGACTAAATTCATCCAAAATTCAATCTCCTAACTTTTTTCTTGACATAGAGCTTCGTTTTCTTGCTTACTCCAATTGGGATTCCTTTTCTTCTGCTGTATTTAAATGTTCAATTTTCTTTTATATTGTGAGATTTTGCAAATTCCTAGTTTGTGAAGGTTGATGAAATGGGAATGGAATGGATTGTCCAAAACAATTGAGGTTTAATAGAAGGGTATTGTGTATTGAATGAGTATTGTTGTGAAAATGATTAAATTGTATTGCAGTGGTTAGGAAAACGTTTGAGATTCGATTGAGTTGAGTATTAAAGAATTAGGCTACGCTTGAATAGTGATTCAAATATAATTTTTTGAAAAATATTTTTAAAAATTTTGTAATTAGTTTTTTAAAACCTGTAAAAATACATTTGTATATGATAATTTAAATTTTAAAAAATTAAAATAAATAATTTGCTAAACGCGTATCTTAAGTTTTAAAATTTAAAATTTGTCTTTAAAAATTTAACCAAACAAAGCTTTAGATTTTGAGAATCCATGATAGGAAGTTTTCGAAACAGATGAATGTTGAGTTTGGAATATTAGTGAGTTAAATCTAGTTATATAAGAACGGAGTTTGGGCTTAATGGTACTTTTTTAAGAATTAAATTCATCAATCAGTTCTTTTTGGTTAAAAACATAGTCAAATTTGGAAAAAAAAAAATGAAGGACTTGCAATAATTTTTTTTTTATTAGATAAATGTATGGTTAGGAGATTGGGTTCAATTTAGATTTTTGAATGAAGAATATTACTCATTGGTGAAGTGCCTGAATTGAAACTAAAATTGAAGGATTCCTGATGGTTAAGGTTTTGCTAACTCAATCAATGACTTGAATTTGTTTCTTTTGCCTTAGTCCGGTCGAGGACACGTAGGGTAGCTCACTTGCTCGTCAAAATAGAAAATCTGCTAGCGCCCGACATACTTAATGAATGTTAGAGCTTGTGCATTGAAGCATAACCTAATTTGCTAATTGACACGTCCAAGAAAACAAAGGTTCTCTAACATATATATTGGAAATGCTATAAGGAATATCTTGGATGGACTAGCCTCAGAATTATTTTTATGAGATACTACAAGAAATGAAATTGCTATCATATATAAAAAGTAGATATGAAATTATTGACAAAGTTGTCACGTATAGAAGATTACAACAATAGATTTGGTTGGTACTTTTTTCGTTTTTTTATATAAAAGATCTCTGTTTGCTTACGTTTTCAAAAACAGATTTTTAATTTCAAAACGTGGGATTCGCGTTTCAAAACAATTTTTTTTTAATTTTTTAAAATTTAGATTATCATATCCAAATACATTTTCACAGTTTTTAAAAAATTAATTACAAAATTTTGAAATATATTTCAAAAATTTTTTCAAAAAATTATATCTAAATCACTATCTAAAATATATGTGTGATTTATCTATAAAAAAATAATAATCATGTATTGTTATAAAAAAAATATGAATTTTTATTTTTTAATCCAACATCTTTTCTTTTAAAGACATCAATTGTATCTCAATTTTAACATATATATGTGGTAAAATTAGATGGGTTCAAACTTAAAAAACAAGTTTAATTCTATATCCTTTTGGAAGAAAAAGTTGATTAAAGTTAACATACTATTTATATAAAAAATTTATTTGACATCTAATAATTAATATTTAGTAACTTAATTTTTATTAATTAGTAATTTTTTAAGAAACTAATTTCATATATGGTAGATAATTAATAATCTTTTTTTAGTAATTAATTTTTTAAAGAAATATTATTATATTATTAATTATTTAAAAATTTTACCGATAAAAAAATGAAGTATTAAAATTAAAATATACATATGTATATGTATAAAAATGGATAAATTACACTTTACTACTCTAAAATTTGATTTCGATTTCAAATAATGTACTCGATTTTTAATTGTAACAATTTAATCGCTTAATTTATAATTTCTTCTTAATTGAGATTAATTGTAAATAGTCATCTTAAATTCTTAACGCAACCGTTTACATATTAAAATTGAAGGAGTTCATTTAAAACCTGTATAAAATTATAGGACCTTATTTGAAATCCATATACAATTACATAATAATATTTTAAAACTTAAATGAAATTATAAGATACTAAAGTTTAACTAATTTGATACTGTTGTTTACAACTATTTGTAATACGTCTCAATTGAAATGAAATTAAAAATTGAGAGAATGAATTGTTAGGATCTTATTTGAAATTCGTATACAATTACATGATAACATTTTAAAACTCGTATGAAATTATAAGATACTAAAGTTTAATTAATTTGAGATTGTCGGTTACAACTTTTTGTTTGTAATAGGTTTTAATTGAAATGAAATTAAAAAAAAATGAGAGAATGAATTGTTATTATTGATAATCGGGACAAAAGTTTCTAATACTAAAATTTAATTAATCTTGTAAAAATTTATATAATGTTATTATTAAAACTTATTTATTCATAATAGGAAAAAAATATTAGAAACTTTTTATTTTTTATTGGACTGTTTTCCCAAACGCAAACTCTTACAGCAAAAATTCACCCAGTCTCACATAATATTCTCTGCTAAAGAACTCACAACGCAGTAATTGAGAAACACATGTAAGTGTTCTTTTATTTATTTTTAATAATTTTCTGGATGAAATCCTAAATTTTATGCTCAACAATCCCTATTTGTTGCCATTAAATACTTTTCTTTTTTAAATTTTAAAAAGCCTCAATTTTACATATTTTTTCATGCAAAATTAGGTTTAAAATGGCTGTTGATTTAATGATTTGTAGAGAGAGTGAGAAAGTAAATTCATGTTACTCAGTAAATTTTACATACATACGGAGGGAATTCATGTTACTCAGTACATTTATTCCATTACAAGAATGGATACTTTTGTCTATAACGGGGGTTGTAAGAGTCAGGGAAAAGGGCAGCGAGACACCTTGGTGGGTGAATAAATTTAGGAAAGCATTTCCCAAATCGTCTCGGTTTAACCAAGTTTGGATGATTTCACTGGCTGATAATTGTTAATACTTCACGTACTCTACACCAACTGTTTGATATAATGATAGAAGTATAGTGCACTCCAACTATTTGAGATTATTTATAGAAGAAAGAGGGAGATTTTGTTGTTCGAAACTTCGAATGAGTACAGGGAAACCAACAACTAATATTTGCGGCTTGCAATTGGGTTAATTTGAAGCATGTGATCTATATAAAATATAAATATTATGAAAAAAATATCACTGTTATTTCGGATATTAGTTTTTCTTTATAAAACTATGTCCAAATTCAATATTTTTCTGTATATAGCAAGCAAGTTTCACCACTAAGTTTGGTCCATTAATTTTCTGTTCATGGCTGTGGTAGATTAAAAGGCCAAATTAATCAAGAGTTGAGTTTCAAGTGCTTCTCTTTTGAATGCGTACTACTACTTTTTTCTTAACTTCTACCATTTGAACTACTATAATGCAAAAACATGTGTCCTTGGCTTTTGTTTTAGTACATAAGTTTCCCAAAAATTCTCAGATCAAAATGAAACTTGGAGATCCTTCCTAGAATAGGCCTTTGAAGTTAATTAGTGTTATCGACTTCATGTATTCTTTGTTAGCTATGTATTGTTTATATTTCACTTATTGATCAGTGCGCGTTGTCTTTAAGAAGAATATTGATCCATTAAGCAATTACAGATAACATAGCGTTAATTGTGAGAATGCGCATGGGTAGATTTTTGGAAAGGTGTATAAAATAGTTCAATTGTACCATAATTTCTGGGTGGTTCAGCAGATGGCTGTGAAGGGGCTTCTATGCGTTTGCTTGAAGATATAATTAAAACAAAGAGTCTTCATAGTGGGGGTTTGTCAAAGAAAGCTGGAAGATCACGTCAGGTCAGGGAGCTAAAGAAGCTGACTTCCATCATTAATTATGCGGGGAAATGAAGCAGATGGAGTGGCAGAGTGCAAGTAGAAGAGGTGAGGGCAAAACTAGCTATATCCATGAAGCTTTGAATACTTTCATGGAATGTATGGTGGTAGCACCCCACCCCCCCGCGGCGGGGCGAAAAAGAGCTGCAGAAGTCAATGTTGAAGGAATGGCGTGTTTATATGGTATGCCTTCAAGAGATCAAAATGGAAGAAATTTTGGCAGAGGTGGTTAGGAGCATTTGTGGAGGGAGATTTGTGGAAATGAGTTTTTTATTTTTATTTTGAAGGAAATGCAGGTGGGGTGCTTGTGTTGTGGGATCATTGGGTAGTTCAGAAGATGTATGGGTAGGTTGGGTCTTTTCCATGTCTTGCCTTTTTGGTTGTTTGGAGCATGATTTCATATGGGCTTTCTTAGGGCTATATAGACCGGTTGAAAATGAGGAAAGGTATATGTTTTCAGAAGAATTATTAGCTATCCATAGGCTTTGGGACATTCCTTGGTGTGCTGTTTAGGATTTCAATATAGTCCGATTCCCAGGTGAAACTTTGGTATGTTTGATATTTTCTTAGTCTATTTGGGATTTTTTTATTTCAAAATTTCATTGACTTTCATGGCCTGGTGGATCTACCTTTAGAGGGAGGACAGTTCACTTGGGTAAATAATCATGATCCACCTTCAATGTCTTGGCTTGATATATTTTTGGTTTCATCTGATTGGGAGGAATGATCTGGCAGATGTGGTGTAGTGTACTTTATTGGGACCTATATTGGAGCATGATCTTATTCAATTAGATGGTGGAGGCTTGAGCAGACTCTTAGATGGATTTTTGGATAGGGTAAAGGGGTGATAGCTATAGGGTGGATGGTTCTCCATGGTTTGCTCTCACATGTCAGTTCAAATTGCTGAAGTAAAACTTGAAAAAAGTAGAATAGTGAGGAGTTTGGCAAAGCAGAAGTGAAGGCCAAGCTATAGGGGTTATCAAGGAGATTTATCAAAAAGGTGTGAGAAGACTAAATGAAGGGAAGAGGAGAGAAATGAAAGAGAGGAAGAAATAAATTGGTACATTTGCCAAGGTGGAAGAGATTAATTGGAGGCAAAAGTCTTGGAAGCTTTGGCTAAGGGAGGGGGATAGAAACACCATGTTCTTTCATTAGGCGGCTAATGCTCATAGGAGGCTGAATCGCATTACGGAACCTTTGATCAAAAGGGAAATGAAAAATAGGGAGGAAGAGATTGGAGAGGGGATAGTGGACTTCTATGTTGTCTTGTCCTCTAAAACTACTAGTGGCTACCTAGATTGGATGAGGGCAACCTAGATTGGATAGGATGAAGTTCTACATCTTAAATAGGGAGGACAAAATAGTGGTTAGCACGCCTTCATCGAAGAGGAAGTTATGGAAGCTTTATGATTGATGAATGGGGATAGGGTTGTAGGGCCTCATGGTTGTTGCTTTGAGAGTGATCAAGAATGATGATATGGTAGTGTTGACATCATTTTATAGTTTAGGAGTATTTGAAAGGAGTTTTAATGCCTTATTTATTGCCATAATCCCAAAAAAAGGAGAAGTGATTGACATCTGGGATTTTCAACCTGTTTGTCTTGTGGGAAGTGCATAAAAATTGTTATCAAAATTTTTGACAATTAGATTAAAGAAGGTGGTGGACAAGGGTGATCTTCGAGTCACAAAATACCTCTATGGGGAGTAAGGAAAATTATTAATGTTGTTTTGTTGGCCAATTAAAATGTCGATTTGAGGTTGAGGAGTGGGATTCTGATGATAATATGCAAGCTTGACATTAAAAAAGCCTACATCGATGTAAATTGGGATTTTTTTGTTGTACATCATGGAGCATATGGGCTTTGGTGAGATATGGAGAATTTGGATTAGGTTGTGTTGTGTGTTTCAATAGTTAGATTTTTGGTCATTGTTTATGGGACCCAAATAGGTTTTTTTGCTTCATTAAGGAGACCGGGACAGGAGGATCCTTTATCTCCTTTATTGTTTATCATGGTTATAGAAGCTTTTGGTTGTATGTTGATTTAATCAATCAATGGGAATATGATGTTAGACTTCCAAATAAGCAAGGGTTTATTATGGTGTTCCATCTCCTTTATGTTGATGATACCATGATCTTTTGCAAATTAGAGGTTGACCGGTTATTTGAGGTGTGTGTTTACTTATTTGGAGGCTGTTTCTGGCTTGAAGGTAAACTTGAGAAAGACAAAGTTGATTATAGTGGGAAATGTGTAGGATATTGGCAGCTTTGCTTCTGTTTTGGGACGTAGAAATGCGTAGGATGTTGTCCATTTTGGGATGTAAGATAAAACATCTTCCTTCCTCCAATCTAGGATTGCCATTGCGTTCTTCTTTGAAAGAAAAAGCTCTGTGGGATATGGTGGTGAAAAGATTTGAAATGAGATTGGCATGATGGAAGAGGCAATATTTGTCCAAACGAGAGAGAATCACTTTGATTATGAGTACCTCGTGTAGTTTGTCCACCTATTTTATGTCATTATTCACCATTTTGACTTCAATGGCTAGGTGGTTGGTATGTTTCAAAGAGACTCATTATGGAGTGGTTTAGGTGACGAGTTTAAATACCATCTAGTAAATTGGAAGATTGTTTGTTCTTCTCTTTTGAATGGCGGGTTAGGGATGGGGAGTTTGTGGGAGTCCAATTAAGCCTTCTTGGTAAATGGTTGTGGAGATTTGTGATAGAGAGGGGAATCTTGTGGAGGAGGGTTGTTGCTAAGAGATATGGGTGCATGAGGGGGGATTGGGTATCTTTGGAGACGAATATTATACTTGTGGAAAGGTATCAAGAAAGAGGGGGGAGGGGGGTCTCTTCAAACATATCGTGTTCGTTGTGGGGGCAAGAGATTGGGTGAACTTTTGGAATGACATGTGGAGTGGGGAAGTTTATTTAAAAGGGACTTTCCTAGGTTATTTGGTTAGGAAATTGATAAGGATGTGAGGGCGATGGATTAGACAATGGCCTTGAGAAGTGGGGTGCACTAGAATGTCATCTTTTGAAGGCATGTTCATGATTGGGATATTGACGAAGTGTTATGGTTGTTTGAGGTGCTGTATGGCATGGTTTATGCTAGGGGGGGCGGGGGGAGGAGAATAGGATGAGATGAAGGGCTTCTAAATTGGCGGTTCTTTGTTGTCATTTTTTATAGAAAGTTTGTGGGCAATCTGTGGAAGTTTTTTCTTCCTTGGAAAGGAGGGTGGTGACAAAAGCACCGCTATGGGAAGATCCTTACAATTGATAATTTAATCAAAAGAATCAAAGTTATCATGTGAGGGACTTTAGGCCTATTAGTTTAGTGGGTGCTGTTTATAAGTTCTTGGCTAGGGTTCTATCTTTGCGGTTGAAGATGGAATTGGGACAGGTTATTTCAGATTCCTTGAATGCTTTTGTCGCAGGTAGACAAATACTGGATGGAGTTTTGGTGGCAAATGAGTGTGTTGATTCGAGAAAATGGAGTAACATTCTAGGAGTGGCATGAATTGGATATTGCTATGGCTTATGGTCATGTGAGTTGGCAGTTTTTGCTTTATATTATGGATAAGATGGGGTTTGGCAAGAAACAAAAGCAATGAATTGAATTTTGTGTTTCATCGTATTTTTATACAAGGAATCACTACATGTTTGAATCCCTAATTTATTTATGGTTACATAAGAATTTAGCGCACAAATTAGGTTTTCATGGTTGTAGAGGAGGAAGATTGAAGGGTTTCATCTCCATGGTAGGAAGGCTTTGAGGATAATACTTATCATAAATTGTGTTAAGACTTGAGGTGAACATAAAAATGAAGCATTATTTAGTTTGACTCTCAAAGGTGTTTGTAGGGTTTGTAAAAACTTTTATCTAGGGTCACAGAGGATAGGAAAAGTTATTTGAGATCATTGTTTAGTCTAGTGGTTGGCCAGTCATATAGTATAAAAATTCTAAGATGATGTCTTAGCCGAGATTAATAGGATTTAATGGACAAGATAGATGGAAAGTGGAAGGACATGAGTTTCCTCCTAAATTTCTCATTTGACATTTTTAATGCTCAACCCAAATATTTATTTATTTATTTTTAAAAAGACCTCAACATCTGATCATGAAAATGTAGTTTCACCTCATTGACAGGGTCTTAGAATCCTCATCATTTAGTTCTTTTCGAATGAACCCTAAAACTGGCTTCAATGTTTCTCCCTCTTGGCCACAAGAGCAAGACTTTGTTATATTGTCTCTTCCCAAATATTTGTCACTCATTAGAGTTAGTGAATCTTAACCTAGAACTTCATTATTTGATGGTTTGACATCTCTAGTTGCACCATTTACTCCCTTTGTCAGTGAAGCATTTGCCTTCCCGGTAATCAATCCCTTTTGGAATCAGGTAAGGCTCCACTATTAACTGGCAAGGGTCCAGGTCCATTAGCTTCCTGTCTTTTCAAAAATTCCCCCCGTAGCAGCAGCAACACTCGAGTTCTTAGTGCCCATTTAGAAAGCACAAAATCGTCACTAATGGAGCTTCCAGAGAAAGAGTGGAAAGGCAAGTGTGGATTGACTAGCTCGACGTTCTTAATATTTCCCCGTTGTCCAATTGCGTCATAGGAATTACAAAAGAAGGGTTCTTGAATAATCTCTTTCTTACCTGCCCTTAGGTCAACAGGACAAAGCCAAGCTGATACATATGATAGGCACTCCCATTCCATAGTGCCTGGGGAACGCAAGTTTGATCGAGGATTGGAGAGGAGAGGTGGGAGAGCAAGCTGGCGTGGAGGCAAAGGCACATTTGAGCAAGCCAATATTTGTACTACTTTGTGCTGTGCTCACCCTTTTTGTTTTCTTCACATTCCTTCATTTCTTATAAAATTTTTATGTATAGTGAAGGTAGGAGATAAGCTAGGGATTCGTGCCTGCCCGACCTCTATAACGATGCACACATAGAACATAACATTGAAAAACAAAAGCAAGAGAGTTGTATGAGGATCAAGGAAAGGTTATCCTTTATAGATGAGGCGGTGTTCTGACTATTAGATTAGGATTGATGGTAGGGTATCGCGAATTGGGATTGCTTGCCAGCTAGGTCAGATTGGAGCAACTCTTGCCAGCCTTTTCACTGACTTGCTTGAGTCGGACTCAATCACTAGGTTCAGAGTTTGATAAGTATCCCTTAGTTTGAGCAGCTTGTTCCTTTGGTACGTTAACATCATCTTTAGATTTCAGGTACACTTCTTTCACTTCTACAATTGATTGTTTGTCATATATCATTTGATGCTTTTTGTTGCTTGCCTATATGTTCCAATGGAAGCAAAAGCTGCTATGTGGGATGTCAAACCTTTAGATAAAGGAGCCTTGATTTGAGATTCATTACCAGTGTTAGGTTTAGTAGGGGGAAAGGAAAATAAATGATAATATTAGTTAAGATAGAAGAAAAGAAAGGAAATGATAGTGTTAACTCTTCCTCTTGTTAGATAATTGGGGCAGAAAAAGAAAGAAAAGGATAGTATAATCCTCTCATCTTCTTTAAAAAAGATAGAGTAAATAAAAGAAAGGAAGAAGTGTTTTATTATGCGAGTAAAATAGGAATTCACTTATTTAAGAATAGGGGCAAAATGGGTCATTACTCGCATTCTTTCCCTTTGTATCCTCCCATTTTTTGAAAGGAAAGCAAAATACCTCCATCTCCTTTCCTTTCCTAACAATAATGTCTTATCCCTTCTCCTTTACTACCAATTCTTCAATCCAAATGAACAACTCTAATGGGTTTGCAATATTTGGAGGGAGGCGACACAAAAAAGTCTTACTCTTTCAAGCAAGAGGGAGACATTGAAATTGAGTGAAGGGTTCATGTAGGACGATCAATGGGGACCATAGTTATCAAGTTGTACGGTTCGCGATATGAATTGTACATTTGATTTGATTCATCATGCCTTCAATATGAGTGGGTTGTATGAATTGCCCAGTACTGTGATTTGAAGTGAATCGTAAGGGAATCACATGATACACATGATTCGTGTAATAATTGGGGTTGGGTAGTTGACACCGGGACCTTTTTTCTTTTCTTGTTTTTTTTTTTTTGGCTTTTCTTTAATATCCCTAATCCATCACATTCTTCTCACTTTACTATTCTTTTCAACTCTTTTGGGTCTCACATTTAAGAGAGAGATATTTCCAATTTCTTTCTCTACGATTATATATGCCTTGATACAACCCGAATACGACACAATAACACGAATTGACACTCCTATACAAAAGTAGGGTACAAAATATAAAGACTTGAAAAAAATTTACTAGTTGATTAAGAGTAATTAATGATCATTAAGGAATAAAACAATGATTAATGATGATTAGTGTGGTTAGCTAATTGAAATTTGGTAAAGTTTGATGAATAATACAAATATGGGAAATTTGGTAATTTTTCCCTTATGAATGGGACCACATGGTGGAAGGGCTAGGGAATGTGAGTGAAGAAATTAAAATGAATTATAATGATTAATTAAATAACAATCTGATTTGAGTTCAATTAATAAATAATTAAACGGGCATTTCAATAAAAGTTGCAAAATGGACTTAACAGGGTTGGAACCATATTAAATTCCACTTTTTGCCATGTGCTTCTACTTGCAAGAGGAACCTATTAGAGACAATTATTGAAAATTTTAAATAGATTTGGAGCTTGGAGTTTTTGGGGTAAGTTTGTTATAATTTTCACAAAATTTGGATTATATATATATATATATATATTTTCTTGTCAAAATGGCTTCTAAAAGAAAGGGAAAGAAGGAAATTGATCCAACTTGGGATCAATGTAAGCATGTTTATGATGGTAAGGGTGGGCAAAGGAATAGGATGTATCTTATTTATAACTACTGTGCTAACTCATCTTGGGTGGGGTGATAAGAATGAAAAGCCACTTGGCGGGAATCATAGTAATGTATAAGAATGCATCCAAGGTCTAGAAGAAGTTAGATAACTTTTTTTTTTTTGTACAACAAAACTACGGGATGATGCAAGTGACAAAAATATGGAGACAAGGCTATCCTCTACTTGAAGGCAGAGAGGTTAGCTTTTTCCTGAAATCTCACTCTGTATATTTGCATATACTAATTACGAGGGAGAATCAAAGTACGAGTTGAGGTGTCATTTGGACATCACAACGATTTGAGGTGGCATTTGGACATCACAAGAGTATGAAGTCTTGCCGTTCATATCTATAGAATTTGTAGGTGTAAAAATTTGGTCTATAGAATGGCATCATTGATAAGAGGAATAAAGAATGTTAATATTAGAAATAGAGTCATTTCACAAAATGGTAAAATTAGAAAAACACTATTTAGTGAAATCTTGAAGTAGATATTATTCATGCACTTAGTTATTCCATGGTTAAAGCCTAGGGGAAGCAATTTGGACTCGTTCTAATACGGTGTATAATTTTTTTTTGATCGGTAATAGGGTGTATAAATTAATATAATGTTTTTATTTATATGTTGTCTATCTGACCACACCCTCCCCATCTTCCCCCTTAATCCTTCAACATGTTTTTGGAGGATTGCCTAATCAATATGATTAGCATTGTGCACTTGTTATCTTTTGGTTCGTAAATACGGTCTTGCATTTCCTGTATTGCATCCTGAGGGGTGCAGTTCATTGGGTTAGCCGCTGTTGTCTCACTCAGCAATTTCTACGTCTCTTGGAGGAAACTGCTGCTTCCTTTTGGGAACGTTAATGGTGTACAAGACAAATCTCTGCAACTGCTTTATCACTGCTAAGGGCTGCAGTATTGGTGAAAAGTTTGACTTTGCTCAAAGAGAGAATCATGTGACTATGTCCTAGAGGAACACACAACTCATTGACTCAGTCCAGTGGAAGAGGCAAAGGTAAAAGGATCCATGCCTTATGGCTTCAAAGGCCAGGCTTCTGATTTTCAAATTCAACTGGCTATGGCGCCTGACAAATCTAACCTGATTAGGCCTGCTTTATGGTTTTTAGATAGAGTTAAGGTTTTTTTTTTCTGTCCCTCTGACCTTGCACATTTTTTATTAATAAACTTGTAGGGTCCATGCCAAACTACCATCTAAGAGGGTTCCTTTTTTATAAGGAAAAAAAGAAAAAGAAAAAAGAAAATGGAACAGAAGAATGGTGTAAGGATTATTCCCTACTCCTTAGACAAATATATCAGCTATATAGCACTTTGAACTGCTGGATCTTCTGAGTGTGGTGTCTTCAGTGTTCATTGCTTTAGAAATCACAGTGTTTCACTTTATTCCTTACTCTTCTGCATTATAGTTTGTGGCTTACGATGTGTTTGTCATGGAAGGCCTTTTAATCCATTTACTGGTGCAAATATATAGTACCAAGATCCATTGGATCAATATGATAAGGTGTTTGAGTGATGAGCTACATGTAGTGAACATATTTGTATTCATGTAAAAGAACAAATTTCAGCATTTTTTCTATTGCACCTATCATTTGTGCTGGCTGCTTCTGGCACTTACTTTCTAGTGTTCTTGTAACTTGTCCTTGTTATGTTGTCATTTTGTGAACATATTTGTATTCATGGGATGGAACAAATTTCAGCATCTTGTCTATTACATATATCATTTGTGCTGGATGCTTCTGACACTCCAGTAGCTCTTGTAACTTGTCCTTAATACATTCTCATAATCAATGACCTTCCGGATTTTTATTTTCATTTGTATTATTAAATATAATTGCTGTGGAGATACTTTTCTGATCTTTGTAAATGGTTGTCATTCATATTTTATTCACAGGTTGATGTGGTTTCAGTATTGTGAGCTAAAGAAATGCATGCCAGGTATTCTACTTGGAAACTTCACCTTATCAATTGTGTATAAATACGAGAAAATAGAGAAGAAGCAATGACTCATCGGTAGCACAAGAATGACCTGATATGCAACTTGTCGTCTGTAAAATCTTATTCTTTCTTACATGTTATTTACATTTCTCACACACAAATGCATAATTTACGAAGTAATAAGAAAATGGTAGCAGTGTTTGATGCCATCTGAGTAACATATCGTGCCTATTCAGGGTATCTTTTGGTAATTAGTGATCTCCTTGATAGTTGCATGTCAATGGTCAGTATAGTTTTTCATGAATAATTGTTGAAACAGGGTATTGCATGGATATAATGATATTTTAGTAAACATGTCAGCATATACATGGGCACAAAAAATGTAGATATATTGGTACTATGCATAGGTTTGGTTCGGTCTGGTCTGATATGGGAAATTTTCACCAACTCCAGGCTCTGAGCCCATTGACAACATTAGAGATAGGCAAGCTCTATGCATGAAGCTTATGAAAACCAGATTACCTGGTGATTTTTGTTGAGGTTAGAGATAATTGGAGTTATCCCTTGTTAAATTTAATTTACCAGTGTATTTCAATGCCTAGCTGTCATTGTGCAAAATCTTGAGTGGAAGGATTATTTTTTCCAGACATAAAAAATTTTGTTGTGTTTATATTAGGGAGAAGGTACCTTGCTTCAATTTTTTTCCCCAGCATAGGGAGGAGCTAATTGAGCATCCCAGATTTGTTGCAGGAAGTTATCTGGAATAGGTGTGGAAGCATGGCACCTTAACAAGTTAGTTAATAGGTGATTTGAGTTGTTTCACTGGAGGTTAGTTTTTGTTGCTCCAGTATACTTCACATGTACATGGGTTGCACCTCCTTTACACTTTGTTTATAATAATATTCTAACTTATCAGAAAAAAAAGACAATAAAAAACTGACCCATTTATAAAGGAGTTGACACAACCTAGGTTTTTGTGTTTTAAGCTTGAGGCTGGTTGGAAATTGGTTTGTCTTGGCATCGCATTGTTGCAGACCTACTATGGGTTTGGGTTAATTACTGCATTTAATTTTTTTTTTTTTTTTGTGCTCCCAACTTCAGTATAGACAACCAAATTAAATCCTTATTTCTCTGTTTCTTCTAATGGATAAATGCTTGTCAAGATTTGAGATTCTATGGTTTTTAAAGTTGCTGTTAACATAAAAAAAAACATTGAAATTCGTTTTTTTATTTTGTTTTTGGTAATATTATTCTAGATTTTGTTCCAATGTTACTTCCATAATTTTCTGTGAATTAGCAGAGTCCAATTTTGGCACATTCTATCTAATAATAACTTCAGCATACAAAACCAATTATACATAGGAATATTTATGTGCATAAATTTCCCGCTTGGAGTATAGATGTGTTTATGGTTCTCAAATTCCTCGATTATTTTTTTATTTTTTGGATAAACAAAATTAATACAGACAATGGTGGGGGGGGGGGGGGTGCAACCTGGGTATGCGTCGAGTATATGGGGATAAGATTTAGGTCCCATCTCAATTGAACTCAACTCAACAAAGCCTTATCCCAACAAATTTAGGTCCCATCAATATAGCTCAAATCGCCTAGAAAATCAACAAAAGCAAAAACAAAATTTAGTGATCAACCTGAATACCAAAAAACAGGACATATTTAATAAGACTTTCTTTTTTAAGTGTTCTCGCATGCTCAGAAGTGCATTTATTCCCGTCCCTCCAGATATACCACATAAGACAGAAGAAAAACTTAACAAGTCTGAAAGGAGCTGGCCAACAGTACAGCCCCCTAGCTAAAGCCTCATAAACTCCCCAAATGTCCTAGGCATAATCTATTGCACTCCAAACAAGGACAACATCATGTGCCACAAATCCCTCTCAACTGGACAATGAAGGAAATGATTGATAGTTGCCTTCGCCCTTTTGCACTTGCAGTACAATAGGAAGAAACTTTCCTCTTCTTCCAAAGTTATCCAATGTCGAAATGGCCTCCAAAGCAGCGGTCCATACAAAGAGACTTCAGATGGGACTTTGACCTTCCAAATATCTTTCCAAGGAATCCAGGCCGGTCATCCCCACCAAGCACTCTACGGAAATGACCGGATCCCAAATCAGCCTTTTTTTTTGTCAGGGATCCTCTCAATACATGATTCCCACAGTAATCTCAATTCGCTCCCACCCTAGCGAACTGTGATTTAAAATTGTAGGATTTAGCGTTGCAATCTAAAATATCAAAAACCCAAAAAGATCAGACAACAAATAAGAACATACATGAATCGTTGGAATTTTTATTTTATAATGGTTTTGATTCGTTGGAATTTTTTTGATGTATATATATATGTGTGTGTATGTGTGTGTGTGAATATTATCTCAAATACGTATCACGTTTTATGACAAGTGATGATTTGTGTTCTTGTATCCGTTTTCGTTTAGTGTACGATAGCGATTCATGTTCTGGGTAACATTGATTATTCTTGTCCTTGCAAATGGAGGAACTATAAATGATCCCAAGGTTCTAAAGAATTGGGACTCCCAAAGCATGCCATTCTTCAAAAGTCTTAACATAATCTGCAAGAAGAGCTGCTCTACCAAAAGCAAGGTTGAAGATTTCAGGAAATATCTTCAACCACACATGGTGTCAAAATCTCACTCTTTGGTCATTCCCTACCACAAAACGTTATACTTTGTTTAATTGGGCCAAGAATTTAGTAGAATTATATAGAAAATCCAGTGAAGTTAGTCGAATATTATAAGAATTTTTTTACTGTAAATATTAATCTTTTCTTGAAGGCAGACAAATTAATGCATATCACACAATTTTTAAGAGTGAACAAGAGGTCGAATCGCAAACAGATTGGTTTCCAATTCATTTTTGAAATTGCATGGCACAGGTTAGATTTAGAATAAAAAGAGTGAAAAATATAACACTCTGTAGAAATAAAAAACAATATTAAAAATTATTTAAATAAAAGACTTTGATGGACTAAATAAGGTTTAGGAGGAATATTTTGTAATCTTCAAAGTGATATATAGACCAAGAAATAATATGTGCTTGCTGGAGCATGCAACATGCACATGTAATGTCTTTCATAGAAGCGTGTGTGGTCCTAAAACAGGGCATTGTCTCGTATAGAAAAATGACCACTCCTTGGACCATAGTGGATTAACTGTATATGCTTCAGTGTTGGCTTGAAAAGCGATGTGTATTAAGTCTTGGATGGTCTCCTCAGGAAATCTCAATCATGTAATGAAGGTCCCCAACTTGCATCATTTTGCTGAATGAGCTTAAGAGAACCTCTCATGTCACTACTTATGTTAGAGGAGCGCCCTGGAAGACTTCGTTCTAAACAAGCTTTGGTTTCAAACAGAGGTTTTATGATTGAATTTTTGTTGTTGTTTGGGTGTACTTCAGAGATTCCTCTACTTTAAATAGCAAATTTTTGTTCTTTTTTCCTTTTTTTCCCCTTCCCCAGAAGCCTAATGTTTGTTGACAATCAACTTCTCTAAAAGCATTAGCTATTAAAGATGGTGTAACTTAATCATTCATACCATCAACAATGTTTGAAAGAGAGGTATTTATAATTTGCATCATAAACATATAATATATGATGTAAAAGCCTGCCTGGGTCCAAAACAGGGGCACCAATTCTTGGACCACAGTGGTTTCAACTGTATGCTTTAGTCTGGGCTTGAAAATGATGTATTACTCTGGGATGGTCCCCTTAGAGGGTCTCTCTCGAGTCTTGCCTGTGTTGGGACAGTTTTGAGACTTTATGCTCAATAATGTGATGCTGCTTGCCTTCGTTGGCCGATTTGCTACAAATAACTGTTGATTGGGGCAATTATGCTCATCTGAGCCACTTAAATTAGTTCTGGAAATTCAATGACTGGATCTCAGATTTGAACTCATATTCTCGGGCTGTTGAGCGTTTTACCATTGTATTAAGCAATGGTCTCTTAAGTATATATTCTGTATGACTGGGTTACAAATATCTTCAACATCATCTCTAACATCCTAGTTACTATTAAATTGGATGATGATGATTCTTCTTTTTCTCCCCGTCTCTTTTTTTTCTCTGATAAAATTTAATAGAAAATTTTTTTTCCTTTTTTTTTTCTTTTCTTTTGTGGACATGCACAAGGATATAATAGCTAAATTTAGAGCTCAAAACATTACTGCATTTTGTCTGAACTAGTCTGTCTAACATTTCTCTGTTTTGATTTCCATAGTTTCCCAGAAATTCTATGAAGTAACCAGTGGATTTCAGAGGGGTTGAAATCTGATTGATCCATTTTCTGGCTGTCCAAGCAGACCTCCAGATATTAATGTATTCTCTTTCCACCACTGAGTAACGATAAAATTGTTGGGGACCATACTACATGCTTTTTTTCCCCTTTTTTTTTTTTTTGTGAACACGACTACATGCATTAATATACCTATAACTAGGTAGGAAGTATATTATGGCAGAGCTGGGAAAGAGACTTTCTTTGGCTCCTTATACAAGTGGGGATAAGTTTTGGAACCATATATATATATCAAGTGCACCTCTCAAGTATTTTCTTCTCTCTCTACGTTTTAGATATTTCTTAGGGATTAAACTCTAGATGTGGAAAAATTTTTCATTACTCCTAGTGCAGTGCACCTGAGCCAATAAATAACTGCAACATTAGTAGAATGCGTGGGCTACATACCTATGTGGCAAACGTTCATTAGTTCGGGTGCATTGCACCCATGACCAGTGAATAATAGCTCCTAGATGTGTAATTTGCTTGGCATGACTTCCCCCTTTCCCCCTCACTTAGCAACTGAGGCAAGACTAGCGATGTACTTCTTTCCTTTCTCACTCTGATCCAGACAACATTATGGTTTATATGCTAGCCTTTAATTGTCAAGGGGCATCTGGCAAAGCTGTCTCTCTAGATGGCATCAAAATTTGAACGCAACTCTCTCGTGCATAGCTGTCCAAACAGTTGAGGAGCTGGTTCATGATTTCATTGAGTTGCACTAGTTCTCGTAAATATAAGTTATTTGAAATAGGTATTGTGTGGAGAATTTCCTATAGCATCTATTAGTGAAGTAACATGAAAAGGATGATAGATTTCTACTATGAAGTACAAATACTTTATTTGAACTTATTAATTATTGTTGGACACGTTTGAAACACGGACATATTCTAGACACGCGTTTAATATGCAAATAAATACACTTCGTAATCTATATCTATTGTTGATTATGCCAAGATCCTTTTATAGAGACTTGGTAACACATTCAATGCAAGACTTTGCTTCACACCTTAAAGTTGCCAACTTTTTTTTTGAATCTTTTTTGTTTTTCCTCTCTTTCTCATTTTTTTCCCAGCTTTTATCTATCTATCTATCTATCTATATATATATATAAAAGTTAGATGGTATAATATGAAGATTAAAGTTTGAAAGAATAAAAGAAGTAAGGAAGAATAAAGAAGCGATGAGAATTAAACAAGCTTAGGGCTTCACACTTATTCTATAATAACACCTTATATATATATATATATACACACACACACACACACACACACACAAATGACGAAAAAAAGCTTAAACTAAGGATTTTGTGAGAATATAACACTGTTGATGATTGATGCGAACATATGATGTAATAATTTGTTTCTTCATTAACAAATTGTGAATAAAGTAGCGGTTAACCTCTATGTGTTTGGTACATTCATAGAAAACAAGGTTACTAGCAATAAAAAAAGCAACCTGATTATAACAATATAACTGCATAGGAGTAAAAACCTCCACACCAAGATCCTAAAGAATAGAATGAACCAATAATATCTCTGATGCAATATGAGCCATAGCTCTATATTCAGTCTTAAGTGTTAGAGAGCGCAACAACATTTCGCTTTTTGGTACGCCAAGTAATCAGATTCCCTCCAACAAAGGTACAATAATTAGAAGTGATCTCTTATTAGAGCGAGAATCAGTCCAATCATCATCACTATAACCAATCACAAAAAGAAAAGTAGAAGGCTTGTCCTGTTAGGATGTTTGCTCTCACATCCAAGATATTTTGTTATTGTTTAATAAATTTGATTTATTATTGAGTTTTATATTATCATGCATGTAGATGTTGTTATTTATACCATGAGATGGTTTGTCCTTAAATTATTTTTGAAAAAAGTTCATGTATATAAATGAGATTTATGTATAGGTGATATGAACTTATAATCAAGCAATTCTAGAATTGTTTGCAGTCATTGATGAGACTGGGTTTCTTATCTGTAAGACTGTAATACACTTGACCTCTATATGATAAAGTGGTTTATCTCAACCACTAGAGTAATAGACTCTGAGTTATTGTGTTGGTGTATTTGGAATACATTGAATTGGATCACTATAAGAAACACGTCATATAAAGCTATCATCTTTGACATGATTCTTATATTTACTATTTGCAATAAACTCTTAATCCTAAGAGAATAGTGGACTCAAGTTCTTAATGGTGGTGACTTTGAGTTACTAATAAGTGAAGTCTTTTAGATCAACACCTTGATATCTTGAAAAATCATTATTTGGACTGTGCGAATACATATTCTCAAGATGGAATCTATATTTTCTAAATTAGAGAGAAGGATATCACTAATGTATTAATTCAGTTGATTAATCATTAAAATTCGGATTTGGTCCTTTCAATAAATTGTTTATTGAGATGTTGATAATTTTATAGTGATTAATAATTGGTGAATTAAGTTATAAAAATAATTTGGAATTGGTTTGACGATATATAAGCCTAAATTTTAATTATTGATATCTAGATAGAGGGGCCTATTGTATATGTTTAGTAATTATGGGTTTTTCTTTATTTCATCAAATTAGAGTGCAATTTTAATTATTTAGTGAAATTAATTAGTCATTAATTAATTAAGAGTTAATTAGAAATTAATTGACTAATTGGAGTTAATTTGGTGGGATCCTAAATTCCTCTTTTTGCCTTAATTTTACAAACCTCTATAAATATGTGATTTAAAGGGGATAGCTGCACAATAACAAAAAGATTATTTTCCTGCGAGAGAAAGAAAGAGGAGTTCACTCTTTTTTCTTGTGTACAGCTTGCATAGAGGAAAAAGAAGAGAAAACTTAGATGAGTAAGAAAATGAAGATTGCATCAATCTCTTCAAGAAGGCTTCTTCGTAAATCAAGATTATCAAGACCAAGGTAATTCTAACCCTCTTTTTAAGATTGTATGATTCATATAAAGAAAAAGATCCAAATAAATTTTTGAAATAACTTCCGCTGTGATTACGAACCCAACATATACAAGAGCCTGCTATTTGAAGCACTCTTCAAATAATGCAAAATATGACAAACATCAAAATGAGGTTGGTGAGGAACATGCATGTATTGACTAACCACACCAACAACATAAGTAATGTTCGATCGAGTCACTATAAGATAATTAATTTGCTAACTAATCATTGCTATCTACCTACATCAATAAATAGTTCTCCCTGTTCACTATTGAGTTTAACTGTGGAGTCCGTAGGAGTATCAACAGGTCGACCATCCAAGAGACCAGTCTTAGAAAAAAGATCAGGGATATATTATTTTTGTTGAGATAGAGAAATGCCTTGGCGAGAATGAGTAACCTCAATCCTAAGAAAATAATGCAAAGCACCTATATCCTTAGTATGAAAGTGTTGACCTAGATGACATTTCAAATATGAGATACCTATAGAATAACTCCCAAAGATAATAATGTCATCCACTTGCAAAATTAAGACAATGGTACCTGTAAAAGAGTGACAAACAAAGACAGAGTGATCAAAAGTAGAACTGACGGAAACCATACGTAAGCATAACGATACTAAATTTATCAAACTAGGCAAAGGGAGACTGTTTTAGACCATACAAAGCCTTTCGTAGCCACATACAAAATGTTCATTACTGACATCAATATAACTAGGGGGTTAAGCCTTATAAACTTCCTCCTAAAAATTCCCATGAAGGAAGGCATTCTTGATAACAAACTGGTATAAGGGCCAAGAGCGACTAACAACAATAGAAAGTAAAATTTGAACAAAATTGAGATGTGCCACAGGAGAAAGTGTCTTGAAATAATCAACACCATATGTCTGGGTGTATCCTTTAACAACTAAATGAGCTATCAAATGATCAATAGAATCATTAGGAAGGTATTTAATTGTGTACACCCAAAGCAGACTACTGTTTGTTTCCTAAGTGGAAGAATCGTAAGTTTCTAGGTTTGATTCTTATGAAGAACATTCATCTTCTCATCCATAACATGTTTCCAGTCAGAAGAAGACAAAGCTTGTTTATAAGAAGTGGGAATAGAAAGTGTTGGCCCTAAAGGTTTTCAACCAAGGTTATTTTCATAATTTTGATGATAAAAAGACATTGATAATGTAGATTAATGATTTACCTTAAGTGCCAAAGAAAATAGGTCAATAAATTTAAGAGATGGTTGACCAAAGCTTGACTAAAGATGAAGAGGATCAACATCATGGAATCATTCTCACAAGATCAAAACATCAAGTCAAATTCTAGAGAGCACTCATGCTCAAAGAAACCAAGTGAAGACTTTTACTTTTATGTTGAATGTATGAGTGATCTAGGATTGATTGATCAAAATGTAATGTTTTAAGTATTTAAGTGATCAACTAAAATTAATCACCCAAATGATTTTTTAAAAGCATAACAAAGATGGAAACTAAGCTTTGAAAAATCAAGATACTTAAAAAAGAAAAGCAATGAACAAAAAAGGCATTAAAGGTAAATTGTCAAAATTAGTCGAATAGGTTCTCAATTCGGTCGACTGAATCGTGTTCACAAAAAACATGCATATTTCGTCTTTAGAAGATTTGTCGACTAGACCCGAGACTCAGTCGATTGAACAAACATTTTATTAATAAGGTCCCAACATTGTCAAATTCAGTCGACCAAAATATTCATTGTCGACTGAATTACTTAAGTTTTTTAACTCAACAAAATGACACTAGAAGATTCAGTCGACTGAACCTAAGATTTAGTCGACTAAATGACTTTTTATGAAAAATAACCTTTACCCTTTAGATAATTCAGTCGAGTCCTTCAGTTAATTGAACTATGATTCATTTGATTGAATGGTGAACTCAGTTGTTTGAATGTGTCGATATGGCGTTTTCAAATTCAAATTTTAAATAGATCTAAAGGAGGGAAAAAACTATTTTGAAATTCGAACAACTATATTCTCACAAAGTGTATAAATAGAGGTTGTTGGAAGCAATTATTGCTGTTCTTAACATTCTCAAGCTTGCTTTTACTTTCAAATTTCTCTTGTGGCTTGAGATCTCGTTTGCTTTCAGATCTAGATCTCAAAGTTCTTTTAACTCTTAAATACTTAAACATTTATTGATGAATCTTTAGTGAATGAAGTTATTTGTACCATTCAGTTCTTAAAAGAGTATTCTTTGGTAAAAAATCTTTGTATCATCTCATTATGGTGAGAGTTGTGGGTAGATGCTACCCGATGAGGCAAAATGGTATGCTTTGTTGGGAAAAAGAGTGATGAGCTTTTGTTGTAAAAATTTAACCTCCACTTGCAAGGAGATCAAAATAATGGAAAAACTCAAGTAGGGATGCTTGAGTTGAGGATATAGGAAGTTTTTCGAACCTCGTAAATCACAGTGTTTGCTTTCTCTCTACTCTTTACTTGTGCATATTTGACATTTGTATCTATAGTTTGTAAAAGTAGCCAATAGTTGAAAAATACCCTATTCACCTCCCTTTAGGGTAAATATTTGGGTAACAGAAAAAAAGGACAAGTTACAAGTAAAAGACTACAAACAAGATGAAGTGCGAGTATAAGAAACAAAATTAGTAATAGGATGCTGAGTACAAGTGCGTTTACTTCATCGTAAAGCAATAGGTAAATCATCAGTAGAAGAAAGAGAAGAGAAGAAATAGGAAATTCAGTCATGGAAGATGTGACATCTAGACTATAAGAAATAATGCGTTTATCACTGGATCGCTTGATAAACTTGTAAAGGAGAATAAGACGAAGAAGAAATAGGCAAAGGAATAATAGGAAAGGGTATAGTAGACTTCCCCCTCACGATAAGATATGAGATCCTTGGACAAGTGTAGCCTCAAAGAGGAAAAAAAAGAGGTGGACTAAAAAAAAGTAACATCAACATTCTTAAGGTACCGTTGAGATTCATGGCTATAGCAAGGATATTTTTTTTGAGTTCGAGAATACCCAAGAAAAACACATTTGCGAGCTTGAAGAGATAATTTGTCCTGACCAAGATTCAAATTATGAAAAAAAATAACATAACCAAACACATGAGAAGGAAGTAGAAAGGGGGGGATAGAGAAGGGTATAAAAGAGAGACAGAAAGAAAACTAGCGATTGAGAATAATAAAGGTCATGCGATTGATAAGATAGCAGACAATAAAAACGACATCATGCCAAAATTGTTTAGGTACCTATACATTGAACATTAAAGTGCTAGGCGACATCTAAAATATGTCGATGTTTCCTTTTAGTAACACCATTTTGTTGAGAAGTGTAAACACAAGTAGTCTGATAAACAATACCATGATCAACACAAAAAGAATTCATAATAGATTATGTATATTCAAATGCATTCTCAAAGCGAATAACTTTGATCTGTTTACTAAACTGAACAAAAAACTCATTATAGAATTTAAAGAAAACATGTGGTAACTAGATCTTTCTTTCATAAGGAACAACTGTGTCATATGAGAATAATCATCCTCAAATATAACAAAATAATTAAAACCATTTCAATCAAAGATTTATTGATAAAACATCAAGAGTATGTGGTTTTGCCAACAACCAAATACAAACAACACTAAATCAGATAAAAAAGAGTCAAATTTAACAATATAAATCCATATAATCTTACTGTTAGAGCATAGAAACCCATTTGGACCAAAATTCTTCAATTGTAGAAATCTAAATCATGCCTTATTGTCATCTCTCAATTGACAACATTAGTACCCAAAAACACCACTTGAGGGAGGCCAGGAACTCCATTAACCGAACCCAAAAACACATAGTCAATGGTTGAAGCACACCAAAAACCATATGGTTTACAATCGAACCAAAATGGCGATCCACATGATGACATCCATCATCATCTCATAGAAACTCTACCCAACTAAAATACTAGAATCTTCTACCAAAACCCCTACAACCATGGTCTAATTTGTCCTGAAGCACACCAAAAAACCTTCTAGTTTATAACACCCAAGTCTATTGCAATACCAAAATCTCATAGTAATGGGCGACCCCCTTTGGTTTACAAAAAATCGAATTCAAGAGTGAGCCACAATTCCTCTTTTCTTGCCACATCATAGTTTTAAAAAAAAAATATATAAAAAACCTAATTCAATCCTTACTAAAACCTCACGGTCATCGTCCCTAGCGAACTCCCCTCCACATCCTCTATTCTTCTTTCCCCTACACTGTTGGAAACCACCACCAAAATTCACTGGCCATTAATAGCCGTCTATCTCCCCCATCACTACAAGAAGACCTATGTTCTACCTACTGATTTAGTAAAGGAGCTTCATGCACTAGAATGTTTCAAGTATGTCCGCCATAAAAATGGTTGGAGTTGAGATGGAAGATGGTGAGATTGGTGAGGAGGCCGAGCTCGGGAGGGAGGTATTCGACAATGTCGGCGTGTTTTATATGGAGGTTAAATAGAGAATTTGAGTAGAGTTGGGTATTATTATTAAGGATGAGAGAATTGAGAAAGAGATATTATTGTTGTAATTGTGATATACAAGAGAGAAAGATACGTGTAATTATTTATTGATTGAACTAATTTTGTGAAGGGTCGTTTGGGGGACAAGACTGAAAGGGAGGACAATGTTATTTTAAAAACTCTAGGGATAGTTTTTGTTATTGTTAAAAATCTTAGGAGAGGTAGCTTGTAATTGATGTTGCTTTGTTTGAACGGAGAGGCCTTCCAGTCTTTCGCTACCTGTCAAAAGCTCAAATTAGTGGGTCATCGGGTAGGTTCCGGTAGTAATCGCTCCGATAATAAAGTCAGTAAATTAAAAAGAGACTATAATTGAAAAGAATAATTGAACATTCCTTGAAAGCGTACCTTAGGGTCTTATTTATAGATTATAGATCTCCTAAGTTGAATAGGATTTGGAACCATAAAAGTAAGGATCTGTAGATAGTAGTTGCCATATTGAACTCTGTTTCTTTATTTTGAGGTCGATAGGATATGAAATGCGGTGACTAGTTTGGAACCCTTTTTGTAGATACTTTATTTTCCTCACCATGAGGTTTGTAATGAGCAGATCGGTACCCTGTCTGTTTTGGAGGTAGGGCTGATGGTGGTGTATCATTTTGAGCAATGTACCTTTAAGCCTCCCGTGTCTGTTTGATCTGGATAGGAGAATTTTCTTTGATTTGTATCCTAAAGAGCTATATATATACACGTGTCATGCCTTGAATATACTCGTCACTTTATGGTATATCAGTTACTCCCCCCGAGCTTTAGTTATGTGAGCTGTAGAGCTGAGGTTAGGGTTTCTGAAGAGTCACGTGTGATAGTTATAAATGCACCGCTTCGTCTTCCACGATAGCCGTTGATGCGAAATTTATTGTGTCAACCTTTGGTTGGAATTATGAGGCCATTATTTCCCTAACCGCCGCAACGGTTCGGAATCAAAGGCCTCTATTACGCCACTTGTTAATCCCCTATGAAAAGGTGGGGGAGTACACTGACGCCTTTCCTTTTAACATTTCTCCGCTTCCTGAGAGCTTCGTCATTCCTCTTTAAAGCAAAACTTCAAGTAAGACGATTTTTGTCAAGTAAGACGATTTCTGGCATAAGAAGATCAACTTTGATCAAATTTGCAGTCAGGTTTGGTTTGCATATATTCTTTCACTTCCTTACATCTTCTTTTACTCCACTCATTTTTTGCCATGTTGACTTTTGATGCTTAGTCAAGTACTGGCTACGAAGCAGAAAAATCCCTAGAAATGTATGACCAATCGAAAGTAAATCTTGTAAATAGTAGCCCATTAGGGAATTTAGAAACTAAGATTGTTAGCAACCTGAATTCTAGTTCTGAAATTGTGATAGTAGAGGCTTTTGCCGAACCTAGGAACATTGCGGGGGAAACCTCGGGTATACTCTACAGAAGGGAAGAAGGAGAAAGCGCCACGACTCAAGACATGATAGATGCTCTGAGGGTTGCTTTTGCCTTCCCTGCCAACGTGTCTTGTAGGGTACTAGGGCCCATGGACTGTCCCTCTGACATTGAGCAAGGTGAAATATGTGTCTACCTTGAATGGTTTGAAATAGGGGTTAGGTTTCCCCTCTACCCCTTAATTAGGAAATTTTTCAATTGGTTCAATATTTGCCCTACTAATCTAAATATAAACAGTCGGAGACACCTACTAGAGTTCATAGTTTTAGGACATTTAAACAATGTCGAGGTGGACCTTTCGTTGATAAGGAGCAATATGGATATGAAGTACTTAAAGTCGGAGGGCTTGTTTTACATATCTTTTGATAAGGGGTCCAAACCTCTCTCCTCTGTACCCACTTCCAATAAGACTTAGAAGAAGTGGTACTTCTTTGTAAAAGGAGGATGGGAGTTCTAGGACTTCGAGAGACGAGTTGCAGCTTTTTCACAGAAGACTGGGATTAAGGGTGAGGTCTCTTTGTATTTTGCATTTCTATATTTAGGCTTTCTAAGTGTGTACTGCTGCTCTAATCCCATGTTTTTGTGCAGATAAGAGAGCTTGGAAGAGATCGATTTTCACAATCGATCTTCCGCAAAAGTACAAGAGGCTTTTTCAGACCAACAATTGTTCTCACGATGCCATTATTTACCCTAGCAATCTGATGTAGGTTGGCCTAGTATGGGATCGGTCTGAGAGTTTGAAGAAATCCCTAGTGTTTGGATGGGCTCCAAGGAAGAAGAAAAAGAAGGTTGGGGAGAACTCTTCCCATGCTGAGCCTCCTCTTTAAGTGAAGAGAAGGAGGCTACTGTCCAACTCCCTTGAGAGGACCGAGTTAGAGGATCTGGGGCTTTCCCTAGTTCAGGAGCCCCTGCTTCTCCCTGTGCCTGTAGCTCAAAAGAAGAAAAGGGGGAAAGGCAAGTCTGTTGCTGTTTCCCTAGTGCCTGATGACTCTGGCCCGTTAGCCGTGAAGAAAGCTTATGAGGATTCTTGTCCAAACGGTCCAAACAAGTTTAAGGGGCTGAAAGTGCGGAAGATCGCCAAAGATATGATGGCGTTCCACATGACGATAAGTTTCAAATAATTTTTTCCTTCATTTTTTTGCCTTCCTAGTTCTATAACATATTCTGACCTGATTGTGTTGCTTGTTTTTTTTTTCAGGCTATGCATGGCTTAGCGGCCATCATGGACTCTTTTGAGGATTTCAAACAAATTGACGCCCTCCAATCTGAGCTCGATAAAGCCAAACTTCAGCTGGGAACAACTTAGTCCTCAGCATCGACAGCCGAGGAAAAACTACAAGAAGCCGCCAATTCTAACTTAATCCTGGAGTCTGAGAGGGATGCCCTTGCTATGGAATTAGATGATCTCAAAAAGAGGTTTGTAGACTTCTAGGATGACTCCTTTCAAAAGATCTAGGACACTGCTAAAGTTGTTAGAGCTCAAACTGAAGTGAATCTGAAGGCTGAAGTCCAAGATCTGGGTGGTGAGCTGATCAAGCATGGGTACTGAACCTTCAGGGCGAAGCCTCGTAAGCAGTATCCTGACTTGGATCTGGCTGGGGTAAATGATATTGAAGTCTCCCAAGCTGAGATTGAAGTGTAGGAGGATGAAGAGGAGGAGGCGGATCTAGAACCCCCTCAGGCTGACGCTTTAGAGGCTGCCGAACCAGTAGTAGACTAGGAATATCTTTGTATTATTTTTTTTTGTTTCTATCTTGTAACTTTCCCATATTTTGGGCCAATATAAATAAAACTTGACTTCTTTCAGAACTCATGTTTTGTTTGATAATCTCTTCAATATCTAGGCAATTAGAAATTTCAAAGCTCTCATGAGATATTTTAGAGGTTGAAATAATGGGATACTTAGAGCAGCCATACTTGTAAAAGGTTCTCAGGTGTCTATATATTGACAAGTCTTAATGTACTGACCTTTGATACTTGTAGACAAGCCTTAAAACAAGCTTTGTCCAGAAATCATCAATACTTGTAATTAAAACAAGCTTTGTCAACAAATTTTTAACACTTGTAATTAAAACAAGTTTTGTTAACAGATCTTCAATACTTGAAGCAAGCTTTGTTTTAAGATCTTCAATACTTGTAATTAAAATAAGCTTTGTTCTCAAATCTTCAATAGTTGTAATTAAAACAAGCTTCGTTATGAGATCTGTAGGATTAGACTTGTGACATTCATAATAAATAGAAGGCCTTGGGAGATCTGTATATTGATTGAAATTGACCAAACCTATAGCACTTGTACTGAATACAAGGCTTTTAGAGGTCTGTACATTAAGTGAAATGGACCAGACCTATATCACTTGTACTGAATACAAGGCCTTTAGGGGTCTGTACATTGAGTGAAATAGACCAAACTTATAGCACTTGTAATGAATATAAGGCTTTTAGGGGTCTGTACATTGAGTGAAATTGACCAGACCTGTAGCACTTGTAATGAATATAAGGCTTTTAAGAGTCTGTACATTGAGTGAAATGGACTAGACTTGTAACATTTGTACTGAATGTAAAGCTTTTAGGGGTCTGTACATTGATAAAAATACTCAGTGGTGAATCAAAAATAGCTCTTTATTGATAATACTTGCGTAAATGTTTGATAATTCAAGGTCTGGGTACAGGCTTCCTGGTCAAATCTTCTATCCAGTAAGTCGTAGGTCTGATGATCTTGGTTGTCTTGTAGGGTCTTTCCCAATTAGGAAAAAGATTTTCCATGGTGGGATCTTTAGTGTTTGAAAATACCTTTTTTAGGATGAAGTCTCTAACTTGGAAATTGATAGGTTTTAACCCCTGGTTGAAACATTTAGCCATCCTTTACTAGTAGGCTTCGATCCTAATCTGAGCTTGCTCACGTCTTTCTTTAAGTAGGTCCAGATTCTCTACGAACTTTGGTTATTGGTCCTTTGGTCAAAGTAGTCTGTCTTAAGGGTCGGCATGCCAATTTCGACAAGAACGATTGCCTCGGTGCCATAGGCGAGTGAGAATGGTGTTTCTGTAGTTGGGGTCTTTCTAGTAGTTCGGTAGGCCTAGAGCACTCCGGGGAGTTCTTCGACCCATCTTCCTTTGGCTTCTTCTAACCTTCTCTTAATTTCCTTGCAAATAGTGTGGTTGGTGACCTCGTCTTGCCCTTTAGCTTGGGAATGCCTTGGAGAGGAGAAGTGATGACTGATGTGCAAGTTTTTACAAAACTTTCTGAACACTTTTCAGTAAATTGCGTTCCATTGTCTGAAATGATGACGCTGGGTATACCGAACCTGTATACTATATTTTTTCAAGTGAAATTCTTTACTTCCATTTCTATTATGTGGGTTAGTGGTTCAGCCTGCACCTATTTAGAAAAATAGTCAATGGCGACTAGCAGAAATCTCCTATTCTGAGGGCTTTTGGCAATAGCCCTACAATGTCCATTCTTCATTGAGCGAAAGGCAAAGGACTGGCAATAGAGATGAGTTTATGATGAGGTTGATGTTGGTATGAGGCAAATTGTTGACATTTTTCACACCTCTAGGCATATTCCTTAGCTTGTTTTAACATACTAGGCCAGTAGTAGCCCTGAGTTAGTGCTGAGTGGGCTATGATCCTTCCACCATTGTGGTTGCCACAAATCCCTTCATATATCTCGGCTAGAACGTAGTGGACCTCTTTTGGAGTTAAGCCTCGACAGAGGGGTTGCATGTAGGACCTTCAGTAAAGCTTTCCTTTAAGAATTAGATACCGAGCTGTCCTAATTCAAATTCTCCTAGCATGATTTTTGTCTTCCGAAAGTAGCCCTTCTTTTAGATACTGGATGATAAGAGTCATCTAATCTTGAGGTTGTTATGAAATTTGAAGGGATTGTATTTCCTCAATGCTTGACTTTGACTGGTAGGAGATTTTCACCGTTGAATCCCTTTCTAGCTTGAAATGGAAAGCCATGTTTGCTAAAGCATTAACCCTGGAGTTTTGGCTTCTTTCGATCTTCTGAATGGTGAATTTGCGAAAAGACAGCTTTAGTGATTCCATTAGTTCTGAATGTCAGGTCATCTTGTTATCCTTGGAGGAAAATTCTCCCAAGACTTAACTCACCACAAGTTGAGAGTTAGAGAATGCTTCAAGATCCAGAGCTTCACATTCTAGGGCCAATTTCATCCCAAGGATAAGTGCCTCATACTTGACTTCATTGTTAGAGTCTTTGAATCCTAAGCTAACCGTTTTTTTGGTTACGATCCCATCGGGGGATTGAAGTATTATGCTTACTCTAGAGCCTTTTTCGGTAGACAAACCGTCAGTGTAAAGTAGCCATACCGAATAGTTTGTAATAGCTTGTGCTTTCGCATGTAGTATTCGAGTGAACTCTATCACAAAGTCTATTAATACCTGCCCTTTGATAGCAGTTCGCGATACATAAGATATGTCAAACTCCCTCAATTCTATTGACCATTTGACTAGTCGTTCCGAAACTTTAGGTTTGTGTAGGATTGATTTCAAATGACAGGATGTAGAGATTATGATAGGATTGGCCTAAAAATATAGTCTGAGCTTCCGAGCAGATATCACAAAGGCTAAGGCTAATTTTTCAATTTTGGAGTATCTTGTCTTGGTGTCCAAAAGCGCCTTGCTGACGTAAAAGATAGGCCTTTGAATTCCCTTGTCCTCTTTGACTAAAGCCAAGCTGATGGCGTTTTCTGATACAACTAAATACAATAGCAGTTTTTCCCCTAGTATTGGCTTTGAAAGGAGTTCGGGGGAAGCTAAGTATTGCTTGAGTTCCTAGAAACCTTTTTCATATTTAGGGGCCCATTCTAAGGCCTTACTCCCCCTCAAGGCTTTAAAGAACGAAAGGCACTGATTCATACATTTAGAGATAAACCTGTTCAGAGTTGCTATCTATCAATTCAGGCCTTTGATATATTTCTTAGTTTTGGGTGACTCTAGTTCAATCAGAGCTTTGATCTGCGAGGAATCTGCCTCGATTCTTCTTTAAGAAACCAGAAAACCCAAGAATCTCCCTTTTGTGACCCTAAAGGTATATTTTAAAGGGTTCAGCTTCATCCTATGTTGCTTCAGGATGTCGAATGTCTTGCTTAAGTGCTAGATGTAGTCATTCTTTCGAACATTTTTGACTAGCATGTCGTCGATGTAGACTTCCATTGTGTGCTGAATTTGGGGGCCAAACATTTTGTTTACAAGCCGCCGGTATGTGGCTCTAGCGTTCTTTAAATCGAATGGCATCACTCTATAACAATAGAGACCTCGTTCTGATATGAAGGTAGTTTTCTCCTAGTCTGAAGGATTTATTTGAATTTGATTGTATCCAGAGTAAGCAACCATGAAACTCATGAGCTCGTGACTTGCTGTGGCATTAACAAGTTGATCAATCCTGGGAAGAGGAAAGTTGTTCTTAGGACAAGCTTTATTTAAGCCGGTGTAGTCAACGCAAACCTTTCATTTGTCGTTCTTCTTTTTTGGGAGAACCGTATTGGCAAGCCATTATGGGTATAACACTTCCCTTATCATTCCAGCATTTAACAATCTCTGGACCTTCTTCATTGATGATCTTGTGGAGTTTAGGGGTAAATGTTCTTTTTTTTTTGGGTCTCATCGGAGGATGATCTAGGGTCTGTCATTAGCTTGTGAAAGATGAGATTAAGATCTATTCCTTCCATATCTTTTGTTTCCCAAGCAAATACCGACAGGTTATTGTTTAGAAATTTAATAATTTTCTCTTGCTTGGAAGGAGACAAAGCTGAGTCAATCTGTAGATACTTCCCTTCCCCTTTAGTGTTAATGAGTACTTTGATGGGCTTCTCTTTTGGTTTGACCCTGCTGTCCCTTCCTCTAGGGCTTAATGATTCGTCAATTTCAGAGGGACACTCCTCTGCCTCATGAAGGTTGGAAGGTGAAGAACTTTCCCTTTCACGAGGGTACTGTGATTGCTATTTGGGAGTTTTTTCCTTTAATGCGAAGGCATGGCATTCCCGGGCGGTGGGCTGACAGCCCTTGATAGAGAAGACTTTGTCATTATGGACATACTTTAGGCATTGATGGAGGGTTGAAGTAACTGCTCCCATTTGGTGGATCTAGGGTCTCCCAATGACGACATTATAGGGGGATTTGGAATCTAAGACTATGTATTCAGAGATCAATGTCTTATGTCCGTCTCTTTCTCCCGTCGTGGTTGGCAGGTTAATTTTGCCCAATGGGATGCTGAGATTTTCGTCGAATCCTACCATGACAGCAATGGTAGCTCTGATGTCATTAGGGTTGAGTTTTATGTGTTTGAAGGGTTTGTAGAATAATACGTTGGTAGAGCTTCCAGTATCCACGAGAATCCTTTTGATCTCAAAGTTAGCGATTTTGAGTGAGATGACAAGAGCATCATTGTGGGGACAGTGTATCCTAACGAGGTCCAATTCAGAGAACTGGATCTGAGGTCCTAATTTTATTTCTTTCTCGATGGCCGAGATTTGGAGGACATATGGTTTTGCCCTTACTTCCCGAGCATATCTTTTCCTGGCTCGATTAGACATTCCCGTTGCCGCATTGTCAACGTGAAGGACAAAGATGACTTGATTATTTTGCGGTTTATCATTTTGAATTTCTCTCTGTTTAGGCCTTTGTTCTTGCCTTCTTTGCGGCGGTTTATTGTTACGGGGGTTTTGCCTCCCGTCTTATTGGACAAACTCCCTTCGTCGTCTTCTTTTGATGAAATGCTTTAACTCTTGCTTGAGAACTTTGCACTCGTCGGTTATGTGTCCGTGCTCTTTGTGAAAATCATAGTATTTGTTCTGATTTCTTATGTCCGGGTTGCTTTTTAGTGGCTCTAGCCACTTCAAGTTTTCACAGGTCTAGATTTGTTGGAGTATGTCAGTGAGAGAAGCATTCAGAGGGGTGAAAGTTTTGTATCTTCCAGAGTTAGGATTGTTTTGGGCTTTGGGTGCCTGCTCTCTTGTCAAGGCTCTTGATGCTTTTCCTATTAGCGTTGTTATTCTTCTTCTGAACTTGCTCATCCTTTTGAGCTTGTTCTTTTGCTTTCCGGAATGACATTTTTGTATCTTCAAGGTTAATTTACTTCCGTGCTCGTTCCATGAGAGCTTTCATGTTCGATAGGAAGGTTCTTGGTCAAGGAATCTTGGAAGCGTCCAGGCCCAAGGCCTGAAGCTCGGGCGGCTACCAGGAAGCTCGGGCTTCAATCGGTTATTTCTGTGAGCTCGATATTAAAACGAGCAATGTACTCCCGAAGTGATTCTCCCTTTGCTTGCTTTACAGTTAGCAAGAATTTTAGCTCTTTTCCTAACTTCTTGCTGGTTAGGAATCAGTCAAGAAACAACCTACTAAGCTTATAGAAATTGCTGATCGATTCTTGGGGGAGGTTGTGAAACCACTCTAGGGTAGTACCTTTGAGGCTCATCACGAAAGTTCGGCACATGAAGGCATCAGTAGCCCCATAGAAAGCTATTGTATGCTGATAGTGAGATAGGTGGTCCCCAAGGTCCTCAGATCCGTCGTAGAGGGTAAATTTTAGAACAACGAACTTTTTCGGCCGCTCCTCTGTCATTATGGTATAGGTGAATGGTGTGGAGAACTTCCCGAGCAATTTACCTAGTTCGTCTTGCTCTAAAGGGGCGTGGAACCCTCTGGTTGAGATGGTCTGCTCTTGAGAGTCTGCTATTTCCTCTTTCTTCAGAGGGGCTCGAGGAAAAACATGTTGTGGGATCAGAACCCGTTGTTGACCTTGTCTTGCACCTCTAGATCTTCGATTCGGAGGACTTTGACCTATATTAGTATGAGGATGTTGCTCTCCCAGGATCGGGGGGGCTGGTGCCTCACGGAGCTAGAATTCCTGTGGCGCTGGATCGGCTTCAGAGGCCATTGGATTAGGAATCCTCGTTTTGCTTTGATAATGGACAGCTGGGTGAAGCGTGAGCGTCCCTCTCCCAATAGTTGTTGACGTTTGGGGATCGGCCCTTATATGAGTGGTATCATGGGTACCGGTTGCGCGTTAGGAAACTCCTCTTTGGGGTATCCTTTGCCCGTAGTAGTGGCAGGAGACTGAGCTCCTCCGTGAACAACATTAGTAGGGGGAGAAGGAGGAAGATTGCTTCGCTGGCTCTGGGCCAATGAGGCCAGAGCTTGTGACATGGCAGTGAGTTGTTCTTGCATCGGATCAAATTGTCATTAAATCTGATCAAACTATTATTGCAATTAATTGGGTGTTTGCCCCTTTTCTTTTCTTGTAGAAGGCTGATTTCGGGGGTTTTGGAAATTCGTTCTAGGACAAAAGTTGGGAGCCATTACCTTTTGGAAGAAAAAGACAAATGATTTGTTGTTTTTGAAGAAAAAATTAGCAAGAACGATTGTCGTTCTCACAATCGGCGTCAAACTGGTGTTGTTTTTTTTTTTTTTTTTTTTACTAAAGAGGCCTCCCATCCTTTGCTACCTGTCAAGAACTCAAAATCAGAGGGTCACCGGGTAGGCTCTGGTGGTAGCAGCTCCGATGATAAAGTCAATAAATTAAAAAAAGACTGTAATTTAAAGACATAATTGAACATCCCTTGAAAGCGTACCTTATGATCTTATTTATAGATTGTAGATTTTCTAAGTTAAATAGGATTCGAAACCATAAAAGTAGGGATCCGTAAATAGTAGTTGCCGTATTGAACTTTGTTTCCTTATTCTAAGGTCGGTAAGAAATGGAAGGCAGTGACCAGTTCGAAACCCTTCCTGCAGATACTTTTTTTTTCTCACCACGAGATTTGTAATGAGCAGATCAGTACCCCATTTGTTCTGGAAGCAAGACTGAAGGTGGTGCACCATTCTGAGTAATGTATCTCTGAGCCATCCGTGTCTGTTTGATCTGGATATGAGAATTTTTCTTAATCTGTACTCCTAAAGAGTTATGTATATATATGTGTCATGTCTTGATTATACTTGTCACTTTATGGTATATAAGTAATTATTCTTTGATATTTTTAATATGTATTTTGTAATGATTAAATATAAAAAAAAAACAATCAGTCTAATTATTCTTAAAACTTTTGAAATAGAAATTAGAAAAGAATAAGGTTCACTGCAAGCACACGAGGCCGCCCTCTCAACAGCACTTTCGTTTAAAAAAAATTAGTGGTTGTCGGTAAGTTACGTGGTTCCTTTTTCATCGTAAAAAAAGTCAATACACGTGCGTGCAGATTTTTTTCAAGCGTATCTCTTACAAATCAAACTATATACACATGTTTAGTAGTGTTATACAAAACCTCAAAAAGGAAACAAAAAAAAAAAAAAAATTCCTCCTTCTAGACTTTGAAGATTATATGAATGATTCACAATGTTGATCGTTTCCAAAATAAATAAATATATATAAAAAGACCAAGTCAGAAAATTTAATATATTAATTTAATATATTTTTTAAAATACATGTTTCAAAAAATTTAATATATTAATTTCTTCACCCCCTTAAACATAAATATATAGATATAGATGTATGGGTATATATGAAGTAAGATAGTCAAAGTGATAAAATAAAATATTATGTGAAATGATTTGAGTTTGTGACCGATAAGCAACGTAATGTCACATGTGTAGTAAAGTCAACAAAATCATTTCTGCTTATGGCTGTGATCGCGGCCAACCCTCCGACCATGTCACAATTTAACACTGTAATTTCACCACTTTCGAATCATGCGCAAACTCAAAAAACATTCAAAATACTACTATTTATGTTTCATACTCACATGAATGGGATAACCTATATATATATATATATATATATATATACAGGGTTGAGGCCACCCCGTGCCTCCATGCCTCCCTCTCACTTTTTTTATTTATTTGAATTATATATATATATATATATACATAACTTTTTAATTTAAATTTTTGCCTCCTAAAATTAAAAAATTTCACGCTCTGTAATTATCTTAATTTTAATTTGACATTTTAATAAGATTTGTATCAATTTTTTTATTTTTTTGTATTGATTAAAATTTTTGAAGTATTTTTTGTTTAATTTTTCATTTTTTTTAATTTATAATTTTTTTTGTAGTAATAAACTTATTTAGTTATTAAAGATATTATTAATTAATATTAATTTTTCTTATATTTATTTAATTTCTAAATTTATGATCCAAGATGAAAGAAAAATTTTATTTCTCTTGACCTAAATTCTTGGTCCCTCTCGTGTGCTATATATATATATACACACATACATATATGTATGTATGTATATCTTTGTATTTAATGGTGCGGTACCGGGAGACTTAGTGCGGCTGAGTTGTAGTTGATCAGTCTTCAACCGAATTCAGACAAATTTCCGTAGCCGAGCCGATGGATAAAGATATTAGAAGTGACACGAGAGCATGACGTCAGCGAATTATGTGTCGGTGACGTCATGGCTTCCAAACAGGTGCTCTCTTGATCGCCACGTGTCAGAATCATTGGTATTCTAAGAGCACGCTTCTTGTCAAAGCTTTTCCCCCTTTAACGCTTTCATTTAGCGCGTGGGAGACAACCAATGAAGCTCTTCGAGAAGGGTTTTTTCTTCTTTCCCCTTTTATTTTCAAGGCAACAACTTAGTATTATTTTTATTTTTGTTAATAAAAAAAGATTTGTTGACAAAACAAATGAATGATACAAAGAGTTTTCCTTTAATAATATATATATATATATATATATATATATGCGTGTACACACTGGCATTGGTTCGTGTCAAAGATGCACATGAGTAATTGGATCAAATTTTAATAGAATCGAAACTAACTTGATTTTAAGTAGTTCTAAAAATTTAGAACCATAACTTAACTGTAAGCTTAGTAGAACCAACCCAACTCGAAAAAAAATCGGGTTGGATCGGTTCAACCTGCGATTTGTCTTTTTTTTTTCTTCTTCTTTTCAAACTAATTCCAAAGAATTATGCATGCATATCATGTATATATAGTATTTTTGAATTTAAATTAAAAATAAATAATTTGTGTGCGTGTGTGTGTATATATATATCGACACTTATAGTGCCTCAATATGCATTATAAGTGAAATCTAGTAAAATGAGAAATTATAGGGCCATGACAATGACACTTTCTAAGTAATTTAGTAATTGTGAAACTCAAAACTCATTCTTTTTTTCTTTCTAAAAATTAATAAATTCTTAACTATTTAAAGATATCGATGAGTAGTTTCATGCAATTAAAACTTAAAAATATGTTTAATATTTTCAAAATTTTAACCTTGTTATGAAGAGAATTTACACAATTGTACGTATATAGTGATTATATATATATATATATATATATATATATACGGTCTTAATATACTGATTGTGTTAATATATATGATCTTGAAATTCAGAATTTCAATTTTGTTGTCTCCATATATGTATGTATTCAGATATAATATATAATATACTATATATTACGTATGCCATAATATATACAATATACTATATATATTGTATATTATATAGAGTATATATATGTCATATATAATATATAATATATGGATATATATATATATTGTATATATAATATTCATATATATATATATACATATTAATTTTTTTTTAAAATTTTTATTGAGAGTTCGGTTCTCGATTTAGTGTGGTTTATCCGAAGTTTAAATCGAAATTGAATTGTCTAAATCGATGCTAGAACTAAGGCGTCTAAATTAGTTCTAGAACCGAATCAATCCGAATTTTTCTAGAGCTGAACTGACTCAATCTATTGAGGTCAGGTTCCGGTTGGATTAGGTTGATTCTACAGTTCTTGATTTTTTTTTATGTATCCTTAGTTCATGCTATGCACTGATGTCACTAAAAATATTAACAGGTAAATTGAAATATAAAATAAGAAGAATTTTATATCTCCTTTAATTAGCTGAACATAATGAACTAAAATAAGAATAAAAAAAACAGTAAAAAGGAAGAAACTTCTTTCTCCTTTTCCAAAAACTCAAAACGAATTTTGACATAAAATTTGAGGAACAATTAATCAAAGATACACAATTAAGACAGAAATAAATTTTCACGCAAAAAGAAGAAGCAAAGATACAAAAGTTACAAATAAGCGAAGAAAGAATTTAAATACATATAATGTGTATCTCTATCCACTTCTCACTCTGTAAAGATAATGACATAAAATTTTAGAAAAATGTGACTAATATTTTTCAATTCTAAATAAAAAAGAAATTTATTAAATAAATAGATAAATATATATATATATATATATATATATAATGCAGCGTCAGTAAAAAGAAAAAAATAACATGTAAAGTAGTATTAGTGTATCGTAATAGTGTATTCTAAGATAAATAGAAAGTCACTTCTATGTACAAAAATGTGATTCATGCAATAACATGAAGTATTATAGAATATATATATATATATATATATATATATATTAATTGAAACCAATTACTATAACAATATTGCATAGCATGGGTATGATTTTTTTTTTTTTAAATAAAACTATTATTAAGATATGCCTACATAAATACCATAAAAGTACGTCAATGCAGTAATACTGAAAAATTACAATAACACCATTTAATGACTGGTCTCTTTTAGATTAATGACACATAAATAAGATATCACACATACACAAAATAAATCAAAGGTCAACATTCATCGATCATGAAACAAAAATTAGAAATCAACAATCTTTGCTCCTTCAAATTGGTATAGTGTGGCAAAATGAAGAAGATACATCAACATAATAAGATACCACAAATACACAATAGAAACCAAAGGCCAACATTCAGCGATCATGAAACAAAAATTGAAAATCAACAATCTCTACTCTTACAAACTGTTACAATGCGACAAAATGAAAGAAGATATAACATGCAGTATCTATGTATAGATATGTTGAAATATAGAGAGAATTTTGGTTGATAACAATTGGAATGTGCACGATGAGATCGGTAATAAAGATGATGGATTTGAACAAAATGATATAAAAAAGAAGAAACAACTTAACTCCGATTGTACTTTTGTTCATGAGAAAGCTTTAAATTAGTCTGTAAGTGGTCAGACAGAACTCTTAACAACGATTTCTCAAAATATTTTATCAAAATTTGTAAGATCATTGCCTTCGATAGTTGCTCGAAATATGATAACAATGAAAATCTTTAGGATTGAAGAATGAGATTATGGCTCTGTGATCGGTACGAGTGTGTAAATTAGAAGATTGGTTAAAGAAGTGAAAAACGTGAAGAAGTGAAAGACTGTGTAATTTGAATTTTTTTTTTAAATTGTGTAACCGAAAGATTGTGTAGAAGTAAAATTGAAAAATAAAGAAGGAATGTGATGGTTTTCTTTTAGTTATTAAGAAATTGAGAAATAAGAAGGGGAAATTAGATTTGAGAAAAAGAAAAAAGAGTATCTAACTAAATAATTTTATTTTTGAAAACAAAAAAAGGTAAAGAAATATCAAATTGAAGAATTTTTTTTCTTTTATTTTAAATTTAATTAAGAATAAAAAAAATGAAAAAAAGTGCAGAGAATTTTTAAAATGTGCTATATAAGCACTGCATTGTAATATATATAAAACAAGGAACCTTCTTGTCATGAGTTTTTTTAAAGTATAACTCTAAGAGTAAATAAAAATGCATGAATAATTATGCAAGAACCTCCTATTGGGTTGGAGTACTATATGTTGATCTTGCTCCCCAATAGAGAAAATTGAACAAAAATCTCAATATTTAAACTCAATGGCAAGAAATAAGAGTAATGTTTTGGTGCCTCAAATATTTGATATTTAAATGTGTCTAATAATCACATGAGATGGAATTCATCATCATGAATTTTACTTTCGGATCTCAACTCATGTGAGTGTTGCATAGCATTTAAATACCAAATATTATTCAAGAAATAATTAGAATTGCAATGTTTTATTAATAATACTTATTATATAAGTAACCAATTGATGTGACTTGAATTTGACAAAAAAAAAAAGCAAAGAGAATTTGATTTAAATCATAATAAATTAAAAAAATTGATTATTATATGGAGAAATATAAATAATTACATATTTCTTATTTTTATACTTAGATTATAGTGTTATTAGGTGAAGATATAGTTCAGGCTTTCAAAAAAGTTTGAACGTGTATCAACGCGCTTTTTTCCGAGCTTGGGATTAGAATTTGTAGCTCTAATTTCTTGTTAATTTCAAATTTCTCCATCAAACGTACATTTTTTCCTATAATCTTTTCCTCTCTTTTTATCTTTCTGATCTGCTTTACTTTCCTGGAAACCTCTTCTTCACCCACAAAACTCAAATCCATATCCATAAATATATATAAGAAGGTTTCAAGAGCCACCATTTTTGTGCAGTAAGTGAACCCTTTTGACCTTGAGCAGCACCTCTATCATGGATAAACTACTGAGTGTACAGCAAAAGACGGCAACCAAACAGGCCAAAACCAAGAAAAAACCTGTGAAAGTAGTGTATATCTCCAACCCTATGAGGGTGGAGACTAGTGCCTCAAAATTTAGAGCCTTGGTGCAAGAACTTACCGGCCAGGACGCCGATATGCCGGACCCCACTAGGTATTCAGAGATCGACGGTGTCCATCACGGCCATCATCAAATGGTTCCTATTGTGACGGGGATCAAGGATGATGATGCACTAGTTGTCCCTGCAGTGGATCCCAACAGTGAACTGCGCCCTAAGAAGTCTGATCTTTCATTTGATCCGCCGTATGATGATGTTTTTACGCCTCAGATGCTAGAGAATTTCTCTGGGTTATTGCCATCCAGTTGGTTGTATGAATCTGCTTCTCATGTTGATGTGCTTACAAGCCTTGATGCAATGTAAATTGGGTAAGCATTACTAGACCTGTGGCTATATATATGTATGTACTTAAACTATGTTGTTTGTAACTAATTGGCTTTGTTTGTGCCTTCATATTTACTGCGTTTTAAGGAATCTGATCTAGGGTTGCTAGTGATATTCTCATATATTCTTGCCATTCAAGATCTATATAGCTAGGCTGTGTTTGGAAACACTTAACTTTGGAGTTTTAATTTAGTTAAAAGAGATTACCATGTAAAGACAACCAATCAATTATGTGAGATGAAATTGAAGGCCGGAAGTGCAAAAGGCTGTCCAGACCCACATACTTTTTGAAAAATTATTCATTGATTCCAGGGCAATGCATCGGACCAATGAATCCTGTCTCCATATTTTCTTCCTTACAAAGGCAAGTATAAAACAGAAGGTCACCTGAAGTGTAATGGATTTAGCATCGCCAAACCTTGAATCCAAGCACCCCCTTGATTAAGATGTGACCACAATATTGAGTGATATTCCCATGGAAAAAGAGGTTAGGAAACTAAAGGAGAATTAGTGCTGGAAATTAATTTCCACATGTCCTAAAAAGGGAAAATTCGTGAAGATGAAGTCATGAAGATATTAAGCAAGGGCGCGTTTGGTCATCCACCAGGTAGTTTCATTTTTTCATTTCACTGCATTTTAAGAGAAAAATCTACCCTTTGGAGAGAAACCATCACTGAAGATGTAGGCATCAGCTAGCACAAGTTGCAAGTTGTAAATATATCGTAATCAATGTTTTTCTATTGTAGCTAAAACGTAACTACAATGATAAGTTATGAAATTATAGATATGGTCTCTTGCCTACAAGGGTATAGAAAATTTTGAAATGCAATGGGAAAAACACAACAAACAAAAAAAAAAAAAAGAGAATGGCTTTGATTTCATGAATGCTTTCAATAAAATGGAATGCTTAATCGTTGCAGTTGATCTTAAATAATTTGTACTTAAATTAGTGCCAAAATGATAATTGTTATTTTTAACTTCTTGTCCGTACGTTAATATAATTATCAACTTGGAGGAAAAATGATATTAGAAAAATGTGGAGCACAAGAGGCTATATGAGGATCCCATTAAGCCTTCTATTTGAAATATAGGATACAAAGATGTATTTTTTGGATTTATTAGACGTTGTCTTTAATGCACTTAATTTCGAGGCTTCAGTTTATTATCTGCTGACAAGATGGTTTCATATCCAAGGAGGATGAATCTGAGTTTTCTCGTTTTGTGAGTGTTGTGCGTGTGTGTGTGTGTGAGAGAGAGCGAGGGCACGCACTTATGGTCTGATTTATATTCAATCACTTTTTCTGTTGAACTTTAATGACTCAGTTGCATGTGTACTATGTGTCGGGGACATTTTTGCCCAGGCCAACATGAAAGCACGCCTCTCCAACCCCCCTCCTCCTCCTCCTCCTCCTCCCCACCCTTCCCCCACCCTTCCCCCTCCCTCTCCCTCTCTTCCCTCCCTCTTTCTCTTGACATGAATGCATGCATTCATTCATTTATTTGCAGTAAATACTCATCTCTTGCAGTCCACTATTCCTGCTAGTGATTTATCTTTCATTGCCCAGTACTGTTTCAAGCTGTTTGTTATATAACATTTTTTGCAAATAGGTGGATTAGACAATATTGTTTAATATCATAAGAGGGTCCAGCAGATTGACAAGTTTAGTTCTAAAACCATTTTAGGGATGAGGAAATTGCAAAATAAAAGAAAATCATGTAGATCAAATGTTTATAAATTATTAAATTTACTAATAAAAAAAGAAGATAATTCATCATAAAATGAAAAAGGTGCAAAAATTGGGTTATTCATCCTTTCTTAAATTTTGTTAGTGACATGTAGCCAAATATTTTAGACAATTAAAAAACATTTAGGTGATAAAGATAATCTGTCGTTAATGGGAGATGAAATGAACCCAAAGAAAGGGTATTGTAATAGTCCAGATGACGGTACACGACCTAGCTTGTTTTTACTTACAAGTTTCAAGTACATGTACAAATGAGGATGTCCTTTAAGAGTAATGGCTATAACTGGTAATAATGTAAGCATAACCCTGAAACCAGACACCATCTTGCTGACGGTAATCTAAGAAGCATACCCAAGGGTGGAGCCAGAAAATTTCTAAGATTTTGAGAATAAAAGTTGGATGGCTATACATGTAAATCTCCCTCTAATTTTAAGAATACATTTTTTTTCTTAAAATCTCTCATTCTGACTTCAATATATATATATATATATATATATATAAGAAAATTTCTAAGATTTTGAGAATAAAATTTGGATGGCTATACATGTAAATCTCCCTCTAATTTTAAGAATACATTTTTTTTTCTTAAAATCTCTCATTCTAACTTCAATATATATATATATATATATATATATATATATATATATTCCCTCCTAAAATTTTACACTAACATTTTACTCCCAAAAAATAAAAAAATTTCTAACTCCGCCCTTGAGTATATATACCACATTGAATAGGATGATTAATGAAAACTTAGTTACTAAACAAAACATAAATAGGCCTTGAGATATTATTTGTGCATTATTTGTGCTATATTTTTCCAATATAACATGTATTAGCTGATGTTGCTCTTTTCTGGTCGGAGGGCTTCCCGTCCTTAACTACCTGTCCAGAACTTAAGGTTAGAGGGTCATTAAGAAGACTCCGATAGTAGCCGCTCCGATGATAAAGTTAGTAAAGAAATAAAGACAATAATTAAAGAAAAGAATTAAATATCAATTGAAAGCATACATTATGACCTTATTTATAGGTTGTAGATCTCCTAAGTTGAGTAGGATTAGGAGTCATGAAAATAGGGATTTGAAAATATCTTGAAAATAGTAGTTGCCATATCGAACTTTGTTTTCTTATTCTGAGATCGGTAGATTATGAAAAGCGGTGTTAAGTTCTGAACCCAATACCTCTGAACCCTTTGTGCTTGGTTGACCTGGATAAAAATCAACTTTCCTAATCTATACCTTGAAGAACTCTTTATAGACACGTGTTATGCCCATGATACAGTTGTCAAATTATGGTATATCAGTTATTGCCCTTCGAGCCTGAGTTTTGTAACATACTCAAAACTGAGGTTAGGGTTTCTGAGACGTTACACTCGTGACAGTCATAAATGCGCCACTCCGTATTTCAAGGAGATAATTGTTAATGTGATATTTATTGTATCAGTCGTCAATTGGATTTACGAGACCATCATTGCCTCAACTGCCACGGTGGCTCAGAGGCAATGCCCCCCATGTGAACACCTGTTGGATTAATATAAAAAAGGGGGTAACATATTATACTCTCATTTTCAACATTGTAGCATTCTGAGAGCTTTCAAATCGTAAGAGAGAATTTCGCACTTTGAATACTTCAAACTGTAAGAGAGAGATCTTCAAGTGAGATGAACTCCGGTGTCCCAAGAAGATCAACTCCGATCAAAGTTGCAATCAGGTTCGGTTCCCAAAAATATTTCTTGAATTCTTTTCATCTTTTTTTTTTTTTTCTTTTCTTCTACTCTTTTTCATTTTCTGTTTAGACCATATCTGCCTCTAACGCTCAGTCAAGCACTGGTCATGAAATCGTAGATCTTCAGGGAGTAGATGACTAAGTAGAAGTAAATTTAGTAGTTAGTAGCCCTTCGAAAATTGTAGAAAACAAATCTGTTGATATTCCAATTTTGAGTTCTAAGGTCAGGATAGTTGAGGCCTTCATAGAGCCTAGGAACATAAGTGGATAAACCTATGAAAAATCTCACAAAAGAGATAAGGGTGAAAGTGCAATGACTCAGAGCATGATAGATGCTCTGAAGGTTGCTTTTGATTTCTTTGCAAATGTGTCATATTGGGTACCAAGACATCTAGACCGTCTCTCCAGTATCCAGCAAGGTGAGATATATGCTTACCTTGTATGGTTTGAGATAGGAGTTCAATTTTCCTTCCACCCCTTTATTAGGGAATTTTTTAGTTGGTTTAAGATTTGCCCAGCCGACCTGAATATAAACAGTTGGAGGCAATTGCTAGGCTTTATAGTTTTAGGTCATCTGAACGACGTTGAGGTAGATTTCCCTTTAATTAAGAGTAACATGGATCTGAAGTACCTGAGGTTGGAAGGCATGTTCTACATGTCTTTTGATAAGGCATACTTCTATGTCAAGGGAGGCTGGGAGTTCGAGGATTTCGAGAGCCAAGTTTCAACCTTCCCATGCAAGACTGGTATGAAGGGTGAACCTTCCCCCTTTTTTTTATCTGCCCCCAATCTCTTATATCTATGTGTTTTTACTTCACTCATTTTGTTTACGCAAATAAGATGGCGTGGAAGAAGTCGATCTTTACTTCTGACCTTTAGAGGAAGTATAAAAAACTTCTTCAAACCAACGACCGTTCGCACGAAGTCATCCTCACCCCAAGAAACCTAATGCACGCTGGGCTGGTACAAGATCATACTACAAGCTTGAAGAAGTCTCTGGTCACTAGGTGGGTGCTAAGAAAGAAGAAGAAGAAGGTTGGGGAGAGTTCGTCCCCTGCCGAGCCTCCCCCTCTAGAGAAGAGAAGGAGACTAATCTCCAACTCCCCCGAGAGAACTGTCTCGGAGGATTTAGGAGTTTCTCTTGCTCGAGAGGCCCTTTTGCCCCCAGTGCATTCCCTATTGAAGAAGAGAAGGGAGAAGGGAATATCTGTTGTCACCTCTTCATGGCCTGATGACTCTGGTGTGATAGCCGTGAAGAAGGCCTACGAGGATTCTTAGGCAACGGGCCCAAGAAAATTAACAGGACTAAAGCCCCAAAAAATAGCTAAGGACCTAATGGCTATTCACATAAGGATGAGTTTTCCATCGTTTTCCTTGTTTTTGCTTTCTTGCTTTTGCATTTTGTATATATTCAGCTCTGACTTGATTGTTTTTGTTCTGTGTTATTTGTATTTTTCAGGTAGTCCATGGTTAGGCAGCCATTATGGACTACCCTGAGAATCTTGAGCAGATTGACACCTTCCAATCTGAGCTCAATAAGGCTAGACTTCAGCTGGGAACGATGTAGTCTTTGGTGGCGGTTGTTGAGGAGAAATTGAAAGAGGCTGCCAACTTCTACTCCATCCTAGAGTTTTAGAAGGATGCCCTTGCTACCAAGCTGGAAGACCTCAAAAAGAGGTTTGTAGACTTCTAGGCTGCTTCTATCAAAAAGATTTAGGACATCGTTGAAGTTTTCAGAGCTCAAACTAAGGTGGATCTAAAGGCTAAAGTCCAGGATCTAGGGGATGAACTGATTGAGTATGGATATTGAACCTTCAGGATGACGCTCCGGAAGAAGTACCCTGACTTGGAGGACCTGGCTGGGATAAACGATATCGAAGTTTCCTAAGTTGAGGCTGATACACCAGATGCTGATGATGAAGAGGAGGAAGCAGTTCTAGAACTCCCTCAAGTTGCCTTATCAAAGACTATTGAGCAAGCAACAGAGTAGAATTGAGATTTTTTGTATTCAAATTTTTTTTATTTTGTAATTTCCCTATTTTTGAGCTAATATATATATGAAATTTCAATCATTCCAAAACTTGTGTCTTGCTTGATATCTTTGTGTTATATCTGACTTTAAGATAATTTCTTTAATACCAAGGCTAGTAGAAAGTATAAGCTCTTTTAAAGACTCCAAAGTACTTATAAGGTATTCGAGAGGTTTAAATAGTAGGATATACAAAACCACAACACTTATAAATAGAATAAGGTTTCTCAAGAGGTTTGTAGAATGAAAAAATGGACTAGACCCATAACACTTGTAATGAACACAAGGTCTTTAGGAGTCTGTACATTAATTTAAATGGACTAGACATCTGCACTTGTAATGAATAGAAGGCCTTTAGGGATCTATACATTAATTTAAATGGACAAGACCTGTAACACTTGTAATGGATACAAGACCCCTAAGTGTCCGTGCATTGGTAAAATGGATCAGACCTGTAATATTTGTAATGGATACAAGGTTTTTAGGGGTCTATGCATTGGTAAAATGTACCAGACCTGTAACGTTTGTAATTGATACAAGGCCCTTAGGGGTTTGTGCATTGGTAAAATGGACCAGACATATAACACTTGTGATGAATGCAAGGACTTTAGGGGTCTGTATATTGATTTAAATGGACCAGACTTGTAACACTTGTAATGGATACAAGATTTTTAGGGGTTTATGCATTAGTAAAATGAACCAGACCTATACTACTTGTAATGGATACAAGGCCTTTAGGGATTTGTGCATTGGTAAAATGGACCAGACCTATAACACTTGTAATGAACGCAAGGCCTTTAGGGGTCTGTACATTGATTTAAATGGACCAAACCTATAGCACTTGTAATGAACACAAGGCTTTTAGGGGTTTGTACATTGATTTAATTGGACTAGACCTGTAACATTTGTAGTGGATACAAGTTTTTTAGGGGTCTGTACATTGATAAAATGGACTAAACCTATAGCACTTGCAATGAACGCAAGATCTTTAAAGGTCTGTATATTGATAACAGGCTCTAAGGTGAGTAAAAAATAACTCTATTATTGATAATAATTGCGTAAGTGTTCGATGTTCCAAGACATGGGTACAGATTTCCTAGTTAAATCTTCCAACCAATAAGTCGCAGGTCTAACGATCCTAGTTACTTTGTAAGGCCCTTCCTAGTTAGGGGAGAGCTTTGCCATGGTGGGATCTTTAGTGTTCGAAAATATCATTCTCATGACGAGATCTTTGAGCTAGAAATTGATGGGTTTTAACCCCTAGTTGAAACATTTAGCTATTCTCTGTCAGTAGGCTTCAGTCCTAATTTGAACTTGCTCACATCTTTCATTTAGAAGCTTAAGATTTTCTACAAGTTGTTGGCTACTGGCCTCTTTGTCAAAGCTATCTATTTTAAGGGTTGGCATGTCAATTTCAACAAGAATGCTTGCCTCAGTGCCATAGGCGAGTTAAAATGGTGTTTCCATAGTTGGGGTTCTTTTAGTAGTTCAGTAGGCCCAAGAGCACTCCGGGAAGCTCTTTAACCCATCTTCCCTTGGCTTCGTCCAACCTCTTCTTTATTGTTTCGAGAATAGTGTGGTTGATAACCTTGGCGATTGATGTATAGGTTTTTACAGAACTTTTCAAATACCTTTCCACTAAACTACGCCCTATTGTCTGAAATAATGACTCGGGGTATACCGAATCTACACACAACATTTTTCTAAGTGAAGTTCTTTACTTCTACCTCTGTGATGTGGGTAGTGGTTCAACTTTTGCCCATTTAAAGAAATATTCAATGGCGACTAGTAGGAATCTTCTGTTCTGAGGGGCTTTTGGTAATGACCCTACAATGTTCATTCCCCACAGGGCAAAGGGCCAATGACTTGCAATAAGGATGAGTTCAAGATGAGGTCGATGTTAGCAAGAAGCGAAAGGTTAATATTTGTCACACTTTCGAACATATTCTTTAGCTTGCTTTAGCATACTAGGTTAGTAGTAGCCTTGAGTTAGTGCTTGGTGAGCTATGGTCCTATTGCCATTATGGTTGCCATAGATCCCCTCATGTATCTCGGCTAGGACGTAGTAGGCCTCTTCTAGAGTTAAACACCTTAGAAGGGGCTGTGTGTAAGACCTTCGGTAAAGATTTTTTTTAAGAATTAAATATCGAGCTACCCTAATCTGAATTCTTCTAGCATGATTCTTGTCTTCTGGAAGCAACTTTTCCTTTAGGTATTGAATGATGGGAGTCATCCAATTATGAGATTGTTCAAAAATTTAAAGAGATTGTACTACTTCAATACTAGGTTTTGATTAGTAGGATATTTTTACCATTGAATCCCTTTCTAGCTTGTGATGGGAGACCATATTTGCTAAAGTGTCCTGCTCTAGAGTTCTGGTTTCTTTCAATCTTCTGAATAATGAATTTATGGAAAGACCACTTTAGTGATTATACCAGCTCTGAGTATCTAGTCATTCTGTTATCCTTGGTAGAATATTCTCCCAAAACTTGATTGACTACAAGCTGAGAGTTAGAAAATGCGTCAAGGTCCAGAGTTTTACATTCTAGAGCTAATTATAGTCCAAGGATAAGTGTTTCATACTCGGCTTCATTGTTAGAAGCTCTGAATCCTAAACTAACGATTTTTCCGGTTACAATTCCATTAGGGGACTAAAGTATTATACCTACTCCAGAGTCCTTGTTTGTAGACGAACCATCGGTGTGAAGTAGCCACACCGAAGTGTTTGTAGTGGTTTGAGCTTTTGAATGTTGCGTTCCAATGAATTTTGCTATAAAATCTGTTAATACTTGAGCTTTGATAGCAGTCCGTAGAACATAGGATATATCAAATTCTGCCAGTTCTATTGACCATTTGACTAGTCCCGAAACTTTGGGTTTATGCAGGACTAATTTTAAAGGATAGGATATAGGGATTATGATAGGATGAGTCTAAAAGTATGGTCTGAGCTTCCGAGCATATATTACCAAGGCTAAAATCAAATTTTCAATTTCGGAGTACCTTGTCTCGGTGTCCAGAAGTGTTTTACTAATGTAGAAAATAGGCCTCTGAATTCCTTTGTCTTTCTCAACCAACGCAAAGCTGATGACACTTTCTGATACAACTAAGTACAGGATTGGTTTTTCCCTTGACACTGATTTTTGAAATGAGTTCGGGGGAGGCTAAGTATTGCTTAAGTTGTTAGAAGGCCTCTTCACATTCAAAAGTCTATTATAGGGCTTTACTCCCCCTTAAGGCTTTAAAGAACGGGAGGTACCAATTTGTAGATTTAGAGATAAATCTATTCAGTGTTGTTATCCTTCCACTCGGCCTTTAAATATCTTTCTTAGTTTTAGAGGGATTCGAATTCAATTAGAGCCCTGATCTGTAAGGGGTCTACCTCAATTCCTCTTTGGAAAACTAGGAAACCCAAGAATTTTTCTTTTGTGATCCCAAAGGTACATTTTAATGGGTTAAGTTTTATTCTGTGTTTCTTCAAGATGTCGAACGTCTGGCTCAAGTGCTAGATGTGGTCACCCTTTCGAATACTTTTGACTGAACATATCGTCAAAGTAGACTTCCATTGTATCCCTAATCTGGAGGCCAAACATTTTGTTTACAAGCCTCTGGTACGTAGCTTTAGCGCTCTTCAAACCGAATGACATCACTCTATAATAATAAAGACCTTCGATTTGATATGAATTTTATTTTCTCCTAGTTTGGAGGATACATTTGGATTTGATTGTACCCAGAGTAAGCATCTATGAAACTTATGAGTTTGTGACTTGCCGTGGCATCAACAAGTTGATCAATTCTGAGAAAAGGAAAATTGTCTTTAGGACAAACTTTGTTAAGGTCGATATAGTCAACGTAGATCCTTCACTTGTCATTCTTCTTTTGTGCAAGAATTATATTGACAAACCATTTTTGGTAGAACACTTCTCTTATCATTTCAGCATTAAACAATCTTTAGACCTTTTCATTGATGATCTTGTGACGTTCTAGGGAAAATGTCCTTTTTTCTTGTCTTACTAGAGGATGATCTAGATCCGTTGTTAGCTTGTGAGAAATGAAATCAGGATCTATTCCTTCTATATTTCTGGTTTCCCAAGCAAATACTGAAAGGTTGGCCTTTAGGAATTTAACAATATCCTCTTGCTCATAAGGAGACAATTGAACCGATATGCAAGTATTTTATCTCTTCTTTAATGCTGATGAGCACTTTGATAGGCTCTTCCATTGGTTTAATCGCGCTGTCTCTTCCTTTAGGACTCAGTGGCTTATCAATCTCGGAAGGACATTCTTCTGTCTCATATGGGTTGGAAGGTGAGGAACCTTTCTTTTCATAAGGGTACTATAATTTCTATTTGGAAGGCTTTTCTTTGAGTACGAAGGCATGACATTCCTGAAGCAGTGGGCTGACAGCCCTTGATGGTAAACTTTTTACTGTTGTGGACATATTTCAAGCATTGATGGAAGGTTGAAGTACCTACTCTCAGTTGGTGGATCCAGGGACCTCCCAATAATGACATTATAGGGAGATTTAGCGTCTAGGACCATGTACTTAGAGATTAGTGTCTACTGGCCATCTTTTTCTCCTATCGTGGTTGGTAGATCAATTTTTCCCATTGAGATACTGAGATTCCTTGTCGAATACTGCCATAACCTCAACGGCAGCTCTGATGTCATTAGAGTCGAGTTTCATGTGTTTGAAGGGCTTGTAGAATAATATGTTAGTAGAAATCTCAGTATCTACGAGAACCCTTTTAATCTCAAAATTAGCGATTTTGAGTCAAATGACAAGAGCATCGCTGTGGGGACAATGTATCCCGATAAGGTCCAATTCGGAGAACTAGATTTGAGGTTTTGACTTCACCTTTTTCTTAATGGTCAAGATCTGGATGATATGGGGCTCTGCTTTTGCCTCCTGCGCATATCTTTTCTTGGCTCGGTTAGATGTCTCTATCATCGTATTGTCAGCATGGAGCATGAAGATGACTTGATTATTTTGCCATTGCTAATCATTCCTAGCTTCCCTCTGTTCAGGCCTTTGCTCTTGCCTCTTTTGAGGTGGTCTTTCGTCACAGGGGTTCTGCCTCCTGTCTTAACGGACGAACTCTCTTAGTCGTCTTTTCCTGATGAGATGCTCTATTTCCTACTTCAGAGCCCTGCACTATTCAGTCGTGTGTCCCTACTCCTTAAGGAAATCATAATATTTGTTCTGATTCCTAGAGTCGAGGTGACTTTTTAGTGGCTCCGGTGACTTTAGGTTTTCACGAGTTTGGATTTGTTGGAGTATGTAGGTAAGAGAGGCATTCAGAGGAGTGTAAGCCCTATACCTCCCAGAGTTAGAGTTGTTCTGGGCTCTAGATACTGTTATCTTGTCGAGACTCTTGATCCTCTTATTGTTGGTGTTGTTATCCCTCTTCTGAACTTGCTCATCATTCTAAGCTTGTTCTTTAGCTTTCCGGAAGAAGGTTTTTGTATCTTCGAGATTAATATACTTCCTCACTCTATCCATGAGTGTTGTTATATCGATAGAAGGATTCTTAGTCAAGGAATCCTGGAAGCGTCTAGGCCCAAGGCCTAAAGTCAGGGTGACCACTAGGAAATTTGAACTGCAATCGGTTATCTCCGTGAGCTCGATATTAAAACGAGCTATGTACTCTCGTATGTATTCTCCCTTTTCGTACTTCACAATTAGCAAGAATATTGGTCTTTTTTTCAACTTCTTGCTTGTTAAGAATCGGTCAAGAAATAACTTACTGAGCTCGTAAAAGTTGCTAATCGATTTTTAGGGAAGACTATGAAACCATTTAAAGGCAGTACCCTTTAGGTTGGTTGCAAACGTTCGACACATGAAGGCATCAGTAACCCCGTGCAGAGTCATTGTGTGCTGATAGTGAGATAAGTGGTCTTTAAGGTCCTTAGACCCGTCGTAGAGAGTGGATTTTGGAACAACAAATTTCTTGGGTCGCTCCTCTGTCATTATGGTAGAGGTAAATAGTGTGGAGAACTTACTGAGTAGTTCACTTAGCTCGTCTTGTTCTTGAGGGACATGGAACCCCTTGGTTGAGATTATTTGATATTGAGAGTCTGCTATCTCCTCTACCATCTGAGGAGCTTTAGACAAGACTTGCTGCGTGATCGGTATCCGTTGTTGGTCTCGTCTTGTGCTTCCAGGTCTTAGATTTACTAGAGAAATTTTTTCGGTGTTAGCAGGAGGATGTTGTTCTCCCAAGACTGGGGGGACTGGAGTCTCAGGAAGTTGGAATTCTTGCGGTGCTGGATTGGCTCCAAAGGCCGTTGGAATTGGCATCCTCGTTCTACTTTGGTAATGGACAGTAGGATGAAACGTGGACATTCATCTCCTTACAGCTGTTGATGACTGGCGATCGATCCCACATGAACGGTACTATGGGAGTGTACCGGTTGCATGTTAGGCAACTCCTTATTGTGGGATCCTCTACCCATGGTGGTGGTAGGAGGCTGAGGTCCTCCGTGAATAGCGTTAGTAGGAGGCAGAGGATTACTCCGTTGGCTCTGACCAGTGAGGCTAGAACTTGTGACATGGCAATGAGTTGTTCTTGCATTTGATCGGACTGCTGCTAAATTCGATCAAGTTGCTATTGTAAACAAATGGGTGTTTGTTTTCTTCCTCTTCCAGTAGGAGGCTAATTCTAAGAGTTTTGGGAATTCTTTCTAGGACGAAGGATGGGAGCCATTGACTTTTGGAAGAAAAAGACAATAGATTTGTTATTTGAAGAAAAAATAGTAAGAACGATTGTCGTTCCCATAAACGGTGTCAAACTGATGTTGCTATTTTCTGGTCGGAGGGCTTCCTGTCGTTAGCTACCTGTCCAAAACTTGAGGTCAGAAGGTCATCGGAATGCTGCCAGTGGTAGTTGCTCCGATGATAAAGTTAGTAGAGAAATAAAAACAGTAATTAAATAGAAGAATTGAACATCAATTGAAAGCGTACCTTATGACCTTATTTATGGGTTGTAAATCTTCTAAGTTGAGTAGGATTAGGAGTCGTGAAAATAAGGATTTGAAGATATCCTGAAGATAGTAGTTTTCATATCGAACTCTGTTTTCTTATTATGAGGTTGGTAGAATATGGAAGACGGTGCTAAGTTTTGAATCCAATTCCTCCGAACACTTCATGCCTGGTTGACCTGGATAAAAATAATATTTCCTAATCTATATACCCTGAAGAAGTCTTTACAGACACGTGTCATGCCCAGGATACGATTGTCAAATTTAATCTTGTACATCTCCTTGTCATTCAAGATTTAGGATGTATTTGGGAACAATTGAATTTGCACCTTTGATAGGGTTAGTTTGCAGAAATATGTCACAATATAAGTGATAATTTGTGATTAAGGCCAGACTTTGATGTAATGGTAAAATTTCTCTATTTTGATCTAGATTCAAATGAGAAAAAGGAGCCTATTATGGCCCAATTAATGCAACTTGTTTGACATCGTATTCTTCGTTGTTTCAAAGATTATAAATTTGAATCACTGAAATAGTGTATTTGGTCGTAAGATAAGACTGCATCTATATATATATATATATTTATATATATCCCTCTCAGAACTTGCAATATTGCCTCGCCTCGCCTCGCCTCGCCTCATGTATCGAGACTTTATTTTTATAAAGTGGTGGGGTGGTTTGTATATAGGAGGCATGAGAGAACTAGCTCTGCAGGAATAAGCTTAACTCTGAAACCAAGCACCCCATTGAACATGTGGAAAATATGGTGTGGTTAGCAAGATAAAGCAGAGTTAGTGGTTGCAATCAATTCCCCCCCACCCCAACCCAACCCACACACATTTCCAAAAAGAAGATTTTTAAAGTCAAAGATTTTAAGCAAGTGCATGTTTAGGGTATAGCATTTAGGCTCCATTAGTGTTGTTTTGGCTGGCATCTTGCCAACTGTTGAGTGTCTTTCTCTAGTTGGGTGTGCTACATATGATTAGAAAACTTCAACATGCCAACTTGGAATATTGTTTATTTTCCATGATGCATTTTAACACTTTCCTTCTTTTTTGTTAATGCTTTGACAGGTGCATTGTACTTGCTCTCTCATCAATAAAATGTTCTTTTTTGTTGATAAAATAAAAAAGAAATTGCATGTTTGGGGCATACCATGAAAATAGAATAGTTTCATTTTTATCTTTTTGGGCTAAATTTGATGAAAATATCCACATTCCTTTGGATGAAACTGTTGCAGAAAATGAAGTCATCACCACATGTCATGGTAGATACAACTTAAACAATGCATCTTAATGAAACCTTGAACACTAACCCTTTTTGCAAATAACACAGATTCTCTCCGTTGGAATTCTGTGAAAATAAAAAGGGTTTTGCCTGCAACACAACGAAATGATTTCATTACATTGCAATGACATTAATAGAAAAATAAGAAGCTTGTTCTTTAATAAGTGCCCAATTGAAAATTTGGTACTCATATTTTTACTTTGATCTTATTGGAGACCTGTAGAGTTGGAGGAAACATGGAGCTGATAATTCTTATTAAAGAAGGGGACTATTAGTGTATAGAATGTGCTTTGCATAATTAGTGTTCGATTGAGTTGAGTTATATAAATTATGAAAGTGTTATTTGAGTTAAGTGGTTGATTGGATTAAACAATTGTATAAAAATATTTAGTGATCATTTTGGTAAATGTATTTTATAAGTGATTATGTTATCAAAAATAATATGTAATTGTTTGAATGAACTATTGACAAATGCTTAAAAATAATGAAATGTCTTTATTATCCTTGAATATTAAATTGTGTACGCTTAGTCCTATGTTATTAGAGGTGTCAATTTATTATATGACATGATAATATGACTTGAACATGACACCGAATTAGCAAGTTTGAGTTGAGCTTAAATGAGTTTGGGTCATAAACGGGTTAATACGATTATTAAATAGGTCAGGTTAAGGTTGACATACGAGTTAAAATGGTTAACACAAATAAATATGAATAATTAGAAATATTTTGTATTATAAGTATTAATATATGTAATAATTAATATTTTTTTATACGTACGAAAAAATTCTAATATTATAAGTATTAATCTTTTTTTAATACTAAATCTATATTTTAATTTAATGAAAATAAAAAATAAAAACACATTAAAAGAATGAGAATAACTCAACAATTGTATTTATTAAATAAGTTAAAAGTGTTAAATGTGTCAAAATGGGTTATATGTGTTAATCGTGTCAATTTTAACACGATCTATTTATTAAATGAGTTAAGCGAGTCGTGTCATATTAATACGGCTCATTTATTAAACAAATTATACAGGGTCGTATTGTATTACACGTATAATAAATGTGACATGTTAAGGTCGAGAATTTTGACACGATTAGTTAATTGTGTCATATTCGGGTTAACCCATATAATTAAATATCCATACCTCGACACGACACAATTGACGCCTTCTATGTGTTATATTAATGTAAATAGTAAAGATATCAATAAATATGTTCCATTAAAAAAATAGTTAAATATATCTTATATACTATAAATAAACATATAACTGGATACATTATTTTTTAACAAAGTATATAACTAGAATATATATAATTCATAAACGATTTCATTTTTTTAAAAGTGCAAGAATTAATTGGTAAAATAAATTTGGGATACAAGAAGAAATAATCGGAAAGATGAAGGATAAAAAACCTTTAAAATAATGACATAATTGAAAAAGAAAAAAAAAAAAGTCCAAACTGGGATAGCTATGTTTGGATTAGCGTTCAACCACACTTGAATGCTTTTTGGGAGAGGAGCTCAATCGCATTTAATTGATTTGAGATTATTTGAAATATAATTTCAAAATGTATTTATTAATCATAAGTTTTTTATTAAGTACAATTTGAATTAAGATAATAAATTTAATTATTTTATTAAATTGATCAAATTGAATAACGACACTATTGAATTCGCTGCATTCATGCATGCATTTGTTAGAAAACGGTCATTCATTAATTACAATTTATGGATGACGCCAGAAAACTATTTCAGAGGGAAAAAAGATTTTGTCTTTAATTTTAATTACAAATTTAAAATTTAAAAAGTATAAAAATTGAATATTGATTGAAAATAATTTTGATAAATAATTAAATTCATTGATATAAAAGAGTTTATAAATTAGACAAGCTAGTGTATAAAAAAGAGACTAAAAACATTGATGAAAGTCCCATTGAGAGGACCAAATTAAAATGAAAGTAAGGATGAAGTGGAAAATTTTTCAAACATAGAGGGAAAAAAGTAAAAATTAAAGGGGTATATTTAAATTCTTTCTATAAAAAGAAATTTAAATCAAAAAATTTGTTTGGGGAAAGGGGGGGGGGGGGGGGGGGGAATTGACTAGCTCCATCCCTGATGAGGCCTTTAATTATTATCTATCATCGCCATCTCATTAGCCACTCAAAATGTGTGAAACCTTAATAATAATAATCATAATGCCATGGACAAATTGTTAAATAGGAAATTGGTTGAACAAAACAATTGTGCTCTATGCGACTAAGCTTTGGAAAGTGAAGAGCACATTTTTTCTTATGCCCCTATTCCTCAAGAGTGTAGAGTGAAATAATGTTGAAATGTATAGCATCCAATGTTCCTGGCATACTGAATTAAACTAAACAATGGTTCCACAACATATGCAAAGGACAATCCTTATTTTCAAAAATTTTGAGATGAAGCCTTGCTACTTCAGTGTACCAAATTTGGAAGAAAAGACATAGAAGGGCTTTCAAAAATAGGATGAAGCCTCCTAGTTGCATAATGAAAAAGATTTTCATTAATGTCACAATGAAATTATGAATGGTCACCAAATTAAGAATTTTGTTTTGAATAGAGTTGGAGATTGGTTGAAAAGAACAATTGTGTTCTATGCAACCAAGCTTTGGAAATTGAAGAGCACCAATTTTTCTTATGCCCTATTCCTCAAGAATATAAAGTGAAATAATGTCTAAATGTGTGGCATCCAATGTCTCTGGCATCTTGAATCAAACTAAGCAATGGTTCAACAACATATGCAAAAGACAATTCTTATTTTCGGAGGTATTGAGAGGGAGCATTGCTACTTCAATGTACCAAATTTGGAAGGGAAGACATTTAAAGGTTTTCAAAAATAGGATGAAGCCTCCTAGCTACATAATGAAAGAGATTTTCATGAATCTCACAATGAAATTATGACTTCTCACCGAAGTTAAGAATTTTATTTTGAATAGAGTTAGAGATTGGTTGAAAAGAACAACTGTGTTCTATGCAACCAAGCTTTGGAAAGTGAAGAGCACCTACTTTTCTTATGCCCCTATTCGTCAAGAATATAGAGTGAAATAATGTCTAAATGTATGGCATCCAATGTCTCTGGCATCTAGAATCAAACTAAGCAATGGTTCAATAATAGATGCAAAGGACAATCCTTATTTTTGGAGGTTTTGAGATGGAACCTTGCTATTTCAGTGTATCAAATTTGGAAGGAAAAACGTACAAATAGGATGAAGCTTCCTAGTTCCATAATGAAAGAGATTTTCATAAATGTCACAATGAAGTTATGATTGATCACCGAAATGAAGAATTCTGTTTTGAATAAAGTTGGAGATTGGTTGAAAGAACAATAGTGTTCTATGCAACCAAGCTTTAGAAAGTGAATAGCACCTACTTTTCTTATGCCCCAATTCCTCAAGAATATTGAGTGATATAATGTCTAAATGTATGGCATCCAATGTCCTTGGCATCTAGAATCAAACTAAGCAATGGTTCAACAACATATGCAAAGGGTAATCCTCATTTTCGGAGGTTTTGAGATGGAGCCTTGCTACTTCAGTGTACCAAATTTGGATGGAAAGACATAGAAGGATTTTCAAAAATAGGATGAAGATTCCTAGCTGCATAATGGAAGAGATTTTCATGAATGTCATAATAAAGTTATGATTGGTCACCGAAATTAAGAAATTTATTTTGAATATAGTTGCAGATTGGTTGAACAGAACAATTGTGTTCTATGCAACCAAGCTTTGGAAAGTGAAAAGCACCTATTTTTCTTATGCCCCTATTCTACAAGAATATAGAGTGAAATAATGTCTAAATGCATAGGATCCAGTGTCCCTGGCATCTGGAATCAAACTAAGCAATTGTTCAACAACATATGCACAAGACAATCCTTATTTTCGAAGGTTTTGAGATGGAGCCTTGCTACTTCAATGTATCAAATTTTGTTGGAAAGACATAGAAGGGTTTTCAAAAATAAGATGAAGGCTCCTAGTTTCATAGTGAAAGAGATTTTCATGAATATCACAATGAAGTTATGACCGGTCATCGAAATGAAGAATTTTATTTTGAATAAAGTTGGAAATTGGTTGAGAAGAACAACTATTTTCTATGAAACTAAGATTTGGAAACTGAAGAGCACCTGCTTTTCTTATGCCCCTATTCCTCAAGAATATAGAGTGAAATAATGTCTAAATGTATGACATCTAATGTCCCTGGCATCTGGAATCAAACTAAGCAATGGTTCAATAACATATGCAAAAGACAATCCTTATTTTCGGAGGTTTTGAGATGGAGCCTTGCTACTTCAGTGTACCAAATTTGGATGGAAAGACATAGAAGGATTTTCAAAAATAGGATGAAACCTCCTAGCTGCATAATGAAAGAGATTTTTATGAATGTCAAAATGAAGTTTTGATTGGTCACCAAAATATTAAGAAATTTGTTTTGAATATAGTTGCGGATTGGTTGAACAAAACAACTGTGTTCTATGCAACCAAGCTTTGGAAAGTGAAGAGCACATATTTTTCTTATTCCCTTATTCCATAAGAATATAGAGTGGAATAATGTCTAAATGTATGGGATCCAATGACCCCGACATCTAGAATCAAACTAAGCAATGGTTCAACAACATATGCAAAGGACAATCCTTATCTTCGAAGGTTTTGAGATGGAGCCTTGCTACTTCAATGTATCAAATTTGGTTGGAAAGACATAGAAGGGTTTTCAAAAATAGGATGAAGGCTCCTAGCTGCATAATGAAAGATATTTTTATAAATGTCACAATGAAGTTATGACTGGTCACTAAAATGAAGAATTTTATTTTGAATAGAGTTGAAGATTGGTTGAAAAGAACAACTGTGTTCTATGCAACCAAGCTTTGGAAAGTGAAGAGCACCTATTTTTCTTATGCCCCTATTCCTAAAGAATATAGAATGAAATAATGTCTAAATGTATGGCATCTAATGTCCTTGGCATCTGGAATCAAACTAAGCAATGGTTCAACAACATATGCAAAGGACAATCCTTATTACTTCAGTGTACCAAATTTGGATGGAAAGACATAAAAGGGTTTTCAAAATAGGATGAAGTCTCCTAGCTGCATAATGAAAGAGATTTTCATGAATTTCACAATGAAGTTTTGACTGGTCATCGAAATTAAGAATTTTGTTTTGAATAGAGTTGGAGATTGGTTGAATAGAACAACTATGTTCTATGCAACCAAGCTTTGGAAAGTGAAGAGCACCTATTTTTCTTATGACCTATTCCTCGAGAATATAGAGTGAAATAATGTCTAAATGTATGACATCCAATGTCCCATACATCTAGAAACAAACTAAGCAATGGTTCAACAACATATGCAAAGGACAATCCTTATTTTTGAAGGTTTTGAGATGGAGCCTTACTTCTTCAGTTTACTAAATTTGGATGGAAAGATATAGAAGGGTTTTCAAAAATAGGAAGAAGCCTTCTAGCTACATAATGAAATAGATTTTGATAAATGTTATTATTGGTTATCGAAATGAAGAATTTTGTTTTGAATAGAGGTGGAGATTGGTTGAACTGAACAACTATGTTCTACGCAACCAAACTTTGGAAAGTGAAAAATACATATTTTTCTTATGCCCCTATTCCTTAAGAATATGGAGTGAAATTATATCTAAATATATGATAACCATTGACCCTAGCATTTGGAATCAAGATATGTAATGGTTCAACAACATATGCAAAGGACAATTCTTATTTTCGGAGGTTCTGAGATGGAGGATTGCTACTTTAGTGTAGCAAATTTGGATGGAAAAACATAAAAGGGGTTTTAAAAAATAAGAAGAAGCCTTCTAGTCACATCATGAAAAAGATTGTCATGAATGTTAGAATGAAGATTGATTATCCAAAGAAGAACATTGTTCTCAATAGAGTTGGAGATTGGTTGAATAGAACATTTGTGTTCCATGCAACCAAGCTTTGGAAAGTGAAAAGTACCGATTTTTCTTATGCCCATATTCCTCAAGAATATGAAGTGAAATTATGTCTAAATGTATAGCATCCAATGTCCCTAGCATCTAGAATCAAACTAAGCAATGGTTCAATAGCATATGCAAAGGACAATCCTTATTTTCAGAGGTTTTGAGATGGAGCCTTGCTACTTTAGTGTACCAAATTTGGATGGAAAGAAATAGAAGGGCTTTCAAAAATAGGAAGAAGCTTCTGAGTTGCATTATGAAAAAGATTGTCATGAATGTCAGAATGAAGTTATGACTGGTTACCAAAATAAAGAACTCTGATATCAATAGAAAAATGTGCAGAACTTGAAATGTATTTAGATACAACCTGTAAGGTTGTTTGTTTTTCTTGGTTTGGTTTGAATTTTGTTTAGTTTAGTTTTGTATGATGCTTGCTTAGCCCATTGTTGGCTTTTTCCAAATTTTGTTTCTCTTTAATAATGTTTTGCTATTATTATTATGAGTAAATTATATTGACTTTCTATGAGGTTTATCAATATTACACACAGACCCCCGAGCTTCTAGAAATTACACTAACCTCTTTGTTAGAGTTTGTTTGTTGACAGTGTTAACAAATAAAGTAAAATTACCTTATTATCCTAATATCTTAAATTATTTTGTATTTTTAAAATCAAAATGATTAAAACAAAAAAACCATTTTTGTTCTCTCTCTTCTCTAAAAATCAAACACCCACCACATCAAAATATGTCCCAAATTTTACCTAAAGTTTCTCAATTTCTTAGAAATGTGCTTGAGCTCCATCCTAGTGTCTTATTTTTTGAAATCCTCCACCAGGAAGAAAAAACCCTGCACATTGACTTTGATTATTGTTTATCTGTAAGGATTTTCTCCTTCACTATATGATAAAAGAAAGAGCTATTCTCAGATTTGGGAAAATAGCTAACGTAAGATATATATAAATATATATCAAACTCTTGATTCTAGTGTTTTATAGGTTAAATCTCTTCATGGGTTTTGGGTTTTGTGCATTTTGTGGGTATATCTCAAACGACAGCTAAAGGGTTGTATATATTTCTTGTTTTGGTGTGAAAATGGCATCCCTTTGGTTAGTGAGAAAATGCAATGATAGAAGATCTTGTTTTCTCTGCAAAGTGATTGTTTCTCGAGAAGAAATAGATCTCTTCTTTCATGGTGTTCGCTAGTGTTTGTTTGACGAATAGGAAAATAAAAGAGAGTAGAATTATTTTTCTCTCACTAAAAGTCGTTCTTTTTCTTTTCCATTTCTCTGTAGATTTCATCCATCTCTCTTGGGTTCTCAAACAATCCCCTTTTCCATCGTATCTCTCATAAGATAACAAACCCGAAATTAGAAATATAAGTACTCTATGGAAGTCCTTCAATGAGACATGTTCTTTAGATCTAATGGAATGGGTTGTCATCCCTTTCACCAAATGCTTGTGAGATAAAGGTTCTTTAGATCCAGTGGCCATCAATTCGTTCGTGGCTCGTGCTGCATAACCGTTGCTTCAATTGCAGTAACATCTGGCTCATTTTCTCTCCTATGATTCAAGCAAGAATTTGAACCTACAATGGGTTTATATATATATATATATATATATATATAAAGACATACAAACATAAATTAATTTTATATTTTTGTTAATGTTTATTATTGGGATTGTAATAGGAAGATCCTTAATTGTATTTACTTTAACACAAATGTGAGCATATGAAAGCCTCCCTTTTGTTGCTATACGACGATTAGTGAATATAGGTTTCCCAATGAATCTGGATAGTCTTTTGAGGCAAGTTTGTGACCAATATTGTAGGGGAAGACCAAAGAATCTAATCCACAAAGACATCTTCCTTTTCTAGGCTAAGATCTTTGACCAAGGATTTAAAATTAAATTCTTGTTTTGAAAGTACCAGGGACCAAGTTCAAGGATTTTCTATTTGGATTCAAGAAGGGAAACATCCAGAAGCCCTTTATATTTCCATTTTCTCCTTATATATCTTTCCATGACATTGAAGGGGGGTTTTGAACCTAATACATATCCTATGATGGTAGTGTTCCATCTCTCTAGTTTTTCTTGGATACTTTCTTCATGCATCCTAACGACAGGGTCACCCTTGTATTCATTTGTATGAAAGAAATCGAGTTGTAGGCCATTGTGGTTATCTTTGTTTCCTTTAAATGGGCTATTCCGACTTTGGGCATTGGGTTCTGGATGCATTATGAAAATATTTTGATTTCTATTAAAAAGTCACTTTTAAATAAAAAAAGTCAATCAAAAAGTTTTAAAAATAGTTTATTGAGTTCAAATGATTTTAATTTTAGGAACAAAATCCCAAAACTACGGAATTCCTAACCTTATCAAGTAAGAAATGAATATAATTTTCCAAAGGAAAAAACATATGCAGTGAAGTGTAACAGTTCAGATGAATTATGTGGCTGAGATGAAACATACGAAGTATTGCTAGTGTTTCTCTTTTTAAGAGAGTTTTCTTTCCTAACACTAGGAGATAAGGTAGTCTTACTAAGTAACTTTATTAAGTTTTGAAATTACAAATGAAAATTGAGGTCTTCCTAAAACTCTTTAATTTCATCCCTAGTGTATTTTTTCCTTCTAGGTTTTAAGTACTCCTGCACCACATTCCCTTTCACACTACATCTAAAACAAGTAGGAACAAACAATCTCTTATATGGGTAAGACCTTTAAGGAGCCAATTTAGGTTGTCCTATATTTAATTGTTGAACATTGTTCTTTTTTTGAATACCACCAGATTTAGGATAAGGGGGATTTTGATTGCAACATTTTTCTAATACAATCCTAAACTAGTTCTACTTTTTACAGGTTTCCTTATTTGTAGCAAGCACTGGAGGTGCATAGAGCTCTCTTTTAGTTTATGTCATTTTTTGAGAGACATTTTTAAAGGTGAATTTCTTCTCTAAATTATTGATTTTTAATTTTAAAGAATTATTTTCCTCATGAACATTGTAATGTTAGGCCTTAAGAAATTTTACCTTATTTTTAAAAGATAAATTTTCAAAATCAAGAATTTCAATTTTTGAAAAATATTCTTGTAGCTTCAATTTTTATGAAATTTATTTCTCTTTTTGTTTCAATTTCTTGTTTATGGATTGGTTAATCATACACTTTTGTAACAACTTTTCATACATAGAATAAGGTGTTGAATTACCAAGATCTTAGCAGTGACTCTTTCCTATTTTAGGATTCTTTCCTAAAGCTATAAGGATTCTTTCCTTTTCCTATTCTAGGAAATATAGTGTGTAAACCCTATATAAGAGTGGTTCATGGAATAGAAAAATATGAATGAAAAAAATCGTTGATCATCATTCAAGTTGGTATCAGAGCAGGCCAAAGATCCTAAGTTCAAATCTCACCATCACCTTGAAAAATATGAATTAACACGTGTAGGCTCAAACTGGCCACACGTGAGGGGGCGTGTTAGAGAATATAATAATAAAGTCACACATCGATTATTTGTCACAATGGATGTCATTTTTCATGAAGACACCATTTACTTTCCCGAGCCTGAATTTCAGGGGGAGTACTAGAAGGAAACTCAGACTCTCAACTATGTGAAAATGATAACCAGGATGTTGTCAACTTGAATTTAAGTGGTATGATATTAGATCAAAGTGGTGATAAACACCCAATAATTGAAGAAGTTGGTCTATCTCCAGCTCAGCCTGAAACTGAAAGTCTTGAGAATATGGTTCCACCTCCATCCGACATACCACACCAATCTCTTACTGAAGATGTTCTTGAGACTCACAAGAGACAGTTACCCCATCGTCACACCAGAGGTATTCCTAAATCCACATATGAACCTGAACTATCTAGTAAAGTCAAATATCCTATGAGCCATTATGTGTCTAATCATCGTTTGTCAGAATCAAACATGTCATATGTGAATCAATTATCTGCTATATTTATTCCTAATAGTGTACAAGAAGCCTTAGTTGATCCCAGATGGAAAGCGGCTATGAACGAGGAGATGAAATCTCTACAGAAAAATGAAACATGGGATTTTGTTGACCTTCCACCAAGGAAGAAACTAGTTGGATGCCGATGGATTTACACTGTCAAATACAAAGTTGATGGCATTATTGAACGGTTTAAAGCGAGATTGGTGGCAAAAGAGTACACTCAAACCTATGGGATCGACTATACAAAGACATTTGCACCTGTAGCCAAGATTAACACAATGCGAGTCCGTTTGTCTCTGGCAACAAATCTAGATTGGCCATTGCAACAATTTGATGTGAAAAATGCATTTTTGCACGGAGAATTGTCTGAAAAAGTCTAGATGGATCTACCACCGGGATGCATGATACCAGAAAAACATAATCGGAAGGCTTGCAGACTGAAAAAATCTCTACATGGGTTGAAGCAATCTCCGGGAGCTTGGTTTGGACGATTTACAAAGGCCATGAAAAACTTTGGATATCAACAGAGCAACTCAGACCACACTTTGTTTCTGAAGAAGAAACAAGGGAAGATCACTGTCCTTATTGTATATGTAGATGACATGGTAGTCACAAGAAATGATCCAGAGAAAAGAAATGCTTTACACGCATACTTGGCCAAGGAATTTGAAATGAAAGATCTAGGTACTTTGAAATATTTTCTTGGGATAGAAGTGTCACGATCAAGTAAAGACATTTACTTATCCCAAAGGAAATATGTCTTAGACCTACTACAAGAAACAAGAATGTCAGTATGTCAACCAGCTCATACACCTATTGGAGAAGGCTTAAAATTATGTATTAAGAGTGATCAGGTTCCAATTGACAAGGGGAGATACCAAAGACTCATTGGCAAGTTGATGTATTTAGCTCACACAAGGCCAGATCTTGCGTATGCATTAAGCATTGTCAACCAGTTCATGCATAATCCTGGCGAACAACACATGAATGCAGTTATGCGCATTTTGAGGTATCTGAAGTTTGCTCCAGGAAAAGGAATTTTATTCTTTAAAAATACAGTGGAACAAACCATAGATGTATATACTGATGTTGACTGGGCTGGAGATAAGAATGATATGCGATCCACTTCAGGGTACTTCACCTTTGTAGGTGGCAATTTTGTCACATGGAGGAGCAAAAAGCAGAATGTTGTTGCTCGTTCAAGTGGAGAAGCTGAACTTAGAGGAGTGGCACTTGGAATCTGTGAAGGATTATAGCTAAAGTTTCTCTAACAGGATTTGGGATATTCACCAAATAAACCAATTCAATTATATTGTGATAATAAGTCAGCACGTGACATGGCTTATAATCCTGTTCACCATGATCGAACAAAACATGTTCAGGTTGACAGATTTTTCATCAAAGAGAAATTGGAGGAGAAGATTTTGGAACTACCAGTGATTCGATCAGAAGACCAGTTGGTTGACATTCTCACCAAAGCAGTATCAAACCGAGTATTCTCAAAGTTCTTAAGCAAGTTGGGCATCTGTGACATCTATGCACCAACTTGAGGGGGGAGTGTTGAATTACCAAGATATTAGTAGTAAATCTTTCCTATTTTAGGATTCTTTCCTAAAGCTGTAAGGATTCTTTCCTTTTTCCTATTCTAGGAAATATAGTGTGTAAACGCTATATAAGGGCGGTTCATGTAATAGAAAAATATGAATGAAAAATATCATTCATCATCATTCAAGTTACCTCATCATTTAGGATATATACTCTCCATTTATCGGAGCCAAATTTTGACGAAGATACCCTATCCAATGAGGATGTAAAGGTTACCAAGTTGGAAACCTCCTCAGTTTCAAAGTCTTCTAACCCTTCTTCAAATTGTTCACTCACATTGTCAGATTCATCTGACCAACTTACATTTTGCCTTTTTATTACCTATTATTCTTCTTCTCTAAAGGACAATCAACCCTTTTTTGACTAGGTTGGTACTATCATTGTTTTTCTTATCTTTATCATAGGTATTTTTGCTTCTACTATACTTTCTTTATCAGGGTTTCATAGTTTGGTCTTTTTTACTTTTTATCACTAAAAGCAATAGTTTTAGCTTTTTTCCTAAAGAATTTTTTGAATTGTTTGGTTATTAGGGCTACTTCATCATTGTCTAGTTGAATATCATTGTCAACAACTCTTAGAGCTAAACCTTTTATTTTCTTTTGAGATTTTAGAGTCTAACTCATATGTTTGTAGGGCAACTACCAATTCATTTACCTTTAGTATAGTCAGTTCTCTATACTCTTCCAAAGTAGTCACTTTAAGTTGAAATCTATATGGTAATGATCTTAGTATTTTCTTTACTATTTTATATTCCTTTATCACATTTCCAAGATTATGACACTGGGTAATAATCGCATTCAACGAAGTGTAAAATTTTGCTAGAATTTCTTATTCCTCCATTCTAACTGTTTCAAAAATTGTGTAATGATGAATTGAAGTTTAGTGGCTTCGACTATTTTTGTACCTTTGTAGGTTATCCTAAGCACATCCCAAGCTTTTTTTGTAATTATGCAAGTAGAGATCCTTTGGAACTCGTTTGGTGTAACTCCAAAAAAAATATATATAGTATTTAAGGCTTTGGAGTTATAGTTAATAATGGCAAATTCTATCGTGGTCCAGGTAGATTTTGGTTTTGGTGTCGTACTGCCATATTTTTTTCGTAGGGCGACATCCACCTACCTTTTACTTCCATCCGAACCTTTTCATCAAAAGATTGTAGGAAAAATCTCATTCAACTTTTCCAATATGCGTAGTTTGATCCATTGAAGGTTGGTGGAAGGTTTATAGATTTCTCGGAAGCCATGTTTTATAGGTATCAAATTAAATATTTATCTAAACTCTACTCTGATACTAATTGAAGCGATTTTGGGTTATAACTAGTTAATCAGAAATTTCTTAATTAATCAACTACTCCACAGAGTCAATGCAATAGCCCCAAATAAATTCTTTAATTAATTATTAAATTAACTAGATAGGAATCGTAGAACTTAAATGGTTTTACCAAGTATTCTTAGATGATTATTTAATTAGTAGATTCTTGTTTTAATATGGCCAAGTGATAAAACAAACACAATAATGAGCACAACATAAACAAAAGCATATACATGAGAAGAGAGACATTGATCTTATGTGGAAAACCCTCTAAGAAATAAAATCAAAACCTACAATAAATCTTCACTATGAAACCAATCAAGTACAAAGAAGACAAAACCTCTTATTTTTAACCTGCTACAGTCCATCATAGGCTTACTTCTTTAGTCAATCCATCACAGTTTTTTCCATAATGTTTTTCTATTATCTGATTACATCTCTACATCAATTTTTTACAACAACCAATTTTTCCACGATTCGAACATTGTTAGATCCACACAAACTAGTGTAGTGGCAAAAAGTGAACCAAAGATGCTTTGTTAGATGTAAAACGCTTTACAATAATCTTTGTGAAAAAAGGATTATAAAGAATCCTAATTCTAAATTATGAACTCAAGCTCTAGATTTAAAAGAGTGCTTAAGTGCTCATAAGAATGCAATATTTTCCGTCTAAATTGTAAAAGTCGTAACTTCCTTTGAGTACCTCACACATTAGGTATTTATAGATTAACCTAAACCTATTAGTGTTCGGATTAGGGCAACCAATAAAAGCACCGAAAATTGTACATGCGTTCCAACGGTTAAACCTTCTCTGTTTGAAGGCAATGCTCCAATCAATTGCACATAGGCTTCCATTCGGACGGACTGTCTACTGTTTGAATGAATTTTTCCTGTTTCAATTTTTACGTAATTTTAAAACAATTGTCTAAGGGACATTCTAGGACATATTTAACTCACTTTTTAAGCCTATACTCGAAATAAAAAGTGCCTAACATATGGTCAATTAAAAAATAAATCCCAAGGTGACTCAAAATATAGAAAGAGTAAACTCTCAGATATCCTAGTCACTTTTTAATATGAATGCATAACATCTAAGTGTATTTTTACCTTTCTTGTAGTAGGTCTAAAAAAACACATTGTACTTGTACTTGTACTTTGAAGTTCACCTTCAGTCATACAAAACCATAATTTGAGTCTGACAGAATAAGTCTTCAAGTTGTGATTAACTAACGTTGTAGCCTCAACGAGACTTAACCTAACCTAACAATTACAGACTCAATATAGAATTTTTGGAATGAATTGCTAACATAGACAATTTGAGAGCAAAATCTTACAACTATTGCAACTCAAATTTTCTAACAAGATTAAGATGAACATGCTTTATTTATATTGGACTCGTAGCCAACATGTGATGCATACAAGTTTGAGATGTAAACCTTAGGCTTGATCTGAAATCAATTTTGAATATATTGCTTTTCATTTTAAAATGATAAAACAAGGGCAGATAATTTCTAGCCAAATGATTAAAGTTAAAACAGATTTGACACACTTCATAGTTTAACAAGTGAAGACAATTAAAAGCAGGTTTTATAAATCATAGATATCAACATTTAATTTTATCAAAGTATGTTATCAGAGTCGGCTCTATATAATTGGAGGCCTAACAACCCTAAACGAGGCCTTTTTTTAATATTAATGTATTTTTTTACTTCGTTTCCTATATAGAAATTTAATTTTTTCAACAAAGGGGATATATATATATATATATATATATTGCATAAAACTCTATTAATAAAGTTTTTACATAACTTTTTTAATCTAAATAGATAGCAATAAAAGATTAGAGTTTAATTAATATGAATAAAACTCTATTAATAGAATTAATTTTTTTTCTTTCATGGAGTCGTTATGGGGCTTTTTTGTAAAATTAGATTTTTATTAATCTTAGACTTCTAATTTAATTATACTATAAATACATAAAATATAGGGCCTTTGTAGAATTATATTTTTATTAACCTTAGATTTCTAATTTGATTATACTATAGATATATAAAATTTGGGACCTTATTTTTAAGTGAGGCTTAAAATGATCACTTTGTTGACTTTATGGTTAAACCGGTCATGTATGTTACTCGATCTAGCCATCAGCTTTTAGCTCAAGCAGTGTTCCTCTTAAAGAGAAAAGTATAGAGTTGAGTCTTGATTGAGACATGGGTGCGTGTATATTACTTATAAAAAGAGTATGTTAATCTAACCAAATTAGTTTAGTCTAAAAATTACAAAGTAAAGCGCAAATATGCTGTGATGCCATGGGTACGTTATACAAGTATGTTAGTTTTGTTATAGATAATGAGAATAATTGGAACCAATTAACCATCTAGAAGTGTATTCAAACAGTAAATACGTTGGGAATAAAATTCAAGCGTTTCGAGTTCGAGTTCCTTCTGTATCAATCGTTGGTAGTTAGAGTTTAAAGGATGGGTCTTTTCTACATTGATCGTTGACAGTTAGAATTTAAAGGGTGAGCTTGACTGTTACGGAAAGGAAGATTTAGTCTAGTGTACATAAACAAACCCAAGATACTACTGAGAGATCCATAAAAAAAGTACCAATTATATTATGCATCATAGTTACATAATATTAGAAAAATTGATCATAGTTTTGTTATAAATATACACATGCACGAGTGGTAGACCTGAAAGTGCAATTGGCAATTTAAAGAGAATTAATGGTTGAGATTCATTTGCTCATATTCCAAATAGAAGACTTATATATGGAGATGAAGCGCTATGTGTGGGACACTCAAGGAAATGAAGTAGTGTCATCTTTTCTTTTCACGGAATTAAATCAATCCCCTGGAATGAAACCGTTTATGGAACACCCAAACACATCCTAGCAAACAATAAACTATTAGTTGTGCCTTTCCATGTGTCCAAGTGATTATTAATTTGGAACTCAGGATTTCAACTTTAGCTTCTTGTAAGTTAGTAGAGCTGCCAACTTGCAGTACTGTATGATAGAATGATAGGGCTTCCAAAGAATTGATTGGTTTGGTCCTTTTTTTTTTGTCGCTTTCAATGATTCAATTTTCTGGACTTTTGGCTTTTTATTATCATGGAGGAAGATCTGAAAGAAGCATTTTCACGTGTTGTCATTTGAAAAGATGGTTGTGTTGTCATTTGTAAAGATAGTTGCTCTTATAGGGTGGATGAATACAAAAAATCAAAACCCAATAGCCAACTTGCTTATCTATCGTGTGCATGCGGGCATGCGTCTACCGTGTTATGTACGATAAATTATTAACTCACGGTTAAATAATAGATTAAATGTATATGTATACAGTATATAATTTCAAATAACAGATTATGTGTATATATATAACAGTATACAATTACAAACGAGAAGGTGATACGTTCTTTAGGAAATCACTTTCAAATTTTAACCACACAATTGTGAAGGCCGCTTGTATGCATGCATTGTGCTGCATAGTAAATTAGAACAGTACTGAAAGTTAATCTCTACACACTCACACACACACACATATATATATATATGTGTGTGTATATATGTGTGTGTGTGGGTACCATTTTCGAAAACTTTACTTGTAGTTAGGTCAAGTTTCCCTTGAGTCCTTTAGTATGGATAAATCATGTCTAATCATATACACTCAATATAAGCCTAACAAATCCAAATGCATATTCCGGAATGAATTGCTAACCTTACAAATGATAAATAGTTTTCTTCACAATTCTCATTTTATCCTTAACAATCAACTCTCTAATTCATCCTATTTTTCCCTCTTAAATATAGGCTTTGAATCGATTTTTTCTTTTCTTTTTTTTTTTTTCGATTAGAACAGAAAAATTTTATTAAAGAAATGAAAATAGATTCAAAGGAACAAAATAGAAATAAGAAGGGTGCACGAGACATCATGAAGAGAAACCAACATCCCAACTAAGTTGACACCTTAGAACCCTCGAATCACCCGCCAACACGATCGAGCAACCCAAACACCATAGTTGGCAAGATACCAACTAATAACAAACAACACCCAAATACATATCCAAAAACTATTCCATACAAATCGACACCAACCCCCTCACAAAATATTAGAAAGAAAATTACAGCCCTCACCCATGCTTACAAATAGAAACCTTTAGCATCCAGCAGCCCGGGAGCCGAGACTTCTTTGCAGGCAAACAACACAGCTTACAAAATACACCCATCCATGAACTCCTTTAAAACACCTCACTACGGCGTACAAAAGACCCATCCAGTTCCTGCAAAGGAATGAAACCAAAGCAAAGCTACCCTCCGGGGATCAACAAACAACCAAATCATAATATCCTTAAGAGCTCCTTTCACTTTCACCCAGAAACACAACTCTTAGCTTAACATTTTCAATAAACTCACCCCAAGTATTACTAAAGATCGTCAAATATAATCTTATTTCTTATCTCCCAAAGAGACCGCAAAGTGACAAAAGGGATTAAATCCCAGACAATCTTCTGATCTCCTTTAAATCTCCATCCTTGCCACTAGTCTAGCTGACCCCAAAATAGAATTTGGCATCACCCACTGAATCTCCCACCAGAAAAAGATTTCCAACCCAATGATAGAGAACAGGAAAAGATCATCACTCGCAAGATATATCTTTGATTTTAGAGGACAGGATAAGATTTCTCATTATATTTTTGAATTTTATTTTCTAATTATTCATCTTTTTGTTAGTTTTTCTTTTGTGATTTGTTTATAGAAAGGATGACTGTAAATGAATGATCAGATTTCAATTGAATGAAAATTTGTTTCTATATGGTCTTGGTGTCTATTCCATTACCCTCCCTAGGTGCAGATTTCTAGGTTTTACAACTTTTTCTTCTTTGAGTGCGGATTCTTAAGGTCGTTAAGTTATCCTACATCAACCAACTTTTCACACAACTAAACAAACCAGTAAAACATCATTGTTTGTTTCCACAATTGATTTTTACACCTTCCGTCTAGGGATGACAACATGACGAGTTTAAAACATAAGACCCCTTCCTCAACTCTGTTCCGTGAAAAAAAAATTCTCCCAAACCTTTTTAAACTCTATGATAGGCGGAAGGCGAGTTCTCATTAGAGTCTCCATTTATTTTTAAACTTTTATCTATTTGTTTATTTTATTAAATTAATTTTAATTGACACATTTCAACCAAAATGTCACATGTTAAAATAAGAAAGATGAATGTCAATAGAGAATTAGAATGACATTATTTCTTTTTCAAATATATAGTTCTATCAAGTCTGTATAAACTTCTAATGAACGACTAAAATATATCATTATAAACATTGATCATGTAATACATAACTCCTTTATTTTTTATTTATATAAACGAGGCAAGGCGGGGCGAGGCGAGGCGGGGCGGGGCGGGGGGAGGGGAGGGGCGCCCTCACCCCAAACCCTAACGAAGTGGCATAAATTCCTACAAACTCATCCAATTAGGGGGAAGATATGGCAGGTTCCCAACGGAGGGGTTAAATTGTCCTCCCTCTCTGCGTCAATTAAAACATGTTTTGAGTCGGTATCATGAAGAAGTAACTGAAGGAGAAAGAAAAACAGAATTTCCAACTAAACATCTTTTGAGCATTGAAAAAACATTGTGTACTTATTTACTTCCTAAACTCAGAGAATAAATAAATAAATGTTAAGGAGTACCAAAATCTGCTTCAAAAAGGGGCCTTTAAGCAAGCATCTAGGAACTCAATGCTGGTCAGGGGAGGAAGCAAGTGAAGAAACATGATGTCTGTTGTTTTCATCAGCTTCCCATTTGGAAAAACCTTCCTCAAGAGCCTTTCGCATCCATGAATGCCGGCAACAGGCAATAGCTTCTGGGATTGTTAGCCAACTTCTTTGGCGAGTGCTTTGTTCTGGCCAAAACTCGAGCTCCTCCTTCACAAGCAACGCAAACATGGCAGCTTTACATAAACCTTCAGGACAAAGCTCGTCTTGGAGTGTTTTGCTTTTAAATAGGTAGTACCCCAGGAAATGCTGGAAAAAAAAAACAGCATACGATAAGCACAGGTCAGATTCATGTAAATAACACCACCATGGAACTGCTTGCCTTAAAACTGGGAATAGATTTATCCTACTGGGCAAAAATGACATGATAGAAATTCCAACAGTATAGGTGGAAAAACAAAATATAAAGAAAGTATGAAGGGGAAGAAAATGGGAAAAAAATATTACAAATCAATCTCTAATCATCTTTCCATGGCATGCTAAATCATCGAGATATGTTCTTCATTAAACTGGGTGACATTCAGCAAAACATCAAAGCTTCCAAATCTCCATTGGCCATTTGGTCCTAAAGTTGAATTCGAAAGAAGCATTTTATTTCAGTTTTTCATGTAACTGTCGCAATAAAGCAGATTATAACACTTATGGGTAGATCCGAATAATCTGTACTTGTACCTACCAGAGGGACGATGTTTCTTATTCCATCCTTTCCGTTTTGTTTCATCCCTCTAATTTGGTATACAGGGCTTCCTAGTGGTCAATCTACACCATTCTCCATGAACATTACTAAGGTTCCTGATCCTGAATCCACTTTAAAAAGAATATATTCTTTAACAGGTTAAGCTTTTAGACAAATAAGTTATTTAATTTAGTATTAGAGCAAGCAAAGATCAAGAGTTCGAACCTCACCGCTACCTTCATAATTACAATTGACGCACGTGAGGGGGCATGTTGAAAATATTTAAGTTACACATTTTCTAATAGCTTAAGTTATTAGATTCGTTGGTTATAGAACAATTAGACTACTAGAACTGATGTCAAATCCTAATTATGTGTTTGAATTGGGATGGGATTGCATCAAATTTGTGAATGTTCAACAAATTTAACATTGAATTTCAAAAAGCTAAACAAAACTCTGCAAATTAACAATTTAAGACAGCCTATATCATTGAGATTCAACTTCTTCTCAAAAAACTAAACAGTGATCTACAAATTAATCAGATGAGAAACACCTGCTTGCACTAGTTTTTAACATTTAATTTCAAAAATTAATAATTTTCAAATTAATCAAATGGAAAACTCTAGATTTTATTAGGTTTCATAAGGAGAAGAATTTAGCATATCTGTGCCAATTTTTTAACAAATTAACAAATATAGGCCGCAGTTATATTTGATTTTAAACAAAAGTGAAACATTTTTTTTTTTTTAAAAAAAGAAGTCTTTGTTAGGTCTCATAAGAAAAAAAATCAACGAATTAAAATAAAAAAAAAAAATAGAGAACAGTCTGAACATATGAAATATAGATACTAAATCACAACTCAAGTGCTAAAGTCGGAGATTTGTGGCATGCTTGTCATCAGTGATGTTAACATGTGAAATTCAAAAAGCCATGTAACATCAGGCCGACATAAAAATATAGTCCAACAGGTCATGCAATATCGGGACATATAAAATAGGTTCGATTGCAGAAGCCCATTGGCCAATCTCACTGTTCGGAAATTTGTGGCATGTTGTCATCAGTGATGTTAACACGTGAAATTCAACAAGCCATGTAACATTAGGCCACAAAAATATAGTCCAACAGGTCATGCAATATCGGGACAAATAAAATAGGTTCAATTGCAGAAGCCCATTGGCCAATCTCACTGTTCAGAAAGATAAACGGTAGGACAAATTCAAGTTAAGATAGAGACGAGCCTCGATTGTAACAAAAATGAAGATAGGCTGATTGCTGCAAGGTCTATATATTAAGCCACCAAGTCATCTAAAAGCTTAAGGCCATGCTTGTTTCATGGATTGGATAAGGGTGGATTAGTTATCCCCTTCACTAATAGTGATAGGATTAGTAATCCCATCGCTCCCCTCCCATTATTTTATCCATGCTATGGGCCATTATTTACTCCCGGTACTATTAGTGAGTCTCTTCTTTTTTTTTTTTCCAAACACCAGCTTCACAAGGAGCCAACAGGTGCATCAATTCATATTAAGGAGGTGGCAGTAAGGTTTGAACTCAAGACCTTTGCCTGGTTTGCTAGCGTATTAAACTACCAACTCATCTAAAAGCTTGTGCTATTAGAAAGGGTTAACTTTAATATTATATCCTCTTAACATTATAAATAAAGAGCAGTCCAACAGATAGCTTAGTATCAGTTCCATTTTCAGCATCCAAACGTGGGATAGGATATAGCATATCTTATCTAACTGGCTAGTCCACATGTAGTTTTGAAGTTTTCCACTTAATTTCTTATCAGTGCCACTAAGATATTAAATTTAATGAAGTCTTTTCACAAAATTATTAGGGAAAATTGCAGAGGGATTGAGAAAAGGGGAAATCTTCAGAAGAAAACAAAAGAAGAAATAGATAGGAAGCTAAAAAAAGAAGACAATGGAGGAATCAAAGGAACAAAATGCAAAAACAATCCCCAAGTTACAAGACTATATAACAAAGTAGGGATATGTGAAGGAAACCCCTGAAAGGGGCCAACGGAATGCCCAGCCAATGTTAGAACATGTCCTATGAGCTCCAAGGCTGAATAAAGCTATCTCCAAAATGTCAATCAATTTTCTCACATTTGCAGTATCTGCTTCCTTGATAAATTAAAATCACACTTGGATCTAGCTTCCCTCTAAACTCGTAAAAGCACTAACGTTCATCAGCTTGCATGTATCAAGAGGTGGGCACAGGCCCAGCTTGGGATTGAGAAATACTGATTTTTAAATAGTTCCAACCAAAGGCCTGAAAAACACAAAAAAACAAAAAATAAGAGTGTGGTCAGAAGGCCTGCCCATGCCAAACCCTGCCTGCCATAAGCTCTGAAGAAAGCGAAGGCATTAAACCAACCATGATTCTTGTATAGAGCACATCTTCCAACTACCCCACATTTCGTAGGAAACTTCATGCAATCTTTGGTATTTTGCTCGATATGAAATCCAGTTAAAAGTGAAATTAGTTCACCCCATAAAAATAGGACCGAACAAAGTCTCCAATAATCTTTTAAGACAGAAATGCCTTGAAACTCTTTGGTTATAGAGCCCCAAAGGAAGGGAGGTCACCATGATTACATTTAGCAGGCCCAAAAAAGTTCAATACACATCCTCAAATATCCTCCAATTCTCTCGTTTGATAAGGTCCATCAGTGGTCAAGGTCATGTGATTCAAAAGGGCCCAACCCCTTGAGCCCCCAACCCCATAAATCTAGTCTCCAAGACAAGAAATCTTGAAGAACAACCCAAGAACTCGTAACCACCAATATAGAAGGGGCCAAAAATAAGTAAGAAAGATGATTTCCAAAAAGAAAGATGATCTCCTCAATATCAAAATGTAATTTCTTTTTGTGAAACTTGGGAACTGAAGTTTTTGTCCCTATTGATTGATATTTCTGGTGTCTACTTGTTTCTATTTAATGATTTGACTCGGGTTGAAACAATAGCATTATTATCTTGAAAGTAAAGTGACTAGCCAAAATCCTTTATATTCTTGGTCCATGTAAATTTAATTAGAATGCTTTGAAACAATTCTGTTTCCAAATTTCTTATGAAGATTGTTCCTTGATGTTCTCGAATGTAGAATTCATAATTTAGGCTTTGGTTGACTAATTTAATAGATTTGACAGCGGAATTTGTACATAACTTGTCTATTTTGTTGTATTTGATAAATAATGGGTCTGAATCTTGAGATAGAACATCAATTTTTGGGGGTCTTGTGATCTGGGAAGGTTTTTCTTTCTGCCTTTTTTTTTTTTTTTTCACGGGTGAAGAAGCTAGAAAAAAAAATGATGAAAAAAAAGCAAGAATTACTGACAGGAAGAATAAGCTAATCTTATGAACAAGGCAAAAGAATATTAAAAAAAATGGTAAATAACATTACACCCTCCAAGTTTCACCCAAATGTCACTTTAATCCATAATACTTCAAAAAGTACATTGAACCTTGGAATTAAGTGAGTTGTAATGTCAAACTTCCATTAGATTTGGAAGTTTATTTTGAAGGAAAAAGTCACACGGGCACCAAGTGATATTTAATGAGAGGTATTAAAAAAAGTGCAGCCATTAGGTTGGGTAATTTAGTTATTTTCTTGTATTGTAAAAACCTAACCCCAAAGCTAATTGGGGAACAGCACCATCCTTGTCACCATCACCAGCAATAATGCCTTTCACCACCGTTGATAAACCTCTGTTGACTATCTCTCCCTCTCTCTCACCCCCCGCCCCTGCCCCCAAAAAAAACACTCATTTTCAAAATTTTGGGGGAGGGGAATTGTTCCATTAGGGACTAAGGATCTAGAGAGTACAACACACAAATGGAGGGAGGGTAAGGGAAAAATGGAATCCGAACATGCCATTGAGGGGAAGAAACAACACCATCATGCTATGAAGCACATACACTCTATTTTGGCTCACGTGACCTAAATTTCATACATATTTTAGACACATTATGGACAAGTTAGTACACGTTTTCTTTTTTTTCTTTTTCTTTTTAAATGTTTTTCCCTCATTTTCTCCTCTTCTCCTTTGTTTTTTGAGGTTATATATACATATATATGATTTATATAGTAGTTCGTAAATTTGTTTTGAAACTTAAATCATAGATGTTGATGATTAAATGAAGATGTTCTTAAATTTTATTTAATGCCTTTATTATTTTAGTATCTAAATAATATTTTTGTGATTTGTGTTTTTATACCAATTTTAATTGAAATAATGTTAGGCTTTTATTATATGGTCATAAAAAATTATATATTTAAAGTATTCGTGTCCTACCTTTTTTAGAAATGATGTGTCCTCGTGGCCGTGTCGTATTGTATTCATGTCTCATATTCGTATCCATACTTCTTAGCCATCATGGTTACCATCACCATCTCCAACGACAACATTGACCACCACCGCCATCATTTCTCTCACATATTTGTAGTCTATATATGTATACACACAAACAACACCCATTTGACAAGCTTGAGTCTTGTATGCAACTTTTTGGTTGGTTTCTGTCATTCATTTGGCTCAACACTTCAAAATAACCAAATGGAATTTTGTCTTGCTTTCACCCAATATCTGTGCCTTGGGCTTGGGCTATATCATGAACGGGTCCCAATCTTCCTCTACATGTCTGGGTTGTTCTCCACTAAATTGAATTAAAACGACCATGAGGCCCAATTGAACCAAATCGCCGATCCCCTTCCCAAACACAAGCATCTCGTGTGCCAATTTTAAAATTTGAATGATGGCCACGTGTCCCCATCTACCGTTGTCATCCGAGCAGCCATCATGCCACATGTGGGTTCCTGCACTGCTCCCTTCCATCTACCTTCAAGCACCCTCCTCTCGTGCAAAACACGCCCCTCCTTTGTTCTAAACTTCATAATCATTGCATCACTATAAATAATTTCTTTTGATTTTGCCGAATCACCACTTCCCCTTATCCTAAATAGTTATTGAGTCGTCTCTCCCTAAATTGGAACGTCAACCCTCCACGTACCCATTCCCATCGAAACTATTGCCAAAAGACTGTTCTCTAATGACTTGATCCTCTAGCTAGCCCATCAAAGTTGTCGCCGTTCAACATTGTCATCATCAACCTAAAAAAAAACCCCACACCATTCCCCCATTGCTTTGAACACCTCATCGTCACAAAGTGCAAGGGTAAACCCATTAGTCATATCCACAATGTCGACTGATACACACACTGTCGTTGACAACCGGGTGTAGGTGCCTATCAAATCAAGAGCACTTCACAACCCTTTAATCTCCTTTTTTTTAATCAGTAAACAGCCCTTTAATCTCCATTCCCCTTGATTAAGAACTCTCTCCTCCTCTTGCTTAAAAGGAAACAGAAATAGAAAAAGAGGTTCAATCATCTCAAACACCTGAACACTCATTCGCCCATTTTTTAACCTCCTTTCTAATCGTAGGCTCTCTAATGTTTCTAATGAGCGGGTTCTCTAATGTTTCTGACGAGAGCTCGTGACAAAAATTCCACTTTCACGTGGCAAGAATTCCAACCTAATGACACCATACACCGGCTTTCAGCTCCACCTTCACTTGGAAAGGTGTAAAGCTACATTGGTGGCCAAAGGTTTTAATCAAACCTATGGCATTGATTACCAAGGGACCTTCGCACTCGTGGCCAAAATGAATTTCATTAGTGTAGCTCTCCTTTGTAGCAAATTTGAGGTGGTCCTTGCAGCAATTTGAAGTGAAGAATGCTTTCCTTTATGGTGATTTGGAAGAGGAAGTGTATATGAATGTTCCTCCTGGTTTTCCATCTTTCTATTGAAGGGAAAGTTTTTAAATTGAAGAAGTCCCTTTACAAATTAAAGCAATCCCCTAGAACCTAGTTTGAGTGGTTTAGTAGAGCTATGCAAAAGTATGGGTATAAGCAGAGTCAAGCTGATCATACTCTCTTCATCAAACATAGGCAAAGGAAGGTCACTATGCTTATAGTCTATCTAGATGATATTGTTATAACTGGGGATGATGTTGAAGAGGTGCAATTTTTGAAATCTTCATTGGCCAAGGAGTTCCACATAAAGGACTTGGGGGACTTGAAATATTTTCTTAGGATAGAGGTTGCAAAATCATAAAAAGGAATCTTTATCTCTCAATGGAAGTATGCTTTAGACTTATTGAAAGAGACAGGAATGCTTGGCTGCAAACCATGTGATACTTCGATTGAGCCAAATCATACGCTTGGTGAGAGTAGTGGTGATACAAAATTTGATATGGGCATGTACCAGAAACTTGTGGGCATATTAATTTGTCTCTCACATACTTGACCAAATATTGACTATGTCGTGAGTGTGGTAAGTCAATTTATGCATTCCCCGTGATCATCTGATTTAGAAGTTGTTTTTAAAATTCTTCGATATCCAAAGTCAGCTCCTGGAGAGGTCTCTTATTTTCCCGACAATCATTTGAACTTGGAAGCATATACCAAATATTGACTATGTCGTGAGTGTGGTAAGTCAATTTATGCATTCCCCGTGATCATCTGATTTAGAAGTTGTTTTTAAAATTCTTCGATATCCAAAGTCAGCTCCTAGAGAGGTCTCTTATTTTCCCGACAATCATTTGAACTTGGAAGCATATACTAATGCAAATTGGACAGGGTCAGTCACAGATAGACGATCTACTTCTAGGTATTGCACTTTTGCGGGAGGTAACCCAGTGACATGGCGTAACGAGAAGCAGTCAGTTGTTGCAAGATCCAATTTGAAGGTGAGTTTAGACCTATGACACATGGGATGTGTGAGCTATTGTGGACTAGCTGGTGCATTTACTAAAAGAGTGTCTAGTAAGGTGTTTCATAGTGTTTTGGGCCAGTTGAGCATGTGTAATATCTATGCACCTCTTGAGGTGGAGTTAGAAATATTAAAAGTAGTGGGCTTTCTTGTAATTTCTTGATTATTTAATATAAATAGAGAGAGTTATTCCACCCTATCTTTCTAAATCTCTATGCTTCTTTTCTTCTCTTTTCTTCATCTTAAACCATAGAACTACAAACACCATATTTCAACTCTATGTCCCCCCTCCCCCCAACAAAAAAAAACAAAATTCCTAATCCATCAAATGATATTTGAACTCATCGCCCAAGGCAACCTAAAGAAAGGTCCTCTAAAGCTTCTCAAGTATCTAGCCTACAAAAGTTGGAACAAAAAAAAGAGATAAAAAATACATAGGAAAGCTTGAAAGTGTTACTTCTAGTTGGAGCAAGCTTTTCTCTCTTTAGATATGAATTGTCTCTTATCCCAAATTGACTACAAGGTTTGACACTGCCTTAAAGCACAGGACCACCATCAAGTGCCTTCCATTCCAAAAGTTTTTGTTTCAGCACCAAATAACAAGTGTGACATAGCTAAAGAGGTTCCCTTTTAAGCTTCAATCACGAAGCCCCTCAACATACCCCGCTGAACTGCCCTCTCCTTCAATCTCCTCAAAGCCTTCAACCCTAGAAAGGAGAGAAGTGTGGGGATATCCTTGATGTTCAATGTAGAAATACAAACTCGATTCATCTTCTCTACTTCCCCTCAAAACCTGTCCTCTCCATTTTATTTAACTAATGAGACCCTTAACTAATTCTGTAAAGCCTCAAGGAATTTTAGGACTGTCTTGCCTCAGAACAAGCCTTACAATGGGTTTAGTGGGTAGGAAGAATGGAATGAACCAAAGGAGGGGTCGAGAAGGGAGAGCAATGGACGGTTTTTCATTTCCTCCATTGTGAGGGGAAATCAAAGAGATACAATGGATGCCTTTCAATTATTTCAAATTTATATTTGAAATGTGTTTTAAACTAATAAAATATAGTAACAAAAGGGAGGAAATAATAAATTGCAAATAGTTAACTTTCTAATTATAAACTTCATTTAGACATCACTGGTAGCATCTTGACATGGTTAAGCAAGCAAATCATTTGATGTTCAATCACAAAGTAACCAGTATTTCAAAAATAGCACCAACGGGGGTGCATCCATGTACAAAAAGGGTTACAACTATATTCTCAGACTTTACTAAACACATACAAAAATCTCTATAGATAAAGAACAAGTCTCCCATAGTCCAAAAACAAAGAGTGCTCAACAAGATCGCCTTTACAACCCAAATTGGAGCTTCCCTCCATCACACAACCTATGATTTCTTCCCTCCTAATTAGTCCACCAAAGACATAAGGTATAACATGTGAACATTATAATACAAATATAACTATTATATATAATTATACATAGCATGATTGCTAAACATAATTATATAACAATTAACAAAGGCATAGCATCTGAACATTTCATTACATATTTAATTTATATAAGTAGACCCCACAGTGATTGGAATCTTGTGCACTAGGACTACACTTTATTTAATCTATATAACCATATAACGAAAGACCAATGCTTGGTCATTAACAGATTTTAAAATTAGGGCAAATGAGTTGTACAGCTCGTAAGTTTTAAGCATACAGGGCACACTAAGTGCTCCTTTAACTCTGCTTCGGCTAATAAAGTGTATAACAAACGGGACTCTTTCCTAATTTTTAAAGCATCAAGTAGGGGTGCAAATTGGGCGAGCCTACCCGAGCCCGGACCAAATTTTTTTAGGGCTTGGATTTCATTTTTTACACTTTGGGTCGGGCTTGGGTAAAAGAACTTAAGCCCAATCTAAATTAGGGTTGGGCTTGGGTTGAGACTTTAAAAACCCGAGCCCAACCCGAATCCGAATTCAATATTTTATATATTATATTTTTTTATACTTTAGTTATCTACCATTAGATTAATAAAAATTTCTTACAAGAATTACTATTTACATATTTATAATTTTAAAAACTTGTTTACCTTTAACATTTTTTCAAAATTAAATTATGTTAAATGAATTATTTTAACAGTTTTTGGTTTCTTTTAGAATGAGAAATTGAGAGAAATTGTTGAAAGTTTTAATGTATAATCAAAATAGTGAAAATACAACAATTTATTAAAGAAATCGTGAATAAAATCTAAAAATTGAAATTAATAATCGGGTTCGGGCTACTAATAAATTCTAATTCGGTGTTCGGGCTCAGGTGGGGTTGTTTGGGTTCAAGGTTGGGTTCAGGGTCGGGCTTGGGTTGACTATTTTAGAGCTTGGGTTGGGCTTGGACATAACTCAACCCTGAACCCTGGTCCACCCGACTTGCAACCCTAGCCTCGAGGCATGTTAGGATTTTCTCACCATGGAGCAAGCCTTAATTATAGTATGCTTGGAAGGAAGGAGAAATGTAAGGGAAAGGGGGAGGATCAAAGTTTTTCACTTATGTAGGGTGGAAAGGGGAAAAGGAAAGGAAGAAATATGCCCCTTTCCTCAAGGCCCACCATATTATTTCCTCCTACAAGTGGAAAGAAAGATGGTGGGAAGGATTCCTTTTCTATTTTTTGCCCTTAAAAAAAGGAACCTTCTACAAAATTAAAAACTCATGATACCGCTTCCTTTCCTTCTTACTCAACCAAATAAAATGAAGAGAAATGTCTCTTCCTGTTCGCATGGATATCTCTTTCTTCCCTCTTATCTTCCCCTCCCTTACTTCCAACTTCCCATCCTTCCTACCCAACGAAGCACTAATAAGAGTCTCAAAAAAAGCCTTTTAGAACTATAGATGCACACGCGTGGCTAACTTGATAATACACAACCCATTATTTGTGCCTTTGAGAAAGAAGGGTGTTAAATTATAATAAATTAACATAAAATTAAATGTGGTTTTCAAAATATTATAGCATGCCCCCGCAGGGCCGACTCTTTATTCTTACCATTAAATCTCCTTTAACACCAGCCTCTTCTAAAGCTTCACGTGCTGCTGCCTCCTCAACAGTTTCATCATTTTCCCATCCACCCTAAAATGAAGAAATGACAAATCCATGAATAAAAGCATGACTTTATTCTCTCTAGATCTATAGTTTTTCTTGAGAAAAATATAGAAAAAAAAAAAGATTGAAAGAAAAATAATAATAAGACTTCATATCATAAATCAAGAACTAGCTCTTGCACATATCAACATATTGCTGCGCAAGCTTATGAAGAGATTTTAATTAAAAAATAGTTATGTTATAAAAAACTTAACAGACACATCTTTCTTTTGCCCTAATATTCTACCATAGATTATGAATTCCTTTCAAGTTGATAATATAAAAAATTGATAATAAACAAGATAATTAAAAATATTAGAATAAAACTTAAACATTGTCATATATTATTTTTATTGAAAATGTGACAAATGAGATAATAAAATTTCATTTCATGCACAACTCAATTGCATTTTTAAAAAAAGGAAGCACGTGTGATGGGTATGATATGTTGTCAAGAATTTCATTATTTGAATATGTAACAATCATTCCTGAACTTTGTAATGCTCTATATGCCTAAATAAGTAATGTCCACACTTAAAGCATTAGATCATGTAAAGCATTTGTCGGTATAATACTATAATGATGATGCAATGTATGTTTGATTGTTCAACAAGTTAACATCCTACTTCATGTCGTAAAATGAACAGTACGACATATATGGGCTTCCCTCATATATGCCAATTCCGAAATTGAAATCCCTTACCACAAAAGATGTGTTTAAAAACTTCGAAATGAACATTTTTCAGTACATGGAAAATGAAGGAAATTTTATATATAAACACTGGAAATGGACTGAAAGAATGAGAAATCTCAAGAAAAAAATAATTATTTAGGGAGACAAAAGTTAAAATGATGAAAATCAATTTACTTTAATGATGTTTCAAGGAAAAATTCATGCTGCTTGGGAAGGTGATTTTCCAGCTAGGATCCAAAACCTTCGATCTTGTTCAAGGATCAAAAATTCATTTTGTTTCCATCAAAACGGCCAAAATGTTTCCATTTCCTAATTAACTGAAATGAAACACAGGTGGAAGTTGAAATTCACACTTTTTTTATGGAATGAAGTTGTTTTTCATCGAAAAATGGTTGAAGTACCAAAACTATCAAAGTTTTTCCTTCTCGTCAACATTCTCAAATTCTTTTTTTTTTTAAAATAAAAAGAGAGAGAATTAAAACCAAATAATATAAAAAGACCTCTCTCTCTCTCTCTCTCTCTCTCTCAATAATAGATAAGTAAAAATGGTAGCAATGAGGTGAGAAAATAGTTCATTGTAATATTTAGTTGCCATTTATAATAGCTGAACTGGCTATTTTCTCTATTATGTCACTTGAGCAAAACTTTTCCTTCATGCATGTTACATAATACATTCCTATTATGTTATAATGTTGTACAATTATAATAATTATATATTACATGAGAAAATTAGTTCTACAATTTTTTATATTTTTACTAGTAAAGAATTGTTTAATAACCTATTCACATTTAGATTAACACCTCAACTACATCCCAGTATCCTCTGATGTGAATGAATGTGCAGGCCTAAAACATTTTCAAGTAGTTAATTATTTTATTTATCTTTACTCATTTATATATTTTATTTTATGTTTCCAACTGTTTCAATTCATTTTCAAATTTTTAATTGTTTCTACTGTGTTACCAAAACATTTCCATTTCCTAGTTGACCTGAAATGACACTTCGAAACAAAATTTTAATACTTGATCTTTGTCGATGATGGCAATCAAAAGGAATGCAGATTTCATACTATGGAAAGAGATGTAGGATTAGTGAGATCGGTTTGGCTGGGTATCAAAGCACTTCTATAGTCGTCAGAATGTATGTGAAAAATGTTGAACGAGGCATGATACAGTGTTTTGTGAAGAATTATTTGTGATACTCTTGTCCCACATTGGTTGGGCGGGAGTAGTATGATTGGTTTATAAGACATCACAAGTCTTGCTACTAACAATTTGGGCTTAACCTTTTGAGGCATAATGTTGTGGGCTCATCTGGTTGTTAGGAGAGTGAGCTTGGGGCGTTACATTTGTGATATCAGAACCGGTTCTCAAAGGGTAAAGGCTCCTAGAGTGTCCGCTTAATGGGCAGTTGGGAGATCGAGATCCACCCCACGAGGACAGTTGGGTGGGAGTAGTATGATTGGTATATAAGACACCACAAGTCTTACTACTAACAACTTGAGCTTAAGCTTTTGAGCCATAATGTTGTAGGCTCTTCAGGTTGTTAAGATAGTAGGCTTGTTGCATTACATTTATGGTATCAAAGCCGGTTCCCAGAGGGTAGAGACCCTTAGAGTGTCCTGCTTAATGGGTACCTGGGAGATCAAGATCCACCACACAAGGAAGTGTGGTCCTAAGGGAGGGAGAATGTGATACTCCTATCCCACATTGGTAGGGTGGGATATAGTATGATTGATATATAAGACACCACAAGTCTTGCTACTAACAACTTGGGCTTAAGTTTTTGAGTCATAATGTTGTGGGCTCATCAAGTTGTTGGGATAATGGGCTTAGGCATTACATCATCAGAATAGTGGAAGATGTTATTGTTGCTTTGTGAGAGAAGCTTATGGGGGTAGACAACTTATGTTGGAAGAAAACTCAAAGAGATAAACTCGGTTTCATCTCTTTTCCATAAAGGAGTCGTAGTGATAGGTGGAAAGATGCAGGCCTGAGTGATTAAGAGGTTTGTTGATGCAAGGCATGTGCCACCATTGTTGAGTCATTTGTATAGGGAGGTGGCTTTGATTGAGGCTCGGCTAGGAGCTGGAGGCGAACATAGTGGTAACCAGAAAGGATGGGCTTTCTCGGTGGGAGATCTTCATGGATAGAGAGTCTTGTGCTGCGAGGGTGGAAACAGAGGTGAGCAAACCAGGGGTGGGAGGTGCCAGGGGGAGTTTGGAGTTTCCGGGAAGAGCCAAACTTTTTTAGACGGGTTAGTGCCTTCTTCCAGTTGCTTTAAGGTTGGAGCTCCACAAAGCTCAATGTGTATTTGTCATTGCTACTGCTGCATTTCTAGGATCTATCAATTTTAAGGAGATTGGAGATTTATGTGGGGGTGTCCTTGAAATCGATGACATGACAATGAAACATGCCATTATCATGGGACTAGAATTAAGGTTAAGGTGTTGGAGGGTCTGTTACTATCTATTATACGTGTTGAGAGCATGGTGTTAAATATCGGCCGTTATGTAACGGATTTTCAAGGTACCGAGACCGATACGCACCGATAAATCGGATTGGAAAAAATTCACGGCCGTAACGTCTGTTACGGAACGATAACGGGCATTACGGTCCGTTATAGACCCGTAACGTGCGTTACAAACCCGTAATGTGCGTTACAGACAGCAATAACAAAGAAACAGTCAATAGTGAAAGAAAAAGGCAAATTCTTGGCAGGTTTAGGCAAAATTCAGAGAATAGAGACAGAGATATTGACTAAAGCAACTAAAAATCTTAATTTGAAGTGAAAGAAAGCAACTAAAAGTCTGGAATTGAAGTGAAGTTTGAGCTGACCTGTTTGGCTATTCCGTGTCTCTCTTCCAACTTAAAGAACTTTTCCTTTATTCTCTCATTCAACATTTCGATAAGCTTTTGAAGACACTGATCGTTGAAAAAAAAGTGCTTGCTTCCGGTAAAGCTTCCCATTTGAACTTTGTACAACTTCCGATTAGGCCAAAGGTATGTAAAATCTTCTCCAATCTTCTATTCTGTTTTTTTTCTTACCCTGGTGTTCATCGAAAGTCATCGGCAGCCGTCGATCGTCATCTTTGTCAGTGGTCGACTTGGCCTAGAAATGGGTCGAGGAGGTAGACAACAGAAGAGGGGGGGTTTTGGGGGAGTCATCGCAAGTCACATACCCACCCCTTTTTTTAAATGTGTTATTTTTTAAATTAGTTTTTATTTTTTAGTATTCTTATATGTTATATTAATTGATTGCATAAATCATAATTATTTTTCTTTAAAATGCAGAATTGTTATTGATTAAAATGGCCCGTGGGGGTGGTGGTGAGCCTTCTGGTACTAACCGTGATAAGGGAAAGGGAATTCAAGGTGGAGGTAGAGGTGATGCTACAGCTCCTAGTACTGACATTGGATGGCAATTTGCCACTCCATTTCCTAGATAATAGGCACAAGTTGACACGTAAATTATGTGGAAGAATTGTTAGTGGGGGAATAACTAGACCAAAGCAACACTTGGCGCATGCAAGAGGGTACGTTGCACCATGTCCTAATAGTCTCTCGAGAAATAAGAGAAGAAATGATGAAGCATGCTCAAGGGTTACAAAGAGAAACAAAGTGAGAAAAGAAAACAAAGAGATGAAGTTGAAGAACATATAAGACAATCTCAAAGAGATGATTATGAGTTTGAGGGATTAGTTCTCTCTTCTAGTGATGATTCTGATCTAGAAATGATAGTTACATGACAAGCAAGTTTAAGTGAACATCATATGTAGGAGGAGGGATAAAGATTTAGATCACATGCTAAGGGTCATTTTGATGTTGGGGGTAGTGGTAGTGGTGGTGGTGGTGGTGGCAGGCCTAGGGGTATGAGTCGATCTGCTGAGTCTAGAGGCTATGGTCGCCAATGGATTGATTCAAACAGTCCAGAGGCTCGATTAGCTACAATGGATCCTTGCACTTCATCGAAGTAAAAGTGCCAAACAAACTAAAATTTCTGCTACTATAATGAAGACTTTGAAAAAGAAACTTGGGACTACAGTGAGCCAGTTTGTTTTATTCTCTCGAATCTTCTGCGCAGATTGTTGCTAATCCTTGGTTCAAACCAATGTTAGATGTTGCAATTGAGGTGGGAAAAGGGGTGCCTCCTCCAACTCCATATGAGGTCACTGAAGTTTATTTGAAAAGAGAGTTGGAGCAATTGAGAAGTTGGATAAAGTCACATAAGCCTATTTGGGAGGAGTGACGTGTATCCATTATGCGTGATGGATGGACAGGGCCTACTACGAAACACATCATCAATTTCCTAGTATATAGTAATCGAGGCACAATCTTTCACAAATCAATTGATGCTACCGACATGAACTCAAGGAATTCATGTTACTATTTTGCCCTCATGGACAAGGTGGTTGATGAGATTGGTGAGAAATATATTGTCCTAGATTGTGATTGACAATGAAGCTGCATTAAAGCTTGCTGGTAAGAAGTTGATGCAAAAAAGGACCAAATATGTATTGGACAACATGTGCAACACATTGCATTGATCTTATATTGCAAGACATTGGAAATAAGAAAATTGTTGAGAAAGTGTTGTCCAAAGGCCAAGGAAATTACAAGCTTCATTTATAATTTTAACTAGGTGGTTGATTTCATGAAGCGGTTCACTAATGACCGAGAATTGCTACGCCCTGCTGTCACACGGTTTGTCCACCAATTTCATTGCATTGGAGAGCATTGTCAAACATAAGATTGGCTTGAGAAATATGTTTAATTCTGATAAGCGGAAAAGGAACAAATGGGGGAAGGAAAAACATGGAAAGGCTCATGATGTGAAAAATATGATACATGGAAATGATTTTTGGAGCAAAGCAAATGAAATCATGAAAGGACGAGAGCCACTTGTGAAGGTCCTTCGACTCGTAGATGAGGATGAGAAGCCCACCATGGGCTTGATAGAGCAAAACTAGCCATTCAAAGAGACTGTCACTACTACTTGGACTATTGGAAGATTATTGACAAGCGATAGGAATTTTCAGCTGACATCACTGACATGCATAGCGGCTGGTAAATAACTAAGTACTAATATAGACTACAATTCTAATTTGTTGCATCAATTATTATATATTCATTAAGTTGCTTAATATCTAACTCTTTATATACTTTATTTATGTTAGGTTATTTTCTTAATCCCCAATTCTAGTAGTAGAAACATGTCAAATCATAGAGAAGTGATGGAAGGGGTTAAGCAGGGTGATTCAAAAGTTGGAGCCAAACATTGATAAGCAAATAATGGCCATCAACCAAGTAAGTTTTTGAATTAGAAGTTTGTTTTCTTAATTTACAATAAATCAATAGTACAAATAAGGTTCAAAGGTTGGGCACTTATCTATTCAAATGTTTGCAGATTTTAATATTTCGTGATAAAGAACATTCATTTTGACGGTATTGGCTCAACGAGCAGTATCTCTAACCAACCCTGGTAGGTGACTAAGTGCCGAGTGGTAAATAAAGATTTGATTTTTATATCAAATTAAAATTGAATTTTATCATTTGATAATACAGTTGAATGGTGGATCCACTATGGGGGGTCAACTCCTAAACTTCAAACCTATAGCAATCAGATTGTTGAGCCAAACAACATCATCATCTAACTGTGAGCGTAATTGGAGTACCTTTAGCCTTATACATACAAAGACAAGGAATCGACTACGATATGTCAAATTAAACAGACTTGTCTATGTATATTATAATATGAGGACTAAAGATTAGACATGCTACAAGAAAATCCCAAAGGGAGATTGAAGAGAAAATTCAACCCCATCAACTTGGATTATATTTTTGAAGAAGATGATCCTTTAGCTCCATGGCTCCAAGAGAGGGAAGAACCAGATTTGGATGGTCAGGAAAATAATTGGTTGGACTTAACTGATGATGATGAGAATGATATCGCTCATCAAGAGACTCAAAATGTCAATTCTTCCAATAGTGGATCGGGCAGTAGTGCTAGTTTGACTCCTCCTAGTGGCAATAGTGGTAGTGGAAATGATGATAGCTGCAAGTCCTTCAGGTGATTGAGGCCTTGGACCTAGAGGACAAGTCCAAATTGTTGAAGCCAGAACTTCTGAAGGCAGTGTTCGTCATGAATTCACCTTATCGTGGAGAAGCTAGGATATAGTAGTTTTCACCCTGGTAAAGAAATTCGGAGAGTTTCCTAGATCCACCCCCCCCCCCCCCAAAGACATTACTCACGTCACCCTCACCGTGATTTAGGTGAATCAAGTAGGCATAGAAATTATTTACCACCAGTTGATGACAGTGATGATGATTCTGGAATTGCTCAACATTTTGGAGATCTTGGAGTTCGACATCAAGTGGGCATTCAATCTAGATACCCATTATACTATCCCCTAGGTGCAGGAGGACCCCTACCACTACCACTACAACCACTAGTCTACTACCCACCACCTCAGTAGGGATACCCCCAACCACAACCTCATTACTATCCCCTCCCACCACCACAATATGCAGCTCCACATCCACTTCCTTCAGATGCAGAAGGCTCTTACAAATAACCTCTTCGGGCCAGCAATGCCTTATGGGGATAGGGACTAGGTATTACATGCAGCAACAACCTAGAAGATTCCAGTGGCAGTAGTACATCAATAGGAGTGGGAGGTTCTAATTATTTCAATGGGAAAGTGCTGGAGAGACCATATAATGATGATGACAATGATAGAGATTGTCAAGTAGCTGCACGCCTATTCATTTTGGTGGTAGTTCCAAGAGGTACCAACTAGCTACCAACTAATTAGATATTTAGATTTGCCTTCTTTTGTGAATTGTTATTGATTATGGACTTTTAATTGCTTTTGAAGTAATTTACATTATTTGTTGCAATGTTATTCTTAAAAATCATAAAAATACTACTTTTCGATATTTTAACTGTAAAAAAATTAAATAAAATTATAAAACATCTTTTTAAGTGTCATAAAAATAATAAAAATTACTTTAAAACCCTTAAAAGTAATAAACTGAAGTAAAAACATGTGTATCAGTAAATCTTATGGGGTTTGCTAATGTTTGAAAAAAATTCATAGTCGCGGTTTTTGATTCCCGTTATGGGTGGGCCGATACTCCCGATACCGTTACAACGCGATTGCGATCGCGACCGCAACTGCAATTTAACACCATGGTTGAGAGAGCATGATATACATTGTTGACTTATTTTCTAACAGCTTAAACTTTTGGAGCAATTGGTTGCTTAACATGGTATCAGAGCCTTGGTTGTGGGAGGTCTTGGGTTCAAGTCTCTCCATTTGCATTTATTCCCCATTTGCATTTGCATTCTCTTCTATCTGCGTTTCTTTGCCTCTCCACATGCGAGTCCGGGGTCGCACAGTGAGGGTGAGTATTAAGAAAGCTTGATATACATTGTTGGCCCATTCTCTAACAACTTAAGCTTTTAGAGCAATTGGTTACTCAACAGTAGGTGTGGGGCTGCTGGCGTGTATGTGCCAATATGTGCAGTCAGCTCCAGTGTTGGTTGAGTGGTCTTTTCATGAGTGGGATGAAAGGCCTGTACGATCAATTCTGCCCAGCTATGGCATAGAGGCATAGATGCGAAGGAAGGGCATCAAGGTAGGTGGGAAGGGGCACGCGGTTGAGCAGATGGTAGCAGCAGTGTGGGGACAACTGGTAGGAGCTCATGGAGATATGGGAGAGCTTCATGTGAGCAAGTTTCAAATTTTAAATCCCAATGGTAGGAGTACATGAAGCTTTCAGTAAAGGCACGTGTGGAGGAATGACCTAAGTGTGGGATCGTGTGAGCGTTTGGGCCAAAAGGGTTTGGGTTCTCCGATGTGTTGGAAAAGCAAAAACGGGGGAATGAACCAAGCAGCTCTAAGTGTTATTAAAGGCTCAAAGGCCCAGATCCAACAGGCTCCAGATCTATCAGCATCCCCGAAAGATTTAGGCCCAATGGCTGCAATGGATGGGAAGTTTAACACTTAGGGCCAGATTCTTGAGCAACAAAGGGGTAGGATTCTGTGGATCAAGTGACAAAAGAACAAGGGGCGAGTCTGGGGCCGAGTCTGGAAAGAACCCGATGGCCTGCGTTGCAGCAACTAATCCAACCCAGTCAGTCTGGAAAAGGAAGGGGAAAACCCCGATAGCTGAGGAATTCAGGCACAGGGGCACAACCATACAAGTTGTTCCAGAGTGTCTCAACAATGCTGATGGATTGCCCAAAGGGAAGATTTGGGAGATTGGGTCTTCTAGCAGGGGATCTGAGGCGCATCTTTAAGTGGCTGGGAGGTTGTCTCTTTCTTAATCCAGGTGGTTCCAGAACACTAGTCAGAACCAGAGTTTAAAGATTTTGAAGTTGGAACTCTCAGTTCAGATGTGAAGGCGCAGACAATGATCGATTATCTTTGCAACAAAAATTTTGAAGGTAATAGCAGATCTTGTGGGGATGTGCTGAGGATTCTCAGGGATTTTATTTGGACTTGTAGAGAAATTTTGGGGATGAGTGGGCCTTGAAGGAAAGCTCAGATTGCCTCTCACCTTTGGACTGCACCCTTTTGGCAATCGTTAGCCCTCTGATCATCTTTAATAGTGATTTGGATATTAAGGAATTTGATCAGAAGGAACGTGAAGCTTCAGACCAGGTTATGAGAAAAATCAGATTTTTAGCTCTTTCTGGGAGTTGTAAAGTTGAGGATGATGTTTTCCGATTGCTTGAAGCTCTTGGCACGAAATGAGGTATGCAAGCTAGATTGCAAGCAAGGACTGAAAGGAGAAATGTCAAATAGGTAGGTTAGGGAGTTAAAGAACTTGTCCTGCTCAGTCAATTATCATGGTAGGAAGGATGGTATAAGTGAAACAAGTAGAGGGTAATCGAGGAAGAGAAATAGGAGAGAGCCTAATATTTTTGTCAATGAAGCTTAGAATTATATTGTGGAACATGAAGGGGATGAATGGCCAGTATAAGAGTAAGGTTATCAATTTGTTTTTGAAGGACTAGAGGGTGGATGTCATTTGTCTTCAAGAAACAAAAATGGAATTTTTATCAGCTGAGGTAATTAGAAGTCTTTGGGGTGGTAGGTTTATAGATTAGACTATATTGGGGGCAGGTTGGGACATCAGGAGGTATCCTTATCATGTGTGATAAGAGAATTATGGTTGTTTCCATTAAACCATCAACTACTCTAAAAGCTTAAGCTATTAGAGAAAGGGTAACAATGTATATCAAGCTCTCAACACTCCCCTTCACGTGAGATTATGGACTCGCACATGGAGAGGGAAAAAAAAAACATGAAAACAAACGTGAAGCAAAACAAAGTACAACTTCGCACAAACAAACCAAGCGGGGAATAAATGTAATGGAGAAACTTGAACCCAAGACCCCTCATAACCAAGACTCTAATACCATGTTAAACCATTAATTATTCTAAAACCTTAAGCTATCAAAGAATGGGCCAACAATGTATATCAAGCTCTCAACAGTTTCAAAGATTGATGAGAGCTTGGATGCTTCTTGTCTTTCTTCTAATGTGGAGGATGGTTTTCAATGAGAATTCTCTGGAGTGTATGGCCCTATGTTGGACTCTACGAGGAGGGACCTTTGGGAGGATCTTGTTGAGATTTGAGAAATGCTCGGTGCAGTGGTTGGGACTTCAATCTGGTTAGACACCTAAATAAAAGATTGGGTTGCGATAGGATATCAAGGGGCAATGAGGAAGTTCTCCAATTTTTTTCATGCTTGCAAGCTTATGGATATCCCATTCGAAAGGATACAGTTTATGTGCGCTAACAGCAAAGAATCTCATTCGACGTCAAGGACAGACAACTAAGAAGCACAAATACTGAACACAGATACAACTATGAATGGCAACGAGCAGGTCCGGGGCAAGGGTGCACCTTCCCCAACCCCGACCCAGTTTATATTTCCCGCCCTCCTGCCCTAGAACCCTGATTTTTTTTCCTTTTAAGTAAGCTAAAACTTTTATTTTTGTAGGTAAATTATAATTTTATTGCCAAAATAACCAATACAAGAAAAAATAATGAGTATGATATGAAAAACCTTAAAACTAATTTTATATAGTACGATTTATTGGTAATATAGTTATATAGGGAAAAAAAGTAATATATAAACAAGGCGGGGTGACCATCCCCCGACCTCGCCCCGAACGCGACGAGGTTTTCAAAGCCCCCCCCGGTTTATGAACAACCCATACCCGTCCCATTAGGGGACGGGCGGGGCAAATTGCCATCCCTAGATACAACACGAAGTGGACATGCCGACTGGAGATTTTCCAAAAAAGATGCAGTTTTTTTATGCTTGCAAGCTTATGGATATCCCATTCAAAAAGATACAATTTGTGTGGGATACCAACAAAGAATCTCGTTTGATATCAAGAATAGACAGCTTAGAAGCACGAATACGGACACGGAACACAGGATACAACACGAAGTGGACACACCGATTTGAGATTTTCCAAAAATGTTGAATGCAGACACATCGAGGACACGCTAAATAATATATATATATATATGGATAAATTACACTAACCTCCCTTGAGGTTTATCGATATTACAGATAGACCCCTGTAGTTTGAGAAATCACACTAACCTCCCTTCTACTTTAATGTCAGTAACAAAAAAACCCTTTTGTTAGTCAACCTGTTAGTTGACCAAATGGATTATTCTAATGTCATGTCATATATTTTTGAAAGTACCAATTTTACCCTTGAATAAAATTAATAGACAAACAATGATTTTGAATCTTGTTTAGTAGCCAAGAAAGTAAAAGAAAATTAAAAGTTTTAAACTCAAATCTAATATCTACTAACGAAGCATAAAAATTAACAAAAAAAGAAATTCAAGATATCAAATGATTCTATAACCATTTACTGAAACAAATCACAAAAGACCAAGCCAATCATGAAGCATCCTTCAACCTAATTTCTACCTATCTTATCAGTTTTTACTTCTCTTTCAACACATTAGAATCAAACATATATATATATATATATATGACACACACATACGTGTTGTCCCTAAAAAAACCCTCTTAATATTCTCTCTCTCTAAAAATATTCAAGCTCAATGCCAACCATTTTTTATTTGCAATTTCTAGCTTGAATCAACAGAGAAAAGTGGACCCAATATAAGCATTCGGCAAGGCAGCAACCAGCGTTCGGCATAAATGGGACGATCCAATCCAAAGACTTGCTTGATTGACAAATTGCATACACACCAATTTGCCTCCAGTCTCAATTTAGGTTTATTAAAACCATAAAGAAACCCTTATATATATATGTGTGTGTGTGTGTGTGTGTGTGGGTTTGTATATATAAGAGACAAGAACGAAAGAGACAATATACAAACCCATATACATATATATGTTTATGTATAAACCAATCGCCATTGATTCGAAAAAATTGAAAAAAGAAGTCCAGCAAGTTAATTTTGTAGATGACATGCAACTGGAGAAAAAGATATATGGTGTTGGTGGGAAGATGGTTAGATGCCAATTTTGGGGATAGATTTATATTTAATTTATTAAATTAGCATACCAATAGCTTAGTAAGTGTATAATTATAGTTCAATCTATATATATATATATATATGTAAATATATACATGATGAAGAAGATAGCAATGTAAATGGGGGGTTTTAGATTTTATTTTTTTGAAGAAAAAAATATGATTTAAGTATAAAATATAAGAAGGGTACTATAGACATTTTAACATTTCTGTTTCATTTGTTTGCTGACAATCTCTGACAGGGGCAGGTCAGTGTAAGTATCAAACCACAGGGGTCCATCTGTAATATCAATAATCCTCAAGGGAGGTCAGTGTAATTTACCCTATATATATATATATATATATATTTGGATATATGATCATGTAATCCAATTCTAACATTATTTCAATCAAATTAGGAGTAAAAATATATATAAATCATAAGAGATCAACCTGTCAAGTCATCAATTCTAATCAATAATCACTCAGTTTTCAATATTTCCACAATTCCAACATTTCACATGATAAAGTCATAAAATTAAAGTACCAAACATATCAATAGATAACAAATTCATTACATGCACCCAACATCTAATAATTACTAGTCAAACAAAACATGAAAGTTTGATACAAAGAAAAGGAAAGATTATTACACAAATTATTTGCAATAGTAAGAAATATAAACATCCAGAGCCTGATTTAGGTTTTGCTAATTTCCAATAATTGATTGATGATTGTAAGTTAATGGAATTTGAGTTTAAATGGTCCAATTTTAGGGATGAGGAAGACTAACATCTTCACTAAAGCTTTACCAAAGACTGTCCATCGACTCTATTTGTTGCAAGCTGAGAGTTATAGATATACACTCTCCAGCTTGAGGGAGAGTGTTGTAAATATTGACTTAATATGCAACTTAATTTAAGCATCAGATTGATTGTATTGATTATATTGATTAATTGATTGTAGGAATTAACTTAGGGTAGTTTCCTTATTTACTTGTAAGTTGTGACTATAAATATTGACCTCCTAGAGAGAAGAATATATCTTTTTTATTTTTAAAAATACCTTCGACTATGGAGGAAATTCGTTGGGAGGCAAAAATCGGGAACTTTGTGGCTAAGAAGGAGATTGAAATAGTTTTTTAACCGCATTGCTAATGCTCATGGGAAGTCGGACCATATTAGCTTGAAAGGAAGGGGAGGTCAAGGAGGGGATTACTTAATTCTATAAGAACCACTCAGATTTTTTTATATAGGTGAGATATTTCAAGAATCATACGAGGAGGGCGAACATGTACACCACTCGAAGTTCATCGACTAATGGTAAATGGTTTAGAAATGGCCTCTATTGGGGAAGAAGACTAGGCATGGTTAGAGAGACTCATCTCAGAGGATGAGGTGTTGGAAGCTCTCTCTATAAGAGGCTCGGGGAAGAGAGTATGGCTGGAGTTTTAATGGGAGAAGGAAAGAGTCCTTAGAATGGCCCCATTGCATAAATATGTCATCTCTTAGAATTGCTGATGAATAAAAATATATTTTTTAACTTAGAACAAATAAAATGTTATGACTACTATATTTATGATTATTTTTATAAGTTGGCGCCTTACTTCACTTAAACTAGCCCCTCTTTGTCGCCTAGGACCTTGAAAGGGCCTTTTGCCATTAATTTCACTGTTTTGGCACCCTATATCCTTCCCGAGGTGGCAATTCCAGAAATTTAAATTTGCCACCAGCATTGTGATTGTGTTGTCATGGGAATCTTATATCCCTCCCAAGGTGGCAATTCCTTCAATTTTCCATAAGCATTATGACTGTCTTCTTCTTTCCTCCTTGTTCTATTTTTGGTAAAAGATAAGCATTGTGTTTTCATGGCATAGAAAAGTGCTTCGACAGTGTCATGTGGTTTGTTAATTCCAATCAAAATAAAGAAAACTCTTACTAAACAATAAGTCAACCTATCCCTCATGCTAAAGAACAAAAGGCCAGCCATAATGATGTGTTAAATACAGAAAATACATTATACTGTCATTGAAGTGTGGAAAGAATAGGAAAGATAAATTAACGTGAGAAGACACAAAGATTATAACCATCGCATTAAAGGATCAGAAAAAGGAGGGAGGCTGGTGAGCTAAAGAAGTGAGATCTTCCTAACGGCTAGGGGTGTGGAGAAGCATGACTGGGATGGGATGAGTTCACCAAACATATCAGATGGAGGTTGGGAAATGGAGTCGCGTTAGGTTTTGGCTAGATCATTGGTTTGAGGCCTGCCTCTTAAGAGAGCATCTCCTGCAACTTTTCATAATAGCTTCCACTAACCAGGCTCTCATTGCTGACTACTCAGAAGGACAAGGGTATAGTTGGTTTGGGATATCAGCTTTGTCAGGCAACTACAAGATTGGGAGATGGAAGAAGTTATGGAGTTCTATGCCATGCTTAATAGAAAAAATTTCCCTGTAGAAGGAGAGGACAGACTCAGGAGGATTTGGACTAAGCAAGGCAACTTTGAAGTCGGGTCTTACAAAATCTTAAAAGGGGAAGACAGACAAAAATTTCCTTAGAAAGTGATTTGGAGTGCTAAGGTACCTCTTAGGTTGCCTTTTTTGGTTGGTGTGTATCATTAGAGAGGATTTAGACAATGGACAATCTGCGTAGACGACGCCAAATAATTGTGAATTGGTGCTGCTTATGTAAGGCAGCTGAAGAGACAGTGAATAATTGTTAATCCACTATCCAGTTATAAGGTTGGTGTGGATTCATCCACTTGGTCTCTTTGGAATCCATTGGGTTACGCCCGAGATCCACCATACAAGTCCGAACTATATGGAGAGGACATACAGTTTGGAAGTTGGCTTGGCGATAGGCTCTGTTGTGTTTATGGGGGACCATTTGAAAAGAAAGGAACTCCAAAGGTTTTTGAAGGAATAGAGTCCCTGATTTGGAATGTAAAGGCCATTCTTTTGAGCACTCTATTTTTTTAACTTCAGGAGGCTCAGCCTTGTCCATAGACAATTTTGTTTCTTTTTAGTATACACGGAAATTATAGATTTTTTTCTAATGGGTTCAACCCCTTGGTGCTTTTTTAATACATTTATCTTACTTATTCGCAGGGGGGGGGATTGGCCAAAGGAGTCTACATATTATAATTTTCAATAAAACATTATTTCATGCCCAATAAACCTATAATTATAGAAGCAATGACAAAAACAAAACTATAACATACATCTAAACAGAATTTTAAAAGTGCAATTTTCACAATTTGTACCTTCGGAAACAGAAGACCTGGTCCACTAGTTGAGTTAATCATTAGTACCTCAACAATCTTCTCAGACGGGGAGCCACTCTCATCTTTAGAATTTATATACTTAAAAGGAATACACCTGTCAATGACTTTGCAAGTGAGAACACAGAGGTAAGGCTAGATATATTTGTTTTTTAAGATTACGGTCAGTCAACTCTAGGTCTAGAATATCTCATACAAAAGACAGCCTAAATGCTCATGTTCATGGAATTTTCCATAGAAAATAAATTCTACACAAAGGAACATCTAGGTTAAAAGTTAAAAGGAATAACAAAAATATAATTATGAAAAAAAAAAGCTCCAAGAATGGTGCAAACACTGTAACAGCTCAGAATCACTTATCACAAGAAAATATGTCGCTTACAAAAAAAAAATCTCTTCATAAAATTTGAAGAGGAATCCCCCAATTCCTTCAATTGTACAACGTGATGCTTTTATTTTTGATAAAAAAAAATAAACTCACTAAAGAAGCCAAACGAGGCAAAACCCATGCATATCCAACGTATGTAATAAAGCAATCCAAAACATAAAAATAGAAAAGAAAAAAAAAAGGGTAAGAAGTTAGGAACCAGTCTATACAGCTTAAATTGTGTCACACAATCCAGAGTATACTGATGGAAAATTTCTATAGTTTTTATTCTCTATTGAAGCATATATATTTAGGAACTTAAAAACTTTGCCTGATAACCCTGTATAGAAATACTAAAGACCCAATACCAATACTTGATGTAAAAGATGGCCAGTGGACCACAAAGCACAAATCCAAAATTTTCAAAAAAATTACATTGATTCTGAAAACATAAAACATGCAAAAAATAAATCATCAGTGAACTAGCCTAAAGGAAACATAAAAATAATACTTGAATCAAACTAAAACTTGATTGGAATAGGTCTCAAATGGTCCCAACTTGAAATCAAAGTCAATAGCAAAAGTTCCTCCTTTCTTTGTATTTTTTTTTATTAACTTATGGATGCATAAATCTTCTGAAATTGTGTGTGTGTGGCCGGCGGGGGGGGGGTTGGGGGGTGGGATGGAATCAAGCTCACGTTTTCTAGTGTTTAATTATGAGAATTCATGAACTTTGAAGTTGCATCACTAACTTGGAATAAAAAGTTCAAAGATGATACCACTTTCTCCTCGTTTGAAACATAAGAATAATATAAGAATTTCAATCCTCTTGATATCTCTGAATGTTTGAAACCACAAAAACAATTGTAGAAACACCAAGTGGTTCCAATTCTTCAACCTCATTCATTACAATTTATTCCTCTTTGGAAATATGATATAGAACTTGATCTAGCACTTGAATCATGGAAATATGGCCATTTGTTTCAATCAGTTTTGGCATGGAAATGCATACCTTAAACACTTTTCATTTCTAAAAATTTTAGTAACACTAGGTGGTTCCAACTCTTTGACCTCATACATCACAATTTCTTCCTCTTTGGCCCCTTCAAAAGTAATGCATAGCATTGGTGTAAGTGTTTCAAACTTTTTAAATATGTTTTTTCATCCTCAATATGATCAACTTTCAATTTGGCTAGATTTTGATGATCTTCTTTTATTTGCAACTTTGAACCCATATAATTTTGATTTCAACAAAGTGGGTGACTACCCATCACCAACCAATTGACAACCAAGAGGGCATCAACCCATAACCAACCAAGTAGTGTCAAACCATTGACAATTAGGCGACAAGTCATGACAACCAATCAACAACTTATTGACGACTTGTGACAACAAAGCATCCTTTAAAAATTACAATAATACCCTTAAGAACTATCAAAATTACAAAACTACCCTTGTGGCTGCTACATTAAAGCTCGAGACTACTAAAACTCCAATCATGTGGCCTCGTGGCTTGGCAATCGATCGACAGACGAAACCAACATTGGCATGCTCATCTTGGGAATGTTATCTCCATCAATAAGCACTTCCAGGAATCACATTGCCACAAATAAATCACTATAAGCACCATAAGAAAGTGAAACAAGACAACATTGGTTACTAGAATACATATACCATCTATCCAATTGTACTCATGGCTATAGCATTCATATTGTCAGAGTTATTACATGTTTCTAATTTAAGTAGGGAATATTTTGTAATTTTGTAATTATTTATATATAAGGGCTTCTCAATTTAATGTGGAAACCATTTAGTTCCCCAATTGTAATCATGGTATACATTCATATTGTCAGAGTAAGATCAAAATATCGTTTCGAGTTAGTTTCCGTTGTCCAAACGAAACGTTACATAATGAAACGAGAAAAATTTAAAACATGTGAAACATAACTTAAATTTATTTTTTATAAAATCTATTTTTGAATATTGTACATTGCTTTCAATAATGAAAATGACACTAATTAAAAAATGCCACTATTCATGATAATGCAATAGATATATATTATGTAAATCCACGAATTAATTTGAGAAGATACATATAAATCAGTAAACAAATAGCGATTTAAACCTATTATAATTAGTAACTTAGTATTAAAATAGTTGTTTCTCTACACTTATTTCCCCTACTACTTTTCTATTATTTTAGGAAAAATAATAGAAATATCTTCTTGTAATTTTGAGTCTTAATCCTTGAAAAATAAATGGATATTATTTTTTACTAACTTCTAGAATTATTGTTGATACAAAAGAAATGTTTCCTCTGATTCGGTATGTTTCCATTAGTTTCGGTATGTTTCCATAAAAACAATTTTGTTTCCGTGGAAACATGTGAATTTCGATATTCCACAAGTGTTTCGTTTCGGTTCCCTGAGAAACGGAAACGTTTCGGCCGTTTCGATGGAAAAGAAACGAAATTTTGATCCTTGTGTCAGAGATATGGTTCTTTTTTCCCGATTTCTTGTTTTTTCTTCATAATATTTCTTCTTTATTTTCATCTAAATTAGCAAAAAAGAACCATATCTTCAACAAACAAAATCGGGAACAAGAAAAGGGAATGGAACACCCTGACGACATGCTAACATCATCACCAACAAGTCATTAGAAGCCAAATGTTGTATGGTTCAATTCATCTCATTTTTCTAAGAATTGTTGTAATTTTATTGAAATTTTTTGAGACTATCTGATAGGGTTTTTCAATTTTCAAAACTTTTTTGGAACCATAGTTGTTAGTATCTTACAATACACGATACGTATCTTAAGTTACGTTTCGATATGGACATAAAACAATACGCATCTTATAGTTGTATCTTTTTGCACCGTATCTTACGATACATTTCGATACACACTATACATGTGATACACGCAATCAAGCTAAACGACATCGTTTTGACCTCTTTTTGTTGTTTTGTTGTATACTTTTTTTGTTCTGCTTGGTTTTATATTGCTTTTTCGTAACGCCTAGAGATCTTTCCTCAAACAAGAAAAAAAAAAGAAAGTGAGTATTTTAAGAAGAGGATGAGAAATGAACACATACAAGAAGTTGAATAAGAAAAAGGAAAAAATTGTTGACATTTGATGACAACGATGATATCAATGCAACTGAAATTAGATATTAAGATGAAAATGGGATAGATTATAAAAATGAATAATTTTAAATTTTGATATTGATGAACTTTGTTGGAAAATTGGATTATTAAATATTGGTTTGAAACTCATAGTATTTATAAATCTTAATTCTTGTATGGTATGAAATTTAAGTTTTTTTTTTTTTTATAAATCAATTATTTCTGGTTAGGTTATTGATTAACTGCTGCATATGCCATAGTTCTTGTGGTAAGGGTTCTACGACCAGTGGTACTGGAAGTCATGGTTTTGGGAATCAGAATTTTGGTTTTGATGGTTTTAGTTGTAGTTGTGGGAGAGATGGTGGAGGTCGTGGTAGTAGGGGCCGTAGATTCCGTAAGTGTACTCATTTTAGATCGAGAATCATACAATGGATTATTGCTATGATCTTCATGAAACCCCTGGGCTAGTTCATCTACTCAGGTCATAAACTCTTTGACTACTCCTCTTACTGCTCCACAGAATTTCAGTGTTCCCGCTACTTTTGTTGCTACTCGTAGTGAAACTATTACTCTTACCAAAGAGAAATATGATGCATTGGTTCACTAGCAATAACATATATCATTAACTAATACTGCTAGCGTTGCATATTTAGGTAACATATGTTTTCCTTTATCTTTTTCTATCCCATGGCTAATAGATTTGGGAGCTTCAGTACATATGACTGGTAAGTCTACTTCGTTTTCTTCTCTAAATTGCTAGTCTTCTAAATCATTAGTTGTTGTAGCTGATGGTCACTCATGTCCTATGGCTAGAATTGACATAGATCATCCTATTTCATCTTTTCATCTATTTTAAGTACATTACACTCTTAAATTTTCTTTTAATCTCTTGTTTGTTAGCAAACTTAATAAAGCTCTTTACCAACAAGCTCTAGCTTGGTTGGTACATCCTCTACCTTCCCATATGGGAGGATGAGGGTTTAAGTCCCCTTAAGGGGGAAAAAGTGTGTATGTGTGTGTGTGACTTACCTATCAAAAAAAAATTAATAAAGTTCTTCATTGTTATGTAACATTTTGTCCTTCATATTGTATTTTCTAGTATCTCAACTCGAAGATGATGATTGGTGGAGGTCATGAGGAGGATGGTCTTTATTATATTGATCACTCATCTGCCCCTACAAAGTGTAAAACATGTAATGTTGGTCTCTCACTTCATCAGTGACATTATTGTCTTGGTCATCCATCACTATGGTCTTTGCAAGTTTTGTTTTCTTCTTTTAAATCTACGTCTAATTGAGAATGTGAAGCTTCCCAGTTAAATAAGCATCATAGGGTGTCTTTTCCTTTGAGGCAAAATAATCATCAATCCACTCCTCTTAAGTTGGTTCATTCTGACATTTGAGGTCTATGTAAGCATAAATGCCTATTAAGGTTTTCTTATTTTGTGTCTTTTGTGAATGATTGTTTAAGAATCACGTGGATATTTTCAATGAAAGATTGTTCTCAAATTTCTTCCATTTTTCAATTATTTCATAAAGAAGTTGCAACTTATTTGTCATAATATTCATGTTTTACAATTTGATAATGCCTTAGAAGATATTAAAGGTCCTCTTCAGTCTTATTGTGATGCTCATGATATTATACATAAATCTTCTTGTGCCTACATACCTTAACAGAACAATGTGGCTCTTCTTGAGTTTGCAAGAACTCAAATAAATTTTTGGGGATGTTATTCTTATTGCTTCTTATCTCATTAACCATATACCCTCCTCTGTCCTTCGCGGCTGTATTCCTTATTCTATATTTATATTGTACCCTACACATTGTTTTTATTTCCTTTTTACCTCAATTTGTGTTTAATTGTGTATGTTTTGTGCATGTTTTCACTCCAATGAATGATAAATTGGCTCCTCAAGCTGTTAAATGTGTCTTTGTGGGTAATTCTAGGATTTAGAAAGATATAAATATTGGACTCCTCAATCTCATCATTATGTCATCAGTGTTGATGTTACACTTTTTTAAGGTGCCTCTTTTTTCTCCGCTTATGGTTCCTCTATCGTTAATGGTATTTTGGGTCCTCTTTTATTCCATTACCAGCTCTGTTTTTCTTTTTTCTTTTTTTGTTGTTGTTATATCTAGTAGTATTCCCCTATCTCTGCTACAAGAGTCCAAACCACTATAAGTGTATTACCGTCGTGCATCAACAAGAAGAAATAATGACTTGCCTACTCCAACCGTGTGTCATATTCATCCGCTTTATTGCACCGTATGATGTTCCTTCTTCAGATCTTCCTATCGCTCTTTGAAAAGTTTACTTGTTCTTGTACCTACACTATTAACAAAGTTGTTTCTTTCTCCCAAATGTCTTCCCAATTTTGTTCTTGTGCTACTATTTTGTCTTCTATTTTTATTCCTCATTCTCATATTCAGCCATTTGAGTCTCCTAGTTAGATGTGTGCTATGGATGAGGAGATGTCAACTTCAAAAAATGATACGTAGAAGTTAGTTGATCTGCCTCCAAACAAACATGCAGCGGGGTGTCAATAGGTGTATGCAATTATCATCCCGATAGTACCATTGAGCATTTAAAGGCTAGCAACCAAGGGTAATACCTAAACCTTTAGCATGAATTATTTTGAAACCTTCTCTCATGTTGCTCCTCTCACACAACTGTTCGAGCTTTTTACTATTGGTGGCAGTTGTTAAGGGTTTGCCACTTTATTGGCCTGATATTAAAAATGTCTTTCTTCATAGTGATCTTTAAGAAGAGCTTATATGGAGCAACCTCCAAGGTATGTTGCTTAAGGGGAGTTACATAAAAATAGTCTCCAAGAGATTAGTTGGATAAATTCAATCTGATCTCTAATGCGCATGAGTTGAAAAGAACGATGTATGATCATTCAATGTTTGTGAGGCATAGGGAGGAAGGTAACAATTTTCTTGTAATTTATGTTGATGATATAGTAATTAATAGTAATGATGAGGGTATACACTTGTTGAAACTTCATTTGAACAAACATTTTCATATGAAAGACTTGGGTCAACTATGTTATTTCTTGGGTATTGAAGTTGTCAAGTCTAAAGAAGGGATAGCATTGTCTCAAATGTTCTTGTTCTTCTTGATGAGACTAATATGATGGATGCTAAACCAGTTGACAGTCCAATGAATCCAAAAACCAAATTTAGTAGAGATAAAAGGACATTGTTTTGATGATTCAAAGAGATATAGAAGACTTGTTGATAAACTCATTTATTTGACTATCACACAACCAGACATTGACTTTGTTGTAAGAGTGGTTAGTCAATATATGCAAAGTCCTAAACAGTAGCTTGGAAAGTCGTATGTCGTATCCTCAAATATTTGAAGGGTGCTCTTGGGCACCATGATATATACAATTCTTACTTATCAAAAAAAAAAAAAAAGGGTTTAGTTATGAAGCCTTCGGATAGTCTATAGGTAAATGGTTTTTTAGATATGAATTGGGCAGGTGATCATCTACACAGAAGATCTGTATCAAGATTTTGTACTTTTGTGGGTGGAAATCTTGTCACATTAAAGAGTAACAAATAAAATGTGGTTGCTACATCTAGTGCAAAGGCTGAATACACAACTATAGCTCACAAAGCTTATGAGATGATGTAGGTGAAATCACTTTTGAAGGAGATGGGGTTTTCTAATGAGAAGCCATAAGGATGTATTGTGATAATCAAGTTACCATATACATTACCAGTAATCCTATGCTTTACGAGGGAACCAAGCACATTGAAGTTGAATGTCATTTTGTTCTGGATATAGTGATGAGGAAACAAATTTTTACATCATTTGTTAGGTCGAGTGATCAATTAGGAGATATGTTACTAAGGCAGTAAGGGAAAATTTTCTGATCTTTGTAACAAGTTGCACACGACAGATATGTATGCTCCAACTTAAGGGAGAAAGTTAGAGTTATTACTTGTGTTTAAGTAGGGCCTATTTTGTAATGCTCTCATTATTTATATATAAAGAGCTATCTCACCATTCAAGGGTGTGAAGCCACTTTCTTTCCCTAAATTTCTTTTCACTCTTTACAATTCCACTTATATAACTACCACAATCAATAATATGTTGTCCAGCTTGGTCGCCACAACTAACCAGCCTTTTAAATTAAAATATGCCACCATATAAAAGATTATTCAACTCCTTGTAAAACGTAAGATCATCTTACTCATGTCGAAGAAGTGCATATATAAGCTCTAGTAGTTAAACAAGTGCTGAATATTGTTAGGTCTTTCAGGCTTAGATATTGTTGGGTTGCGTGGCTAAACTTTAGTGGAGATTTTGGGGTTTAAGGGTTCATTAAAGGTGTAGGGAAAGAGCGAGGGTTTGAGACTTTAATTAGGTAACGAAAAAGAAAGTTTCAGGGATGCTCTTTAAGTGTTGTGAACAATATCTTTAGCTGCTTTGGATGCTTCTGTTATGCTATAGTTGAATGATTGAAGGAGGAATGGGTTAGGCTTGTTCAGTAGAGTTATAAGAACAAAACAAAGGATAATCAAATATGGTTTTGCCTTCTAAAGCTTTATACTGTAGATTGTAGAAAATTTGAAGCAAGTAAAAAGAGAAGTGCGAGAAGAAACTAGAAATCACTCATAGGGTTAGGCATCACACCTAGGGTTTGAATTGCATCACATAATTAACGAAATGCATAATTGTTGGAGAACTTATAAACTTTTTCTCTCTTGCCTCCTTCCAACTATCGTATTTGTTGGTGTCATATTAGGTATTCAACCGGTCTCGAGTCCTCAAGTAAGGGAATCAAATACTCGACTCACTCACACCGTATAGTTATGGGGGGCCTCAACAGTCGTATAGTTAGTGTCCAGTCTTATTTGTTGTCCTTAACTTTCACTGTTTTGGGGCTCCCCTGGCTGGACTTTCTTGGCCTCGACTCATTTCAGCTAACATGGCCCATGCCTTCGCGCTCGCTGGCATTCGCATTAGACTTCTAAGGGGAAGGCTTACTCTGCTACTTGTTGGCTATGCTAGGGTAAATACACATTCAAATACATATTCAGATAATAGTCTACATTGGGCAACACTTGTGACAGAGACCTTAAAACTCCGTCCCCACTGCCCCGCCCCCAACCAAAAAATAAAAAATAAAACAGTCGAGAAAGAAAAGAAAGAAGAGGAAAAATTCCCTCTGTCAGCCATTCTTTCAGAGTTGCATTTTGTTTCAATTAATAATTAAATAGACAAAACTTGTGTTGCATTCATTAAGAAGAACAATAGCCATTGGTTTTGCTGGCTCTATATCTACTTATTTTTCAGAAATCCCATGAGCAAAATCTTGAATGCTCGATTGGTTTGCAAATTTTAGTGAGCAGGACAAAGCAAAGGAAACATTTTTTTTCTTGTTTGGCTGCCATGGAAAATAGGTAAGAAAAGTGAGAAAATTTATAATTTGACATGTCTATTTGCTTTCTTTTTCATGGTGACCTATTATTAATAAATTAAAAAAAAAGTTAATTACACTTTATTATCCTATAATTTAGTCCCGATTTCAAATAAGGTTCTTCATTATCAATTAAAACAATTTTGTCTACCAATTTATAACTTCATTTCAATTGAGATCAATTACAAACGGCCGTCCCAAATCGTTATCGACAGTCGCTTACGTGATTACATTTTAATACCCAATAATTTCATACGAGTTTTACCCTATAATTTTATATGGGTTTCAAATGTGGTCCTATAATTTTAATTAAACAATTACACGTGTGATACATGAGCATGTGTCATTAGCAATTTGAGATGGTAGTTCGCAATTGGCTTCAATTAAAATAGAAATAAATTGGGGGACTGAGTTGTTTCAATTTATAATGGAGGGCCTTACTTGAAACCGGACCAAACTATAGGTATTAAAGGGTAATCAACCCAACAAAAAATAATAATTATAATAAATTTTAAATTTTATTCAAGTAAAAGAGATCAAATTCGCATTTCTTTTCCTTCCTCGTTTTTCACTGATCCGCGAACTAAATGGTAACTTAATATTTATACAGAAATGCTAATTTTTTCTGTAACAAAAATTGAAAGAGAAAGAAACTAAAACAAAAAGTATGAATGATGACATCAAAGCCGAAAGACAATACAATGTATAACCGGAAATACCAATTCACAGCATCAATAACACAAATCCCAAATATAAAACAGCTGCATTTCCATAAAACAAAGTTAAGAGTTTTATAAATACATATATATATATATATATAAATAAAGATATTACCCGGCAACGAGGCGACAGCCGTCCAGGTACCGCTGCTGATGACGACCAGTGCGGGCCACCAATTCAGACATTTCCCTTATAGCCCCCTTTCAATCATATAATTTTCAACTTCATCTTCTTTTACCATCTCGGAAGGAACCTATTTATCACTCTCCCGTTTTCGCAATATTGCTTCCACAACAAACGAATCCCTCGCAATGTGCTATCTCACCGCCATCAATCGGTGGCCGGAGACCAAGAAATGAAAGAAGAGGCAACGGAGGTCCAACCTGTTTCTTTCCTGTTGTAGAGAGAGAAAGAAAAGTGTTTTTTAATGCTAGCGCAGGGATCGGAGCTTGGTTTTCGGTGCGGAAGGAGGAAGGTTGTTTCAAGGTCGGTGATCGGTGACAATGACTGCAACAATTTTGAATCATGCAGCCTCCTGGAAGACCTTTGAAGTTCTTTTATTATTAGTTGTTTTTCTTATACAATTGTTGTGAGGAGGGAATTGAACTCGCCCCGTGAGGAGTGGACACTACTTTGATCGAATCCTAAAAGGGCTTTTACATTTCTAATAAAAATATTTAACAATAATTATTAGGTAAATCGGATTAGTTTACCATGACATCATTCATCATATTTTTTTTAATTTAAATAATAAGATAAAATATATCTATTAATTACAAAAATATCTTGACGTATCATTTTGAATACCAACCGCTTCTAATATTTAATAGAGTCGTTCGGCCATAACTTTATAAAAAAAATAAAAATTATTATCTGATTTACACTCAAACGTGTTAGAACTTCTTTAATGCTAAATATCATTTTATTTATGCTAATTCTATATTTTAGCATTGATACAGTACAAAAATGTTAAATTTTGAATATTCTGCTTTAATGCTAAAATCTTATTTTTAGCACAACATATGACATTGTGAACTTCACTTCTCATACTAGCAACCAAAATAAGTTAAGTGTGGCTAACACAGAGAAGTAAAATAGTTTAAGCATGGATCCTACCTTAGATCTTCTCCATTTTACAATTTCAACTAACCCGACATGAAAAAATATGGGCTCTACCTTCCATACAACCATAATTCATTGAAAAAACTTTAACTACTTTCCAGGATGCCAAATATGGCATTATCATTTTTTGACAAGTCAAATGGCATGGCATTGGAAGCAATATTTTTTACATTCTTGTCAAATTTTGAAATTGGCATCGCATTTGGCACATGCATTGGAGAAGCTCTAAACACAACAAGTCTTTTAATTATTTTGTGACTAAAGCACCTCTCTAACTAAATTACCGTGAATATTTTCAAAAAGCTTTTCAAATTTGAAAATTTAATAACTTCTATAATATAGATCTGTTTTTAATCAAATTTATATATTTTAGACTTTAAAAATTGAGATCTACCAAACAAGAATTATATTACATATGAAATTTTGAAAAGAAAAAAATCACTCCAAAACAGTAAAATTTCATCTAGTGAAATTGTAAAAATTTAAAGTTTCATAAAAATTAAGAAAACTCTCAATTGTTATTAGTTTAGTTGAAATTTTGTGAGACACATGTTGGATGGTTAAAAAACCAATACTTAAATTACTGGTGATTGAAAATTCACTAGTTGTAAAACTATAAAATTTTACAATCCCATATACTTATATTTTCGCTACTTAATTCTTCCTATCATTCTTCTTTGATGGATCAAACATATAATTTTTTATATGAAAACAAGTAAGATTTGGTATTTGTAACTCAATGAAATCAAAGTCAACTGAATGAAAATTTATGGTTTTTGATGCAAAGCTCTATACCAATCAATAATGGCAAACATGGACCATGTCTCACAGAACTCTTTGACATTGAATCGACCACAATTCTGCTTTCGTGTTGAACTTTTTGAGATTGAATCCATTAGTATCCGGAGCGACAAATGACGATCTAGACATCTAGTAAAGTTTGTAAAGTTCAAAAAAAGACTTGTTTAGGCAGAGATGGTTGGGGTGGCCTTGTGTTAGACCTTTACTGAGTTGACATGGAGGCATGGAGAGGCAATTCCTGCCTTGGTGGCATTGGCATAGGCATGGGGAGGCATGCTATGCCTTGGAATGACATTCGGGACTTGGAATGTTATTCAGAGTACAATACTCTGAATAACATTCGGGAGTGGGAATGATTTTCAAAAGATGGGATGTCTTGAAGGATATGTCAAAAATATTCTAAGTATTGGAGGGATACTTAGAAATTTTAGAGTTGGTGCAGCTTGTGTGCAGGACTTGGGCACAGCAAAGGCTAAGGCAGCACTTTGTGAACAGTTTGGCGCATGGATTGCCTTTGGCAAGGCAAATGCGCGCAGGAGAAAGAACTAGTTCTGCAAAGGGTTGTATCCACTCCTATCAGGTGGACAAATCTTCATAAGACATATATAGGGGGGAGTACCTCCTTGAGGCGCCCATGGGCGAGTGGCCTATGCGACTAAGGAAGACCAAGACATGTGGGGGCATGGTTTGGCAACGGGGGCTGACACGGAAGCATTGGCTGGGTCAAGTGGTGCGAGGGTTCAAGGTTGACTACACATAGCTATGTCTTTGAGTGAGGGCTCAGGGTGGCATTAGTGTTGGCAGTAGTTGGCAGCAGTTGGCAGTGGTTAAGCAACAATTACTGGGTTGGCAGAAAACAAGGCTGGCTAAGGGCAGCCAAGAGTAACCACCTGCTGTGTTGGCACATTGATCCAAGGGCTCATATTGTATGCGGCAAAGGGATGCACGGATCCTCACAGGTGGCGCATTGATCCAAGGGCTCATATTGTGTGCGAAAAAGGGATGCATGGATCCTCACAAGTGGCGCAAATCCAAGGCTTCAAATAGCCCTAGCAATTGGGGACGCAACTGCAAGGCACAGATGGCAGTCTGTGACAAACCCTAGCAGTTGGGGTGTAACTGCAGGCCATGTGCATGTCACATGCACGCACATGGGCGGTTGAGATTTCTGGCTATATAAAGAGGTGCGAGGTCTCTTGTAAAGGGTAAAGAGAGCAGGCAGAGAGAGCAAGGCAGAGAGATTGTAGCACACTGGTGTGTGTCTCTTTGTGTATGCTAAGTGTCTTGTATTCTTACGGAATCCGATTCCTTTGTATTCATAATTCTGGTGGGTTAGTGAATAAAAGGTTGGGGCTTTTTTTCCTGTACGTTTCCGTGTCTTCTTTCTTATTCCACTGTATTAAACACTATGTGTGTGTTGGTGGGTGTTTTGAGTGGCTGGTTGTCCGGTGACAACGCCATCACAGGCGAAAATTTGTTGCTTCAAATTAACCTTGTGACACCTTAGATGGTGGTTGTCGAGGTGGTCATTGGTGGTGAGTGTATGGACAGTCACGGTGGTTGATGGTAGTTGCTGGCAATGGCGGACGATTTTTGGTGATAGGAATTTGAAAACCAACTTGAAGGTGCCTTGGCAAATATTTTTCAGAAGTGTGTGGGTTGGGTGAATTGATACATTATATAGCAACATTCTCGCCTTTTAAAAGTAATAGAAATGACAATCCATCAAAATAGACACGAGTTTAAAAAACAACATTATCGATTGTCATGCAGCTCAAAAGTGAAAACTGCATGTAGTTCACAATAATTTAGTATCATGTCAAGGGACTTAATACTAATTAACTTTAAAAAAATTCTTACAATTATACGATTTCAAGTATATTTATACAAGTGATAAACATTTTAAACAAATAAAAATGTATTAAATCTAATTTAAGTAAAAAGAGTACTAATGATCTTTTTATTACTAAAAACATTAGGAATAGTTACACTGACTTCCACTGAGTTACCTGATAATTACAAAGACCTCGCATGTGTGCTCTAAAATTGCACTGACCTTCCCTCACTTTATAATAATGACAATATACAAATTCTTCCTCTGTACAAAATCTGTCATTGAAGGTGTTAGGTTTTCAACTAATTTTTTTATGTGAGTAAAATACCATTGTATATTACATTGACCTTTCTTATATTTTAAAGAGAGGTCAAAACAATTATCGCTAAGAGTAAAATAGTAAATTATTATTTTTCGTTAATATTTGTCTCCCGACAATTCTAACTGTAAACACTCAATGCATATAGCATGTATACGGGTTAAGTCATACTTAATTGTGGAAGAAACTCGTAAATAGTATATTGCTTGTTGTTACGAGCCAAACACTGAATTCTAGGCTTCCGTGTATGTTTCCAAATCTCACGAAGTTACGCAGGGTTGGCTACTAGAGTTACTCCTTTAATCTTCACGTTCCAAACCCACCACAGAAGAAAGACTAGAGAGAAAATGTACTGTATCTCACAACCACATTATGCAGGCCACATATCTACATATTTATTTAAGATACATATAAAATTTTGTTAGGATTCAAAATACTGATCTCTATCAACACATGATAGAGACGTATTTGAATAAGGATAGGAACTTATCCTATCAGCCACTTAAATGGGTCAAAGCTCATTCTCTAGTGGGCGGATCTTATTCAGATATGGGTTGATCCAAAACCCAAAAACTAACATCTCCCACTCGCCCACATAGGGCAAGTTATCTCTATAATTTCTCTCAATCTCTTATTTCCTCATCTCCTCAAATAGAAAATGGAACTTGCGACCTCACAAGAAGAACATATAACCTCAAAAGCGTAGTTATCAAATTATCACTTGACCAATAAAAATGCATTACTCGGAGCATCTTGAATATGCCCAAGATAATTTAATTACATCGGATCTAGCACTCTTCAACCCCTCAAGGAAGCAGTGCTACACCCCTAATATGTAATGCACTCATAACTCGTATCGTAGACAAACACGACACAGTCGTCTGGGTTATGAGTCACACTATCATGGTGTAATATCAAATCTTCTTCCCTGAGCGTTCATATCAATCAGATTAGACTCAACCGCTTTCCCAAAGACGTCCCATGAGACGGTATCTTCTGTCGTCTTTGGGAAACATTCTAAAGTAGCAACATCGAATATCCTCTTCATGACAGAGTCTTAGGTTAAACAATGGCATAAGTAGGATCCAATGATCCAAGTGGCTTACACAAAAATGAAGCATGGATTCATTCATCGCTCCCACTATCAGTCGATACAGCACATATAGTATGAAATGTATGTTATGGTGTCATCCCACAAATGGGTATGTCACTGAAAAAATAAGCAAAGGGCGTCATACGAATTTGGGTCTAGTCCCTAACATGCACCTAACCTATGTTTCAGCCCAATCACTGTCTAAGCGCTTGCCTAAAATCTCACATTCGGCTATAACAGGCTTCATTGAATTTGTGAAAATACTCCATGATTGACCTATACGTGAAGGTCTCATCTTAGCTCTAAATAAAGTGACATATAGCATTAAATGCTTGTGAATATATCTTGATCACCTTCTAGGTGCCATAAATATAAATGTCTTAGCTCGCTATGTAACCGCCATAGACATCAATGTCTCATCTTGCTCACTATCTTAGCGCCAAAGTGAATCACCCGTGTAGGTGGGTCGACTCTTAGCCTGGTGACATATAAGAAGGATGTACACAATAATAACAATCACTTCATCAAACAACATATGTAAAGGAATGTATATCATAATAATGTCAAATAACAAAATAAAGTACCCATACATATCAAATACGAAGTCCCATACTCCTAACATGAGATAAAAACAAATCTCTGGCAATGGGCTTGGTCAATAGATCAGCCACCATACTGCCTATGGAGATATGTCTCAAGACCACTTCCCCTTGTGCAACCATGTCTCGAATGTAATGGAAACGAATGTCTATGTGTTTGAATTTCCCATGATACTTGGGATCGTTTGCATAGACTAGGCTAATGTGCTATCACAATAGACAAGCACAGCCTCATCTCTATAGGTCGAAAAACTCATCCTCTACAAAAATCTTCTCAACCAAACAATCGTTGAACAAGCTATGTACTCTGACTCCATCGTGGATAATGCTATGCATGTTTGCTTCTTGCTATACCAAGAAATAGCTTCTCCTCTGAGTATAAAAGCATAGCCTAAAGTGGACTTTCGTCTATCTCTAACTACAGCCGAATTTGCATCAGTTGTACCCTCTTAGTCTCAGGTCTCCTACCATGGTAGCATAAAGCTGATATCAACTGGTCCCACGAAGGTACCGAAAAATCATCTTCATTGCCTTCTAGTGATCCGGACTAGCGTTACTCTGGTAATGACTTGACTATACCAACTTACATGGCTAGATGTCTGGACGTGTGCACAACATAGCATATATCAGACTCCCTATTACAGTTGCATAAGGCACAGTGAACATCCGGTTCTTTTCTTCATCATTCTTAGGACACTGGTCTAGGCTTAAGATGCATCCATTTTCCATTAGGAGTGTCAATGGGTTTGGAGTGATGCATATAAAAACGCTCAAGAATCTTCTTTATATAAGTCTCTTAGGACAAACTAAGAAGTCTCTTTGAACTGGTCTCTCATGATCTTAACTCTCAGCACATAATTTACTTCACCCATGTCATTCATCTCAAAAATAGAGGACAACCTACTCTTTAGTGGCGACAATGGAATCCATATCAATCCCAGCCAAGAGAATGTCATCGACATAAAACGAAAGGATAAGAACATTTTTCTTAGATCGTTTCAGATACAAGCAATGATCTTCTTCAATCATCTCAAAACCAATGGAGGTAATGGCATGATGAAATCGAAAATACCACTGCCTGAACGATTGTTTAAGGTCATAAATGGAATGAGTGAGACTGATAAACTTTATGCTTTGTCCCTTGACCAAAAAACCTACTGGTTGATCCATATAGATCTCTTCGTCTAGTTCTTCATTGAGAAATGCAGTCTTAACATCCATTTGATAAAGCTCTAAGTCCAAATGCACTACAATAGCAAGAATGAGGCGAATAAAGGCAAAACCTCAGCCACTAGGAGAGAATGTTTCTTCATAGTCTATACCCTTCCTTTTGGGTATAACCCTTTCGCCAGAAGACTTGCCTTATACTTGTCAATTAAACCATATGTTTGGCACTTAATTTTCAAGACCCGATTTGTTTCCAATGGTTTTACTGCCTTAGAGGAAGGTCAACTGACTCCTATAACTTGTTCTTCATTATGGAACTCATCTTATCTGGCATAACAACCATCCACTCATTCTTAGTATGTGAGGAAAGCGTTTCTTCCAAAGAAAGCAAACTTTTCCTCATCTAATGTAGCACAAAAGAAAGCATCCCTTCAATCCCAAAATGACGACGGGGAATATTTCCTCGTTTGCTTCGACACACTTGAGAATCCTAAGTTTCTAAGTGGTTGCTCACTCCCACTAGGACTGAAAACCACTCCCTACTATCTTTAGTGATTACTAGATAAGGAACTAATTCCCTACCCTCGCTTGAAAGATGGTAAGATATCTTCAGTCTCCTTCCAACTTATAGAGGTCAAGACTCTCATTTGTATCGCCTAAATCATTCTCAATGAAATTCACATCTCGTTACTCTTTTTCAGTTCTTCCTCTATCAGGATGTTCACCATACATAACGTAGCTTTTTGAGCTTTTAGAATATCTTATAAAGATATGTTTCCTAGCTCTATGGCCCAACTTCCCGTACTTATGGGATGCGTCGTTAACATAACCTGTAGATCCCCTATGTGCGCAAATGCTCCAAATTGGGTTTTTCGCCTTTCCAAGATTCATAGGGGATGGAAGAAACCGACTATGAAGGCACACGATTTAGGATATAGGCTGCAATCAAAATAATATCCCCCCAAAATAAAATTGGGAGGTTAGCTTGCGCCATCATACATCTAACCATATATAGAAAAGTTTTATTCATTCTTTCTACAACACCATTTTGTTGCGGCATGTGTGGAATAATCAATTGTCTGCGTATCCCCTTTTCCTCACATAGTTCCTTAAACTGATCAGATAAATACTCGCAGTCCTCTGTTTGTTCAAAGGGTTTTTAAACTCTTTTCTTTTTGATTCTCAACCTCTGCTACAAAGCGCTTTGAAACAATCCAAAGGCCTCATAGCGGTGAGCAATTAGATAGACATATCCATATTGCTTGTAGTCAACTATAAAAGTGAGAAAATATGAGGCAATATGACGTGCTGACTTGTAGTCAACTGTAAAAGTGAGAAAATATGAGGCGTTATGTACAGTGCCTTTATATTCATAGGCCTACAAATGTTTGAGTGAACTAACTCAAGCGGTTGAAGTAGCTCTGGCAGCCTTACCAAAAGGCTTTCTACATGCTTTTTCAGCCAAACATGACTCACATATAAGTAAGGTCAACCTCAGCGAGTGAGCCCAAAAGGCCTTCTCTAGCTAATCGGGTCATCCTATCACAGTCCTATATGCCCAAGTCTAGTATGCCAAGTAATAGAATTTATATTCTTATTAGCATTAGCAACATATGATGAAGATAAAGATGAATCAATTAAATCTAAACAGATGAAATTATTCATTAAATAACCATGTCCAAAAACAATACCATCTAATAAAATATCCATTCCTACCACTACCAAAAGAAAAAATATAACTAAAATCCATAAGTGCAGTAACTGAAAGTAAATTATGCTAAATTTCAGGTACGTATAGTACGTCATGTAAAAACAATGTGCGCCCAGTGCGTAGTTGGAGTAGATACGATCCTACTCCTAATGCTTCTTCACATGCACTATTTCCCATATACATGCAATGGGAATTATTTGGAACTCTGCGATAGTCTACGAAACCCCGATCTATCTCGAGTCACATGTTTCGTTGCTCCTAGTGTTTGTAATCCTAATGAGAGGACAGTATCAATAAAAAGTATATGTGAACTTACACGAATGTAGAGATTGTTCAGTTCAGAAGATACCTTCTTCGGCTTCAGTGCAATCACGAGCGAATTGGCCCATCTTCTGGCAGTTATAGCATTTCACCTTGGTCATTTTTTTTCTTCCCACCACGCTTGCCTTTGCGGCGCTTGGTGTCATTTCCCGTCTTAAGTGCCTTTGCACCATTCTGCCCAGATTTGCCATTTGCTTTGTGCTTTGTCCCACTGGTTTGGCACCTACCACCCTAGGCAACAAGTGTGCTAGTCCTTGGTCGCCTCTTAGCACTCCTGTTTTTAGCTCACAATGGCGCAAGTTATCACTGAAGTCTTTGATATTCTCATTATAGGTCATGATCTGTTTCATGTGAGACCATGAATCTGGCTAGTGACCTTATCACAACTTGTAAGTTGTTGCTAATCTATAACGGATATTCCTAACAGCTCTCAAATTACGAATCATACTGGACATCACCTTAAGATGTTCAGTCATCATATGCTTGGGATCCTTACAGTACACCTCGAACTTCAAAACAAGAATTTTCAGTCTCGTAGTAGATGTACCACCAAAGTCAAACTTAAGCTAGTCCCATATCTCCTTGGCTGTTTGAAAAGTCTCATACTCTCTAATAAGGTCGTCGTGCATGCCGCTTAGTATAGTAAAACGCATACCACGATCTTTTTCGAACCAAGTCTGATAGGTTTCAAGGTCGCGACGATATTGGGTCGTAGTGCCTTCCTCGGGTCAGATCATGGATGTAATACCCCGACCTAATAAATTGGGCAATCCCGTGTAAGACATCAAGCATGAAATTAGTTAATTAATAACTACTTATTAATAAAAATAAAAGTAAAACATATATTTATAAATATGTATATATAGGTATATATATGTGCAACTGTGTATATATATGTATATATGGGTGTGTGCTGGCATGTGTGTGCTCGCATGAGAGGATAAGGATTCGATGAATTTATGTTATGTCAATTAGAGAGAGAGAGAGAGAATGAGTTGGTTGCAGAGAAAGAGGGGCGGTGGGTGAACTAAATATACAAGTGTGAGTGTTGTGTGTGTGTGTATATATATATATATATATATAGTAAGTGTATTGAATAAGAAGGATATAGAAAGAACAAAGGAAAGCTGAGGAAGGAGGAAACAAAGCAAGTTACGGCTGAAAAGGAGATCAGTGGCTAAAAGAAGAGGTAAATTCCCTCACTATGAAAGTTTTCATGTTGCTTAGTTATTTCAATTTAAAACTATCTATATGAGATTATATGTCTATAACCAATAGTGTATATATATATATATATATATATATAGTAAGTGTACTGAATAAGAAGGATATAGAAAGAACAAAGGAAAGCTGAGGAAGGAGGAAACAAAGCAAGTTACGGCTGAAAAGGAGATCTGTAATATCCCGACCCGGGATACCGGGTCACATGACACGCATTACGAGGAAAGAAAATTATATATATATAATTAATTAATTATTACATTAATTCATTAGGTATAAGAATTAATAGTTATATGTATTAATTAAATGTATATATATGTATATATATATATATATATTTAATGAATGAAATATGGAAATATGAAAAAGATGAAAAGTAAAAGGTGAACAAGTGTGAATAAGTGTGTGTGTCGGCTAGTGTGTGTGTGTGTCTTGTATATATATGTGTATATGTATATATATGTATATAATATGTATAAATATCTTAGGGAAAATTAAATGCAAAGTTGAAAAGAAAAAGGTAGAATTTATGGGATGGGAAGTCTATGTAGGGCTAGAGATCAGAGTGTAGAGAGAGAGAGATAGCTGTAGAGAGAGAGAGAGAGAGAGAGAGAGAGCATGAAGAGAGAGAGAGGTCGGCTACCTTGTTTTAAAAGCCAAACATGCAAAGCATGTTGATCTCTCACGAAGAAACCAAAAGAAGAGGAAAACTGAGGAGAAGAGAAGAAGGATTAGAGCAAGAAAGAGGAGGAAAACCAACCAAAAAGGTGAGAATGTTCAAAACTGTCAAAATTCTCTCTCTAGAATTTCTCTACATATGAACTGATTTAAAGCTTCCATTTTATATATATAATGTTTAGAACACATCCAAACCTTAACAAGCATGAAAATCTAGCTTAAAAACACCTAAGATTGCATGACCCATAAGCCACGGCCATGGATGGACCTTGCTCAAGCAGGTTTGAATCCGTGATGGCTAAACTATGGTTAGAGTTTTGGAACCCCAACTAGACACCAAGGGTGTTTTAAAAACCCATGTACGCGACCACGAAGCTCAAGAAATGGCCACCAAACGTAGGTTGCAGGTTACGGGTTTCACAACCCAACCCTTTAAAACTTGGTTTAAATCAACACTAAGGAATGAAAACTTGATCCCCATGAAGAGGGGATCACAACAAGCCAAAAAGCATGAAAAACCATTGAGAAATGAACCTATACGACCGAGATGACAGTTCGGGTTATCATGGTTTAAACCCAATGTTTTAACCATATTCGAAGCCCTAAAGTGATGCAAAAACATGTATTTAGATGTTAGAAATTGATTGGAAAAGAAAGCAGAGAAAATGGGTGTCCAAAACACCACGAAATTCAAAAGAAAAAAATTAGGGTTTCGGTGTGAACAGTGTCGATCTCGTGGGGAAGACGACACTGTTCGGGTCGGTCGGGTCGGTCTACGGGTCGGCTACGGATCCGGGTCAAATCCGGGTACGGGTTAAATTAAACGGTGGCGTTTAGATGTTTGAATTTTTAAAATTTTAAACCCTTAGGGCTGACGTCATCATGACGTCAGCATTATGTGGCAGACCGGCTAAACCGGTTGGTTTGCGACTGAACCGGACCGGTTCACTTAAAGTCCAATTGAACCCTTTGGTTTATTTAATTAATTAAAAATAAATAAACCAACACTTTACCTATTTATGGATTGACCCCAGAAGTTTGTAGAAATGCTACTATGGCCCAAATTTTAAGAATTTCGTTCAATTACACCCCTGGAAAAATATTTAAAATAATTAAATAATTATTTTATAATTAAGGTAAAATTACTATTTTACCCTTGGCTCATAAATAAAGCAAATGAAGTCCAAATTAAGCTTATGAATAGTATATTTTTACTATTTTGGACATTCTGAGACTAATGGTAGGGTCCGTTTTACGAGACGAGGCCCGAAAAATAAAGTCACGTAAGGGGTAAATGACCAAAATACCCCTGACCCAAAATTTACAAGTTATTAGTGTATTCTTACTATCTCGGACCTTCTGAGTCCAATGGTGAGGTCCACGACACGAGACGGGGTCCCAAAAAATAAAGACACGTAAAGGGGTAAAAAGACCAAAATACCCCTGGTACCCCTAAAGCCAAAATGAAATCAGAGAAGGTCTAAGTTAACTTTCTTTGACATCCCGGACTCAAAAATGGAGCCCAAATTACGAAACGAAGTACAGAAAAATATGACACTTAGAACGATAAAATGGCCATTTTGTCCCTTATATATAAAAGTCTGAATTAAATATTAGGAAAGCCTAAACCGACTTTCTTGGACACTCCGGACTCAATGGTAGAGTCTATTCGACCTAAAGAAATGTCTAAAATAAAAAGACATAAAATTTGATGAATAACATCTGTTAGATGACTATGAACTGAAATGTTGCCAAAGAACTAAACTGAGGCAAATACGAGAAATGAAATACGAAAAGACACGACACGTAAACATGTTAAGTAAATAACTTTAAATTAAAGTTAATGGAACTCCCAGAAGAGTATGATTGTAGAAATCTATTTTTCTTGACACGGTAAATTGTGTTTTAAACAGAGAATTAACTAAACACAAAAATGAGCCAAGAACGAGAAGTTACTCCTATGATGACGAGGGCACAACTAGCAAAGGATCCCAAGCAAAAAGTTTTCCGGGAGCAACTGGAAAAACAGCTCCAACTGATTCAAAATCGCATTCGGATTTCCAAAACGAACGAAGTGTGCTGTGTTAGTCCCTTTATTTATAAGACAATAACTAAAGAGCAACTAGCAGCAAGAAAGCTTAAGAAACAGGAGGATACGGAAACGTTGGAAGAATGGCGACAAAGGTTAAAGAAAGCCAAGGGAAAAGCACCCAAATAGAGCAGGACTAAAAGTACAAGGTGAGTAACCCTGTGTTTGAATTGGAGATTTGACTCCATGATTTAAAAAGGGTTTTAAGTATAAGATATGAAGTATTTGAAGTTTCAAATTCAGTATTTACATGATTCAGTTTTTAATTGTTCTGTTTTAGAAATTCATTGTGACATGCTTAGTGATTGGTTTCTGCAACAGTTTTTCCTTCAAATACTTTTCAGCATGTCTAGTTAAAATGCAATTATTGTTAAATATTCTGAATTTGCTTATTTCAAGTATACGAATGTTTATTACGAATTTATGAAAAGTATCTATGAGACAAGTCACATGATAAATGTTTTATAAGATGAATGGTGCATAAGCACTTAGACAGGATTCTGAGTTTTCAGTTGCCCTGTAAAATAGGCAGGATTTTGAGTTTTACGGAACTCAATTGCCCTGTAAAATGCCCGGTAGCAGGATCTAATCCCTCAGGCAGATGAGATATCTCCATAGATAAGTAATATGGGACTCCGGTTCGAAACAGATTCCACTAACGAAAGTGATAAGATGACAAATGATTTGAAAATGGAAGCAAGTTTTATTCTCATTTTCAATATGCATATGTTTGAGTTTTATATACTCTATTTAAGAAATACATGATATGTATATGTTTTAAAGTTCATATGTAAAGGTTTAGCTTAAATGTTTTAAATGTTTTAAGCTACATGTTTTAATGAATGCATATATTCTGTATTCAAGTATACGAACAATTGGCGGTGATTTTTTTACCAACTTTTATGTACTAAACCACTGCTAATTGAAAACCCCATGACGAATACTGGAATTGCTCACAAGCTTAGATTAGCTTACCCGGACTTTGTTCGGACCCCCCCTTTCAGGTAATTAGCAGCAGTCTTGACTTAAGGACGACGATGACGAATCTGCTGATTTTGGGAAGATATGGTTAAATAGTTTCTTTTGATAAATCTATGAACTCTAATAGTACTTTTGTATTAGTAGACATTGTAAGGACATGTAATAAGCCCTCTGGGCAATCGAATATGTATGGTATGAATGTATGAAGTCTTTAAGTTTTTAGTTATACTCTGAATGTGTAACCATGTATGCTATGTATGGAGCGGCAGTACCGAACGGATGTGCATAATTTAAAAATGAGAAAAGAAAAGAAAAAGTTTTTCACGCTTCCGCAAAACGTATGTTGCACATCTATTCGATACCGCTGCATATGCGAGCCTTGTCTCGGGGCACTCGGGTCTCGGGACGGCGATCGCGATCCGGTGATCCGCTTAGGGTGGGTTTCGGGTCGTGACAAGATCAGTGGCTAAAAGAAGAGGTAAATTCCCTCACTATGAAAGTTTTCATGTTGCTTAGTTATTTCAATTTAAAACTATCTATATGAGATTATATGTCTATAACCAATAGTGTAGAACCGAAAACAAGCCTAAACAACTAGACAAAACTAGACCCGTCATTGGAGAATCTCAAAGAAACCTTGAGTTTGAATCAAGTTGAAACAAAGGGGGATTGGTTGCTTGGGGCTGAAACTAGGTTTCATAAGAACTAAGATACCACTGTCCCGTGATCTAAAAGCTCAAAAAACAACCCCCAATGAACGAGTTACAGGTTTCGGTTTTGAAACCGAACCTCACGAAATCACACTACAACTCTAATCTTTGAACGGGATATGGAGCCCTATGACAAGAGGAGAAAAACAAGCCAAGTCGCGTGCCATTTGGTGTAAAATTAAGCATGTACTGAAGGAATATCCGAAATGGCCATGAAAGCTCAATTGAGCTTTTGAGCTCAACTTAAACTATGAAACCGACGGAGAAACCTAAATTAGGATATTTAAGGTTGATTGGGAGTGAAAACAGGAAGAAAAACTAATCAGAAATGCATGAAATAGGAAGGGACATTTTAGGGTTTTCGGGGTCACTGTTCACCGTCTTGAGGAAGACAATGAACAGTAACAGGTCGGTCTTGGGTCGGGTTAGAACCGACCCAGGCGCAATAAAGGTAAGTGATACTGCGTCGTTTTGGGAGGTTTAGTTTTCAAATTAAATATAATTTAGGCCTGTTTGGAAACAATTTTAAGAAATCAAATTGATAACCGTGGCTAGAATAGGATACCCTATCTCCGATCTGCTGCCTTGTCCACTGTTTAGCACATAGAGAAAATCAAAAAATATTGGAAGCTGCAGCCTAAGGGTTTCGAACCCTGGACGTGCCTGCGTGTGGGACTTATCCCACATATGCCAACCATCGTGCCACTGAGGCACTTAATTAAATTTTTGTTTAAGTAAATATATAATATAAAAATAATATAACTTAATTAATTAAATTAATTTAAATTGGTAAATTATTTTCGGTGTCTAAATAAAATAAAAAGATAGTGTAACTCAATATTTTTAGGCATTTCAGACTCAACGGTGAAGTTCGATTTGTGAAATTAAGTCCTGAAAAATATAACACATAAAAACGTAAAATTATGAAAATGCCCCTAGGCTTAAAATAAGCTATAGGTACACAAATTTAGATCTAGAAAAGCCTAAACCAATTATCTTCGACACTCTAGATCTAATAGTGATATCCTTTTGGAGAAAATAAGACCCGGTAACAAACTAAAAAATGACTAATACGCCCTTAAGACTTAAAGAGGCTACCAGAATAAGGTAATTGGAATAGAAAGAGATATAAGTTAATAATTAAATTGTGTGATGCTATAGACAAGAATGTAACCAGACTTTGAAATGTGATTTTAGGAACCTTCAACTAAAGGAAAGATTTTTGAGTAAAAACCTTTGGATTTCAGGTGAGTATTTCCATGTCATGTTTGAGGTGACTTTTGCTATAGATATAAATATTAAACGCTTTTATGACTTATCGATATTTATTGTCATTCCTTTATAGCCCTTGTTAGCAGCTATATTGTATATGTTTTGAATGATCCATCGATAGCTATATTGTCTTTTTTGACTTAAGAAAATGTGTTCGTAAGATACTCAAACGCTATATAGTTTTCTTACAAATATTTGAATTGTTTTAACTGAATACTAAATAAGGAACTCTGATTTGAGTAATTGGAACTGCTATTGATGATTATTTATTTTGGATATGATTTTGATGCTCTAAATAGAACATCTTTCTATGATTAGTCATTATTGAATGGATTGTGATTTATCGAACCCTACCCACGGGGTATATTAGTGGTGAGCCGATATGATATGGCATTATCGAACTAGTTTATTGATCTCAGTCAGCGAGGTCCTAATTTGCTTGCCATAGAAGTCGAATATACTGATTTGAATATGAATATTGAATATAAACTATAATCGAATTTGAATCATCGAACTATGATTTTGGATTGGCTAAAATTGAACTATGATTAAAGATTGAACCATGATTTTGAACCATGACTATGTTATTGAACCATGACTTTAAATCAAAACTATGATTGAACTGTATTATTATTCATTGTTATTAAACTATGTTATTAATCATTGATTTACGATTACCATTGAATTGAGATTTATTGAGACTGAATTTGATACTATTCTCTTATATGTTGTAATTTGAGATGACATATTCTAATGATATATGATTACTGGCATTCCAGTATAGAGTTATATAGTAGTTTTGGAACCCTTGACATATAGGAATTACTCATGAGCTTAGTGAAGCTCATATGGATTTCTCCAATATATTTCAGGTAACTGTACTGGCAAGGAAATAGCAAGTCCACGCAGGATAGGTGAGAGCTTATAAACTATGAACCCTTTTTGTATTAGGATTTTTGTTAGACATGATATAGATACTTTTGGTAATCATGGGATATATATTTGAATTTGATGTCAACTGATTTTGGGAATTTACATCATGTACTTTTGTAGTCACCATGTGATATATATATATATATATATATGAATGACTGGTGTTGAAATAATCATTTTATGAGATGCATATTGATGGCTTCCGCAAAAGAAAAAAAAGAATTTTATTTCGTTGCGTCTGACTAAATGAAAATTAGTAAGGTATTATGCATTGAAAAAGGCCTTGGTAGCCGATCATGAACCCCTAATCTGCATAGGCTGGATTCCAGGTCGTGACAATGGAATTGGTCAATGTTTCCAGGAGCTCTTACTCATTCAGAAGGTATTGAATTTTTCTGTGCCACATGTCATAGTTGGTCCCCACTCGCTTTTCACATTTTGTCAAATCAGCTACGGTTGCCATTTTTCTACATTCAATTTTGTGCAAAGGTTGACATTAGTTGTTATTTGTACATCTTTAATTTGTTCTCAAAAATTAATTTTAAAAATATTACTCTTTACCATAACTTTGGAACCAAAAGTCCACTATTGCTTATAATCAAATCCCATCATTATAGTTCAGGAATATATTTTTCAATTGATTCTTAAACAAATTTTATATTGGGAAGACCATAATCCTCTTTCAATTTAATCCACATGATTATATTTATTACATAAATAAATATTGCGCCATACAATAAAGTGCGCAGGGGCTCCCAAATGGATCCCAATTAACAATTCTGGAGCCTATGCTAAGGTAATTCTTATGTATTATTGTGCAAACAAGAAATTCATTCCTTTACATGGTGGCTTCAAAAACCTTTCTCCTCACAATATATCATATGAAAAGAATCCTATACATTTGATCTACTATAAGCCAAAATAGGGATGCTTGTTTGCACATATACATAAGGACAACCTTAACAATAAAACAAGCAAATATAAGCTCATTCAAAATTGTCAATTTAAAATTCATCCAATCATGCTCACGTATAAGGGTAATTAAATAAGAGGATTAAAACATGCTTTTAAACCTTTCTAGATTGAATTTTTTTTTCGGACTGTAAATTAATTTTAAAATAACTCCAGAAGTTCAAAAATTACACAAAATACATTTTTAGGATCTACAGTGGATGGGAGAGGCTCACTTTTTGGAGGTGTCAAAAAATAGGCCTTAGAAGATGATATATGCGCTCCCACGCTCCCCGCCGATAGTAGGGGTTGCATTCTCTGCAATTTATCTTCTCCAAAAATAAAGTTTGGCCATGGTTGCTGTCAAACTTTGAGACCTTATATCTCACTCATTTTTCAATGAACAATTGTGTACCATATATCCTGGGAAAGCTATTGCGACAAGGAACAATTTGATATAAATTTCATGCATAATAATTAAGATTTTACAGATCGTATTAAAATCCAAAAATTCATACTAAAGTTGTGTTTTCTTAAAAAATCAGAACTTTAAACTCAGATCTCTCACAGATCTGACGGTGGATCGTCATGAAATTTTAAGAGCTACATATTGGATTTATAAAAAACACATCCACCGTGATGGATCGTTCAAAAGGTGTTCTTATAATAATCTTTTAAAAACTAGCTGTGTGGGTTAAATACATAATTTTTTTTAATAAATACCTATGCATACAACGTATATATCAACGAACACAAGCCTATAACTCTGATACGAATGAAAACACTCAATGCACATAGCATGTATACGGGTTAAGTCATACCTGACTGCAGAAGATACCCGTAAATCGTATATTGCTTGTTGTTACGAGCCAAACGTTGAATTCTGACTTCCGTGTATGTCTCCAAATTTCGCGAAGTTACGCAGGGTTAGCTACTAGAGTTACTCCTTCAATCTTCACGTTCCAAACCTACCACAGAGGAAAGACTAGAGAGAGAAAGTGTACTGTATCTTACAACCAAATTACGCAGACCACATATCTGTGTATTAATTTTAGATACATATAGAATTTACTGATCTCCATCAACACATGATAGAGATGTATTTGAATAAGGATATGAACTTATCCTATCAGCCACTTAAATGGGTTAAGGGCCATTCCCTAGTGGGCGGATCTTATTTACATATGAGTTGATCCAAAATCCAAAAACTAACACTAACAAAGAAGGTCAAAGTAATATCATAAATTATAAAAAAAATCATTTAATTGTTAAATATTATAAAGGAGGTCAATGTAATTATACCAAAAACTTAATAGTACTGATACTTTTATGTTATAAATATACAAACGTATTTTAGTATTCTTATAATTAATATTATAAAGAGATTTTTTTCATGAACAAAGTTTGTTCCTCAAAAATGATTTAATTAATATAAATAAGAATTTTTATACTGTACATATATATACACATATATTAATATTTTAATAATTAATATTATAAAAAGAATTTGTAAAAACTATTAATTATTAAGTAATAGAATAATTATTTTTTTTTACCATGAAACAAAGTTTATTCCACCAAAAATTTATTAATTATTGCATATCATTTTTCAAGTGGTAAGTGTGTGTTCACATTATTTTTGTAGAACATGTTACATAAAAAGAGAAATAGTAAACACAATCGTGAGTGTCCAATCAGAAACCTCTGAAAATTTCATGCTCGTCTGAATCCCATGCATAAAATGCATGCACACTCAGATTAGATAACAACAATCGAAAGCACTCATCCGCCAAAAAAAAAAATTAAGAGCCAATGCCAAAGTAAATGTCCAATGTATTTAATGGAACAATTATTATAATAAAAGTTATAATTATTTTATTAAAGATTTGTTTGGACCCAAATCTCATAAAAAATTATTTGAAAAAAGAAAAGGAATGAAAAATAATTGGCATTTAATCCTTTTTTTAATCTAATAGCTTAGAGAATTGTATAAAATAGTTGACATACACATATACTATCAACTTTAATACAAATATTAATTATTACATTTTATTTTAATTTTTATTACTAAAAAATTTCTTCACAAGTATATAATTTTACTATAAAAATAGGACACGTGTACATTTTTGTAAGGGGATAAACATTTTCTTAAAATATATATGTTATATTTAATTTAAATTATAATAAAATCCCTTATCTCTTTTTTAATTCTAAAAACTTAATGTTATTAGTAAATTTTTTTATAATATATGTACATACATAGTTTTATTCTAATAATTAATATTAAAAAAAATGCCAAAATATTATTAATTTGTAATAATATTATTAATTTATAAAATATTAATTATAAAACAATCAACTATATACCTAAATCCACCCTGAAATAAACTCTGGACTCCAAAATTAATTTTAGTGAAAATTACTAATTCTCATGTGGTTAGACACGTGGGCACAAAATTCATTTGTGGTATAAAACCAGGTCTACTTGTGTTTGGATACGTATTCAAAACAAATTTTTGTAACCCAAAAACTGAAAACCTGTTTGTTTGTGGACTCATCCTTGACTGAATTCAAAACACTTCTATAAAACTCAAAAACGATTTTCAAAACTTTCTTTCCAGTCTTATTTTTTTTCAAAATGACAAAAATATTTCTTTTATTTAATTTTTTTGTATTTTTTTAATTTTGACCAATTTTTTTAAACTTTTTTTTTCATGTTCAAATAAATATTAATTAAAATCTCTTTTGACTAAAAAAATATAAGTTATTTATCTTAATTTGATTTTTTATATAAAATGAAAAAAAATCTTTAGAATAATTTAGAAAAAGGTCAGAATTTTAAAAATCTAAAGAAATAAATGAAATGGGTATTTTGGTCAATTTAGAAAGAAAAAAAAAGTTAACGGAGAAGTTATTGTAGTTTATCAGTAAAAATATGAGATGTTAGTAACATTTCAGAAATCTCACTAAAAAATTCTATAATTATCAAAAATTTAAAAGATATCAGTATAATTTATTCTTTAAATTAAAGTAGTATTTAAAAAAAATACTATTCGTGTAGGAATGTAAAGAAGTCAAGTCAAATTGAGAAGTGAATTGTTTAAGTTTAATTCGTTAAAATATATAAGTCTTAAATTGTGATCAAACTTGATTTATTTATTTCTTAAATTAATTTTGAATAAACCATTAAAAGTTAAACTTGAGTAATTTAATATTTTATATAATATTAAATTTATTTATTTATTTAATAAATTAATAATTTTAAAATATTTTCGTGAAGTAATTATATATTATTTTATTAATTACTTTAGTTTATAGTTTGAGTTAGAGGAAAACACTATAATGTGTATCAAATCAAACTGTAGTATCAACATTACTAGGTTGGGGGGTGGTTTATTGTAATCTTTTTAATTTTGTGTATTATTATAAGTTAGAGATTGGACAGAGGTAAATAATACTTTAACTTTTTGGTGTATATAAATTCAAATATTATTATATCCAAACGCATTTTCACAGTTTTTAACTCAGAAATTGAATTCTGATTAGCATAACCAAATGCATTTTCGCAGTTTTCAAAAAATTAATTACAAAATTCTAAAACACATTGCAGAAACATTTTTTCAAAAAATCATATCTGAATCACTATCCAAACGCAGATGTCCTTTAAATTTCGGATCAAAGTGAATTCATGAGTTTTATCATCCAAAATAACAGGCGGCGCGTGAAATGAGTGATGCATATATGCCAATTTTCATTTTCTTCTCGCTTTACTCCTAATATAGTGAACCCTCTTATGATTAATGAATATGAGAAATTAAAAAATTATTAATTATTAAGTTTTCTTATACTTTCATTTACTAATAAATATTTCTTACATGTTAATGTTTTTTCGATATAAAAACAAGATTTTATATGCAACTTTTCAATGAAATTTAAATTTTTCATAAAAAAAAAATCCATACAATGCTCAACTTAAGACAAAAATAAATTTCTAATGTCCTTTCCATGTAACCAAGTTGTGTTTTCTAATTTCATAATTGTTCCTACTTATAATATTGTTGATTTTATTTATGTTACATTAATAAATATAATTACCAAGACATGTCATAAATAGTCTATATATATATATATATATATATATAAAACAATTTAACATCTCTAATAATTAATATTATAGTGTTTTTTTTGAAAAAAACTATTAATTATTAGGTAATAGAATTATTTATTATCTATTATAGAACTAAGTTGGTTCCTTAAAAATTTGTTAATAATTAAAGTTAAGGCATAAGAAATCTACATGTTTCTAAACCTCTACCACAACAACTACTTACCAGTCAGATTTATTCTCCTTCATTATGAAAGCATCTTCACGAAGGAATCAAGCCAGATTAAAAGTGGTAAGATAGAATAACATTTTCTGTTGCCACCTCTTAAATTCTATGCCATTGAACTTCTCTAGCTTCTCTCCATGATTTACAGTCATTGGCCTATAACAGGTGTTAGAGGAGGCGCTACAAAAACAGTAGGGGTAGAAGTTACCACATGGGTAATTTCAATTGTCATTTAGAAGATTGCTGCTAAATAGAAATATAAAAGGATTAAACAAAATTTCAAAAAATAGTAAATGAAATTTTTCAGTAATATAAAGTGTTGCAGCAAAACAGTATCAAACAAAACAAGATTCTACAATATAAAAAATACTGCAAACTAGTAATAATCTTAAACAAAAAATTTACAGTATATTAAATATTGCAAAAAATAAAATTGATAATACTGAAAAAATAAAATTGATGTACTTTGTCTTAAGATTGTTAGAAAAATAGTAGTAATAATCAGTATTACTTTAACAGTATAAATCAACTTAGAAAAAATACAAAATTTGTTTTCCATAAATATAGAAACTGATTTCTGTAAAAATACAGATATACCAATTACAAATAGCAACAACTGAATTTATTCTAATTGAAATAGAATTATAATTCCAGTTTTGGAATTTAAAAGAAACCAAAAATAGATTACTGTTTTATAAACATTATACATAATTCTAAAATGAAATCATATACTAAATTAAAATGACTTACAGATTTCTACAACATTAAGATTGGGACATACCAAGTCTAGCATTTTATGCTATCTCCTTAAGACAGATTACGCCTTCATACTTGGTTCTTACGAGTTGGATGGACGTCTGCCTCCTAAGATGAAGTGGTCTCACACAGAGAAGAAGTAATGTAAACTCTCTCAATATGAACAAGACCACTCACTGAATGTAATGATGTGAATTATCAAAGTTGTGAATGTGTGGGTGTTTATATAGAGCATTCGTATCTATTTGGTACAAACATAAGGCTAACAGTCACAACAATTCAATAAACAGTTGCATCTCTTTGGGAAGAAGATGATTCAGTTAAAATTCAATTTGCGTTCACAAAATGACAACGTTTTAGGTTTTAACAAAACTGGTAACAAATACGACAACGTTTTGGATTTGAAAATTTAAATGAAAAATATCAAAATAAGTTTATGCAAAAAGATATATACACAGCGGCCCAAGGCCTAAGCCCGAACCCTACCCTAACCCGACCAGGGGCGGGGCAGGTAGGGGCGCGTGTGTGGTGAACCAAGCATATGCTAGGTCCTCCCCCATCCACAAAACTTAGGTACCCCTAAGGGCCCAAACCCTCCTTCAAGGTAATTGTATATATACTCATTAAAATTTTTGTGCCTATCCTATGTGGGACACAAGTTTTTTACTAGTTTTTCACAAGCTTCACACATTGTTACCATTTTCAAGTGATGATTTTTGGAGGCAATTTCTCATTCACTCCTTAATGGTTTTGAGCAACCCAATATATGTTTTGAATCTTCCTCATAGGAGGATAACACATTTTCCATGTAAACCCACTAAAAATAATGTGTGGGGCCCACTTTAATTTTAGCTAAAACTCATTTATTGAACAATCCTCCACATGAATGAAATTGACTAAAACCAATGCAAATGACATGCAAACACTAAGAGAGAGTTCAGTTGGAAATCTCCTGTATACAGAAAGGTAGCTTGTGGCCTTGAACCTTCCCTTGTGAACTACCATCAAGGTTACTAGTTGATCAGTGAATATGATGTCTTGAATTGTTCAATCGTTTGTATAAAGCAAGACAATATCATTCACACAGAATCTTTCCTAACACAGTTGGTTCTCATGATTGTGTTCATTTTAGCTTTGCACAATGCTTGGTTTTTCATGAGTACTCTTAGAAAATTTAGCCTTATCATTCTCATAGAACTGGGCTAGTTCACACTCACATAGGTGATTCTTATTAAGAATATCTTACTATACCCCACTTGTGTTAACAAGGTATAAGAATCATTAAAAGTTTAACTTATCCTGACCAACGTTGCAAGCGTCACTATTTTTATCATATGAATGAGTAGGAGATATTAGCTTCCATAGTGATTTCATTGAGTCACACACAATTCCGGTTGTCCCTTTGAACCTAGATCTTGGGATCTCTAGCCAGCTAGGTTGGCTTGTTATTATGGAGACTCTTAATGCATAGGTTTTGAACCCATTCCCCTCGATGAACTATTTACTTGCTCTCTAGTCAAACGTTTAGTTAATAGATCTATAATGTTATCTTTTGACCTTTTGTACTCAATAGTCATAATGGCATTAGAGAGCAGTTGTTTCACGGTATGATGTATTCGACGAATATGTCGAGACTTTACCGTTATACATGTGGCTATGTACCCTACCTAATCACTAATTGACTATCACAATGAATATAGATAGCAAGCACATGTTTTGGCTACATTGCAATATCTTCTAGGAAGTGACGAAATCACTCCGCTTCTTCACCAACTTTAACTAGTGCAATGAACTCAGATTCCATCGTTGATCTAGCAATGCACGCTTGTTTAGAAGATTTCCATAATATCGCTTCACCACCAAGTGTAAACAAATAACCACTTCTAGATTTTGAATCTTTAGTATTAGATATCTAGTTTGCATCACAGTATCCTTCAAGTACTGCTGGATATCTTGAGTAGTGCAATTCATTATTTTGGGTGTATTTTAAATACCTCAAAATCCTAACTATTGCCTTCCAATGGTCTGGAACTAGATTACTTGTGCATCAACTCAATTTTCTAACAGCAGTAGGCTATATCTGGATGGGTACAATTCATCACATACTATTAGGCTGCCAATTATTTGTGCATACTCTAGTTATGATATGTTTTTTTTCATTATTCTTGGATGAGCGTAGATTTACATCTACAGGTGTTCTCGCTGGACTATTATCTTTTTGTTTAAATTTCTTGAGTATTATCTCAATTTAATGTGATTAAGATAATACCAGTTCATCCGATGTTCTAAAGATATTTATCCTAAGTATAACATCGGAAACATCCTAAGTCTTTCATGTCAAACTTATTGTTTAACATTTTCTTGGTAGCTTTAATGATTTCATTATTACTATCCATAATGAGCATATCATCAACATAAAGACAAATAATGACATAGTCCATTTTCTATATTCTTGACATATACACATTTGTCACACTCATTGATCTTAAATCCACTTGACATCATTACATTGTCAAATTTCTCATGTCACTACTTTGGTGCTTGTTTTAATCCATAAAGAGATTTAACAAGCTGACAAACTTTCTTTTTTTGACCTAGAACAATAAACCTTTCGGGTTGTTCCATATATATTTCTTCATCTAATTCACCATTTAAGAAAGTTGTCTTGACATCCATTTGATGTATCTTAAGATTTTATATAGTTGCAATAGTTATTAACATTCGAATCGGATGATATCCTCGTAACAGGTGAATATGTATCGAAATAGTCCAAGCCTACCTTTTGCTTGTATCCTTGGATAACAAGCCTAGCCTTGTACTTATCCATAGATCCATCTGCTTTCATTTTCTTCGTGAATATCCATTTATACTCAAGAGGTTTAGAACCTTGGTGGAAAATCCTCTAGTTCCCATGTATGATTTTATAAAATGGATTCTACTTCATTGTTTATAGCATTTTTCCAATATGGAGCTTCAGGACTCAACATTGCTTTTTTAAAGCTTTGAGGCTCATCTTCTAACAAATACATTAGAAAAGCTGGACCAAAAGATTTTGATGTTCTAGCCCTTTTTGCTGCGTCTATGTTCATCATCATCTTGTTGGTCTTGACTACTGCCTACTGTAGTGTCATAAGATCTTTTAATTGAACTCAACTCCTGTGTTGATTTGTAAGGAAATACATGTTCAAAGAATGATGTATTCCTTAACCTAATAATAGTATTAACATGCATATCAGGAACCTCCGATTTATGAATCAGAAATCGATATGCACTACTATTATGAACATACCCTATGAAAACACAATCAACTATTTTCGGTCTTGTTTTAACCTTTTTAGGTATAGGAACCTCCACTCTAGCCAAAAACCTCTACACTTTTAAGTATTTGTAAGAAGGTCTTCGACCTTTTCACAACTCATAAAGGGATTTATTGATTTTCTTCTGAGGTATTCAGGTTGAGAATATAATTTGCGGAGAGAATTGCTTCTCCCTACAAGTTCAGTGGTAGCCCAAAGCTTAATAACAAAGCATTCATCATTTCTTTTAAAGTTATATTTTTCCTTTTAGCAACATTATTTTGCTGAGATGAATAGAGGGCAATTGTTTGGTGTATAATACCATGTTGTGAACAAAACTAACCAAAATGTGCTTCGTATTCACCACCTCTATCACTTCTTAATATCTTGATCTTTTATCAAGTTGATTTTCAACCTCTTTCTTGTAATATATAAACACTTTCAATGCCTCATCTTTACTTCTGAACAAATAAACATAACAATATCTTGTGCAATCATCAATAAAGGTAAGAAAATATTTCTTACCACATCTAGTTTGTACAAACTTCAAATCACAAATGTCAGAATGTATCAATTCTAGAGGTTCAATACTTCTTTTAATTGATTGAAAAGTTCTTGCAAGTTTTACTTCCATACAAGTCTCACATTTATGATTAGAGTGTATTTCAAATTTTGGTAAACATTCTATATTAATTACTTTACGTAATGTATCATAATTAACATGTCCTAATCTGCCATGCCATAAATTAGAAAACTCAAGCATATAAGCAAAAAATGTGTTCTTATTATTATTCTTAATATGTGGCACAATTGTCATTACATTCATCTTAAAGTGCTCATCGCTCATATACCCCTTTCCCATATACATCCTATTTTTGGATAGTATAAACTTGTCTGACACAAAGACTAATTTAAAGCCCATTTTGCTCAACAATGATCCAAATACTATGTTCTTCTGAATATTAGGCATATGCAACACATTGTTAAGGGTGAATTCATTTCCTAGAAGTTATCTTCAATACTATTTGTCATTGACCTTCAACCTTAGAAGTCGAGGAATTGCCCATAAAAAGTTGTTCTCCATTATCTATATTATAATATGATGAGAACATCTTCTTATTTGAACAAACATGACGAGTAGCACCTGTGTCCATCCACCATTCTTTGGTGTTGACAACCAAATTCACTTCAAAGACCACTGCGGACATGTTCATTTCAGAAACATCTTCAGAGAGGTTGTCCACTTAGGTCATATTAGCCTGGGCTGGTCTTTTTCTAGGATTCCCTTGGTCTTTGCAATTATGACAGTCCTTAGCACGATGCCCTTATTTGTTGCACACATAACACTTGTCTTGAAACTTCTTATTGGGACCTTGTTTGGCACCATTACCATTATGTTTCATCTTTTTATTCTGAAAGCTTTGCCCTTGTTCCACAACATTGGCATTGGATTCCATGACCGTCATTCCTGCTTTCTTTTCAGAAGCACAGTTATTTTCCTTTATCCTCAATCTGACAATGAGATCTTCAAGTCTCATCTCCTTGTGCTTGTGCTTGTGCTTGAGATAGTTCTTGAAATGTTTCCATATTGGTGGCAACTTTCAATAGTTGCAGCCACTTGAAAGGATTCACTAAGAAACATCCCTCCTACATGTATTTCATGCAGGATAACTTGAAGGTCTTGAACCTGACTCATAACTGTCTTGGAATCAATCATTTTGTAGTTCAAGAATCTATCGACCATGAATTGATTCATCCCGGCATCTTTGGCCTTATAGTTTTTGTCCGAAGATCCTTGTAGTTCCCTTGCAGTCTTGATGGTGCAATACACATTGTATAATGTGTTATCCAATCTATTGAGGATGTAGTTACGACATAAGAAATCTACATGTTTCGAGCCTTCACTGCATCAACCACTTGTTAGATTCATTTTCCTTCAATGTGGGAGCATCTTCGTGGAGGAATCGATCCAGATTAAGAGTGGTCAAATATAATAACATTTTCTATTGCCACCTCTTAAATTTATGCCATTGAACTTCTCTGGCTTCTCGCCATGACTCACAATCATTGGCGCCATAACGAGTATCGGACTGAGGCGCTACAGAAGTAGTAGGGGTAGAAAATACCACAGGGGTAATTTCAGTTGTCATTTAGAAGATTTTTGCTAAACAGAAATATAAAATGATTACACAAAATTTCAAAAAACAATAAATGAAAATTTTCAGTAATATAAAGTACTGCAACAAAATATTATCAAACAAAACAAGATTCTGCAGTATATAAAATACTGCAAACTATTAATAATCTTAAACAAAAAATTTACAGTATATTAAATACTGCAAAAAATGAAATTGAAAATACGGAAAGAATAAAACTGATGTACTTTGTCTTAAGATTGTTAGAAAAATAGTAGTATTAATCAGTATTACTTTAACAATATAAATCAACTTAGAAAAATATAGAATCTATTTTGTGTAAATATAGAAACTGGTTTCTATAAAAATATAAATACACCAATTACAGAGAGCCGAAACTGAATCTGTTCTAATTGAAACAGAATTATAATTCCAATATTGGAATTTAAAAGAAACTAGAAACAGATTACTGTTTTAAAAACAATATAAAAAATTCTAAAATGAAAACATATATTAAATTAAAATGGCTTACAAATTTATGCAAAAATAAGATTCGGACAGATCAGATCTAACATTTTACGTTATCTCTTTAAAACAGATTATGCCCTCTTACTTGGTACTTATGAGTTGGATGAACGTCTACTTCCCATGATGAAGTGGTCTTACACAGAGAAGAAGCATTGTAGACTCTCTCAATATGAACAAAACGCACTCATTAAATGTAATGATGTGAATTATCAATGTTGCGAATGTGTGGGTGTTATTCGTATTTCTTTAGTACAGACATGAAGGCTAACAGTCGCAACAATTCAATGAACAATTGCATCTCTTTAGGAAGAAGACGATTCAATCAAAATTCAATTTGCATTCACAAAACGACAACGTTTTGGTTGTAATAAAACTAGTAACAAATATGACAACGTTTTGGATTTGAAAATTTAAATGAAAAATATCAAATAAATAACGCCAAACCCGAACTAGCCGAACGACAACGTGTACGGTGAATCAAGCACATGCTAGGTCTTCCCCCATCCACAAAACTTTGGTGCCTCTAAGGGCCCAAACTCTTCTTCAAGATAATTATATATATACTCATTAAAAGGTTTGTACCTATCCTATGTGAGACACAAGTTTTTTACTAACTTTTCACAAGCTTCATACTTTGTTACCATTTTCCAATGGTTAATCTTTGAAGACAATTTCTCATTCACTCCTTAATAGTTATAAACAACCCAATATATGTTTTGAATCTCCTCATAAAGGAGAACACATTTCTATATGGACTCACCAAAAACAATGTGTAAGACCTACTTTAATTTTGACTCAAAGATGACAAAAACTTCTTCTCAAAACCCATTTATTCCAACATAATAAACTTAGTTTCATGGTCACCATTCTGCAAAAAGAGGACAATAGTGTGAAAACAATCAGTCACCAATCAAGTTAAAATTTTGGAAAGAAGTTTTCAGTTAGTTTGGTTTGTAAGTTAACCATATGATCTAGCAAAATTTGAATAACTTACCCCAATCCTCACTAGAATGAGCCAATCCCAAGTTCCAGAGTGGATTAACACCATAACCTAAGTAAGCTTGACCAAGAACTAGCCTTTTCAAGCAAAGTCTAGGACTAAAGAGTAAATTCAATAAATTGAAAGGCCTTAAAACACATGATATAGCAATGACAATAACATTCAGGCCAGCAAATTCAATTAACAATCATACACTAACAGATCTGATTCAGTGCAATTTACTGATAGAATGGCAATAATGACAGTATAACGTTCCCCGACAATTCTCACACTGCAAATTAGTTTTTGTACAATCTACACAACTTATAGAGAAACATGCAACACAAGGAAAAAAAACTGAATAGTACTGGTCAGTTTTACTATGTTATTTGATGGGAGATACAAATATGTTCAATACAATCACCTCTAGTCTAAAAATAGATAAGAGAGTTTTTTTAAATAAAAAATAAAAAAAGATCCTGGTGAGACATGAGAGTTAACTTCCAAAAAGGCCTTATTTCCTGCAAAAAGCAATGGTGCAAGTAGTCGAAGGTACAACACAGTAGCAACACATAAATCACAAGGCATCACCAAGTGAAGGTTGAAATATTTGAATAACTCAGAAGTTCTTCACAATTGCTGACAGCGAAGAGTATGTTCCCAGGATTGCAGTAATGATGCCCAATGCAACAATTCCAATACTCAAAAATCTCTGGACAGGTGAAAATAAGCACAGGTAAATAAAGTAATGCCAACTATATTTACAAATAGGCCACCATAAAAAAGAAGACATTTGGTAACTTGTAGGATCTTCCAACATAAAAAGCTAATATTTCACATTAGAGTATTTGGACTTGTATAAGCACTAGTTTATATAGATCCATAAAACTGAATTGCCATTTAACATAGTAGCTTATGATTGCCAAATCTGCGCATTACTTCAATTAAATATAGTTTCATCTTTAAGCTGACATCAGCAACCCGAACAGCTCTATTTGTAGCACTAAATCATATCTAATAGGAAAACCCATGTTCTTAGATGATTTTGGCATAACACCAGCGAATTTAAGTTTGCAGCTAGTAACTTTTTACTTTTTTTTTTCTATTTGCATAAAAAAACTGCTCGTTTAGAAAATTCTTCCTTATTATGTCATGTTGTGTTAATTTAGGATGAGGTGTTCTTAAAATTAACTTAAGCATTTATACCACTTCTTGTCTAGAGTGAAGAGAGGCATAAGCACCAGTTAGTTGTCCCAGTGCGAAGAAAAAGAATGAAACCAGTAGAAAAGGTATTTGTATGGCACAAAACCCAAAATTTAATTCTTTTTCTTTTCATTCACTTCTATTTTATCCTCTCCTTTTTAAGTTGAAGAAAAAAAGGTCTTGTTAGCCTAAAATAAGAAGCAATAATGAATTAAGCTCTGAATACCTGGGTTTTTGTTGCCTTCGTCCTCACAATTCTCAGGAAACATAAAGCTGGCATTATTACTGACTGAAACAGGGTAACATGAGTTGTATATAAGCAAGGCTAGTTCAACTGATCAATCCTCGTATTTTTAAAGCAAAACAAAAAACAGAACAGAGAAGAAACAAGTGACACTGCCTGCATTACAGGATGTTAGCAAGAATATAAAATCTTTAGGAAGGATGCAATTGACATATCCTTTATGTTATATTATTCTTGAATTATACTCTTGACATATATTATAGAGGCAAAATTCTCATTAGCACATTAATTTCAATTGCTCACGAAAGATAACAAATATTTTCTTTTCCTTCATGATATATAATATCCATACTACCTTGAAATATACAATTTTCCTGTGTGTGTCTAGGACTTTCCCAAAATTTGTCCATTTTAAAGTATTGGAGTCAGTCAATCACCTAATATTTAACCACCAGAAGAAAGTGTTGCAAAGATCTAATTTTTATATTAAGGAGTTAACATGCATAACCGAAACGAATTCTTTCACTCACCTTTCTCTTCTCATAAGTGGATATGTTAGAAGTAACGTTTGACTAAAAAGATGGCAAAATTAGTTTCTCACCATCATAGTACTAGGGTGTCTTCACTATATATATATATATATATCTATATATATATATATATATATTCGGCAGTTGAAACGCATTGAAATTTGACAACAACTTCTAGCACCTCAACAAACAATGAAAAAAGACAAATTCTATCAATTTCTTCCCTCTCAAGTCTGAAGTATAACACCAGTCGATACTAAATAGTACCTTGAAATATAACAAATTTCCTGTGTGTGTCCAACACTTTCCAAAATTTGTCCATTTTAAAGTATTGGAGTCAGTCAATCATCTAATATTTAACTACTAGAAGAAAGTGTTGCAAAGATATCTCATTTTATATTAAGGAGTTAACATGCATAACTGAAACGAACTCTTTCACTCACCTTTCTCTTCTCATAAATGGATATGTTAGAAGTAATGTTCGATGCAAAGATGGAAAAATTAGTTTCTCACCATCATAGTACTAGGGTGTCTTCACTAGATATATAATCAGCAGTTGAAACACATTTAAATTTGATAACAACATCCAGCACCTCAACAAACAATGAAAAAAAAGGCAAATTCTATCAATTTCTTCCCTCTCAAGTCTTAAGTATAACACTGGTTCATATTCAATAGTGTAGCAAGTAAAAAAGCCCTTACCCAGTGTTACTCCTGTCAATGGATGCTGGGTGGATTGGGTACAAACCCAATCTCCATCATATTTGCATGAAATGGTAAGGTGTCCCACTATAGACCCAATCTTCAGCAATTTGGTTTACAATTTTAGTTAAACGATTCCTATTCGATTCAATTTGAATTGAAGAAATTAGGGTTGGGGTTATTTTGCCTGCATTGGTAAAAGAAAACAGGTTTCGTTCTTTCTAAATTTTCTGTCTCAAGATTAACTAGATGTAACTTCCTACTATCATTAGATTTTTTTTCTCCAATGATATACTTGAATGATAGAACTTTGATAACAACTTCATATTCTCTCAAGATTATTGTTTAATGGACTTTTTTTTTATTTGTTGATTTTTTGTAATTTCGTAATTGTTTTAAACAATATATGTTTTTAAAATTTCATAACTTTTTTATTATTTATTTCTATGTCATATATAATTCGATATAGACTTAGGAATCACCCCTCTGCTTCCAAGGAAAGGTATGGTTGCATTAAAAAAATCACGCGATGATTCACAAGTTTCTCTCAAAATTATCAAAACTGAACTCCCTATTGAATAAAAGCTTATGTAAATATTTACAAGTTTCTAGGCATCTCATACTTACTAGGACTAGGACTTTAAAATAGGAACAGTTACAACTTCCAATCATTAAGAACATTCGAAAACCTAATAAAGATCACATATAATGTCCTAGATATACCGAATGGACGACTCATAGACCATATCAAAATTTTAAATTACCGAAATATCCTTAACTCTTAAATCTTAATAAAATATAAGCAAACCTATAATAGCAACATATTGATCCTAAAATTCATATAAATACTACTTAACTCAAAATTTGAATAGTACAATGTTTAAAGCTTGCTCCATGCTAAATTCCTTAATTGCCCTTTTCTCTTATTCATTTGCTTTACATCCACACCTGTGATTTTACGTGGGAAGCCTTCATGGGCAACAAAACCCACCAGATGTAAAAGATCCACCAATCAATTATAAACACGACACAAGTCATGAAAGACAAATTCTCAAACAACTAACCTACCACATACCAGTGGATTACCGCTAGTTTGTCTACAAAATCTTCTTTTCATTGCCTACTTCTTCTTGATCAGTCTTCTACAACCACAACACCATCAAATCCACCACCGCACCAATGTGCAACTCCGTGCAATGGAAGTATGTGCGTAGCTTGCTATATACCCCTACGTATACTACCTAACACTAGGTATATAAACTCGAACACAAGATACTGAGCGACCTTGCAGAAGAATTGACATGTATGTATAAAAACTGAAGCTAAAAAAATCAGTTTGTAAATCTCTGTGCTTCAAGAGGCTAGGGTCTTCTTCTCCGTTTCCTTGAAATTGAGGTCACCAGGTCCAAGGAAGGTATTAATTTGTGTCAGCAGAAGTATGTCATGGACTTGCTCTCTGAAACTAGTACGCTTGGTGCTCGTCCCTGTTAATACTCCGATGGATTCTACCGTGAAATTAGATGCTGAAAATGGAGAAGTGTTTGAGGATACAAGGTGTTATCTTAGGTTGGTTGGTAAATTGATTTATCTCACAGTGACATGTCCCGATATTACTTATGTTGTTGATGTAGTTAGTTAGTTTATGCATGCTCCTTGTAAACCTCATTAGGAGGCTGTCTGTCGTATTCTTCGGTATCTCAAAGGGCGCACCAAGTAGAGGATTGCTATATAAGTCATCATCATCCATGTCCGTTATAGGATTTTCAAATGCAGACTAGACAGGTAATCATAGTGATAGATGGTCTACTTCTGAATATAGTACATTTGTTGGTGATAATCTTGTTAGGTGTAGTAAAAAACAGAATATGGTGGCTTGATCTAGTGTTGAAGCTAAGTATCATGCTATGACTCACACTGCATGTGAGATGTTATGGGTTTGGCTTTGCTTTGTGATTTAGGCTGTGAATGTGCCATCTCCTATGCCAATACATTGTGACAATCAGACAACTATCTTTATTACTAGTAATCCCATGCTACATGAACGTAAAAAACACATCGAGGTGGATTGTCACTGTATTCGAAACTTACTTATGCAAAGGCAGATTACCTTATGTTCGGTCTGGAAATCAGCTGGGTGATATTTTTATCAAATGATTGGCTTCGCCTACATTCAAGCATTTGTATTCCAAGCTAGGCATATTTGATCTCTATGCTCCAACTTGAAGGAGAGTGTGAGTTCTTATATTTTTAGTTTACTACTCTCTTTTATTTAGTTCATATTTTAGTAAGGGTAATATTGTAATTGTTTCTTTTTTTTTTTTTTTTTACGAACAATTGGAAGAGTAGGGTTAAGAGAATGAATGTTACAAGAGTTGTTTTGAATTCTCTTTTCTTTTTCTTTGTATTCCTTCTCTCTCAAACCCTAAATTTTCACCTATTGTGGTTTTTAGTCCATGGATAACTCTTATACTGAATCAATGGAACTCCTAACAAGTCCCTAGATCATTGCTAGGATCAGATAGATGCCTAGAAATGAACACTACCTAGACAGGACTCCAAGAGCTTGTTAAATACAAGATTCCATGTGATTCAATCAGCTTCCCAGCTAAGGGCGTGGTGTCTTTCAAACTATGGTGAATCCCAACTAAATCATGCTAAGAATTAGCACATTAAGAATGAGTGTTTCAATACCCGTATGGAGAAAGTGTAGCTAATGTGCTAGTTCATGGAACCAAAATAATGTCTAGATCACAATAGTACAACTTAGAGTTAAGGTAATCATCACAGGGACAAAGTTCCTGGCAAAAATATATTATGTTTTGCACATGTATGCATACACCAACAACCACATAAGATATAAAGTCTGATAAGGTAACATACAATGCCTCCTGAAACAACATTAAATAAGTAACACCACTTTAGTAAACCCCACTAACACAGATTTCAATAAGAGAAAGTTCATCTCACCAAAAAATAAATAATAATGGGCAGCAATAGTAATAAGGTTTACATATTAAAGGAAAATATTAATAAATACACAAGATAGTTGATTCCATTTTTATGCAAAAGGTTATTACCCATGTAAGTGTACACTGTCCAAGCATTTTCTGGACCAGAAAACATTAATAAATACACAAGATAGTTGATCACATTTTTATGCAAAAAGATATTCCACATGTAAGTGTACACTATTCAAGCATTTTCTGGACCATATTAATTTTATTGTACTAAGAAGATCATGGGATCATTCTGCCAATCTAGATAAGCACATCAACATAGATAGTTCCAAGATTTCAATAGCCATACAAATAATGAATAATGTCACAAGAAAAGCATGACTGGCAGATTTTAAGTATAATTTAAGCCCTGCGGTATGCATTCAGAGAGCAAGTAGGAATTAAGCTGAGTTAAGATGATACTTACCACGAGAACACTAAGAAGGGAACCAATTAAAGCCATTACTAGACCTACAAAAGAAACAAGATGAAGTTGAGTGCACTCAGTTTTGGTACCATTGTGAAGTTGGTGGGGCTACAAGACAATGACAATGAGTTAATAAAGAAATTGAAAACTTCACCCCAAAAAAGGGAAAAGAAAAATAAGAAATTGGGAGTAGGTCACATTCTATAAGTTTTTACAGATCTCTTAAAACTAGAAACCAAACATCAATTTATAAATTTTTAATTCATCCATTTGGGAGTGAGGACCAGAGAAGTCTACAAACTTTACTGTGCATGGAAATAGCTCATGTAGAGGAGAGCGAAAAATTGTGACAAATTTTTATCCTTGCCTCAAAAGCTGACCTCTCATAGATTACATGTTTAAGTGACTTCCTGGCACCTTTTTTCATAAGTAAAATATAGGGTAAATTACACAGCCACCCCATGTGGTTTACCCGATTTTCACTTAACCCCCTTTGAGTATCAAACCTGATGGGTCAACCCCTTTGGGTACAATATTACAACACTTAACACCTTCCGTCACTCTGCCGTGAGATCTCCCATTTAAAATCAGCCTCAGTCAATTTTTAAAATATAAAGGCAAAAATACCATTAGTCTTATACATATTCCCCTCATGTCCACACCTTTAGCTGCAATGCCATCAACAAATCATTTGGAAGAACAGGTCTAAACTCAAAACAGTGGCAACCACGACTGAACTCAAAATAATGGAAACCACTGATAATACCCACCCTTTGCGCACTTTAGCATCACTGACGCAAGGTATATATGCTTGAAATTGATGCTCCGATGGGATACTAAAGTAGTACAAATACAAAGATGCAAGGATAAGATATGATTTTATTCATAAAAATAACAGTACATAGGTGTTTTACTTATACAAGGATGCTCACAACATGCTAGAAGGGATTTCTAAAGTCTTTGAGGAAGGAAGGTCTTTGTGTATGAGTGGGAGACTATAATTCCATTCCCCCGACGAGTAGTTCTCTGCACGAACTTCTCCAATAGAAAGTCTGCTTTGGAAGAGTGAGAAGCATGATATTGTATCTCGACCTAACAATGAATCAGTGTTGAGATGGCTTGTCTTTTATTAATTATGGGATGGGCTTCAAGACAAAAACCAAAGCCCATTTTTGGGTCTATTTATACATATTCTTCAGGTTAGGGTTTTGTATTGAGAACGCTTGTAATTTTGGTCTATGAGGCTTCTTGGCCATTTGAAAGTGTTGAGTGGTTTGAGAGCTTGTAATCCTTGCTGCGTATAGTGGATTTTGATCTCTCTCTCCTTCGTGGACGTAGGCCCACTGCCAAACCATGTCAATCTTGTGTTTCTTTGTGTGGTTGTTCAATTTTTTCTTATTTCTACTTACCTACTTGTTGCACTTCCGCATAACACAAAGTATAACACCACAACTGCTTAGCCCCCGATTGTAGTGGTATATATTACTAGATGAGGTTGTGTTAACTTAATCTAGCATCATCAAAAAAAAAAAAAACTTAATCTAGCAAAAATGTTCACTCAGATCTACTACCACTAGGAAGTTTGAGCTCACATAGCTCTACTACCACTAGGAAGTTGGTGAAGAGCAGCATGACAACAAATGAAAGAGCGATGACTAAAATTTTCATATTTCTACTACTATACCACTCCCTTTTTGAAGCCTGTTATCAGTCCTAAGAATTTAACAAAGGGGGGTGGGGGGGAGAGAGAGAGAGATAGATGACAGTAAGAGTTAACAGACAAAAGAAAGAGCAATGATTAAACATTTCATATTTCTAGTACTATACCACTACCTTTTTATTTTTTTGAAAAGTAAAGGGCATTTGCTATAATAAAAAAGGTGGCACAACCCATGTACATAAGAGATATTCAAAATAAACTTGACTTCCTTACCCATCATTCAAAGATGCACAAAATATCCCACATCTAACATGTATGATCCTGTCAACCAAAAAAATAAAATCTAAGGCAAAAAAAGTTTAAAAAGGCAACGGAGTGCTCCATTCCCTAAAAAATTCTCTTATTCTTTTCCCTCGAAATACAACACATAAAACATAGAGGAACTGTATCCCATACCATATCTTCTTGACCCACAGGCATTTACAACCCCCTCTCCAACTCCTGAAAAAATCAACTATACACCCAGGCATAACCCACTGGATCCCAAAAATAGACAACATGGCCCATGGCACTCTTAATAGAAATTCAAATCAGCTAAAATAATCTAGGAAAAAAATGACAATGAATTTACTAAACTATAGTAATTTACTCATAAGTTAGATTCAAACAAATGATATATGGCTTCTTTATATGGGTGGTTGATTTACTTTGATTTGTTATGCCTGTATCGGTCCTTTATCAGCTAATAACTCAGTTGAGTCTTTCTTTGCATGATATATTGTTCTACCAAAGTAGGTTTCCATTGAGTTGTGTGGCGCTGTAATGAAGACAATATGACTTGAATTGAATCAATATCTCATTCTAAAATTGATTACATGTTTACATACAATGTCCCTATTTATCATATACAATGAGGATCAAAATATAGAAATAACAGAGAAAAGGAAACAAAGGAAAAATGGAAATAAAAAATATGTCAACTAATAATCAGCCTAAATCTCCTACCATAATCTTCTCCAAATCACATTCAAATTATTTCCCATTTGAATTATTCGGGATTTCCACACTCCCCCTCAAGTTGGATCATAGATGTTGTGATCATGTCTAACTTGCAGATAAAATCTTCAAAGCTGGACCTCTGTAGACCCTTAGTGAATATATCTGCTAATTGTTCTCTTGTAGGGATATAGGTCAGGCAGACTGTCCCTTTCTCAATTTTCTCCTTTATAAAATGCCTATCAACTTCTATGTGTTTAGTCCTGTCGTGCTGGACCGGATTATGGGAAATGCTGATAACGGCTTTGTTGTCGCAATAGAGTTTGATGGGAAGCTCTATTGTGATATGTAGTTCCTCCAAGAGCTTCTGTAACCACAGCCCTTCACACATCCTTTGTGCAACGGCTCTGAATTCAGCTTCAGCACTACTTCTGGCTACCACATTCTGCTTCTTGCTCCTCCATGTTACTAGATTTTCCCAAACATAGGTACAGTAGCCCGTGGTAGACCTTCTGTCTTCTACTGACCCTGCCCAATCTGCATCTGTATAAATCTCCACCTTCTTACTGTCTCCTCTCTTAAAGAATAGACCTCGCCCTGGAGAGCCTTTCAGATATCTGAGAATCTTATATACTGCTTTTAGATGACCCTCCTTTGGTGAATGCATATGCTGACTGATCACACTCACAGCAAAAGCAATGTCAGGTCTGGTGTGAGATAGGTATATCAATCTACTTGCTAGTCTCTGATATCTTTCTCTATCTACTGGTTTTCCAGCGTCTTCCATTCTTTTTCCTACCTCGATCGGAGTATCGCTTGGCTTGCAACCAAGCATCCCAGTCTCAGTCAAAAGATCGAGTACATACTTTCTCTGAGATACACTAATTCCTTTCTTTGACCTGGCCACTTCCATTCCTAGAAAGTATCGCATTTGACCTAGGTCTTTTACCTCAAATTCTGTGGCTAAGACCTTCTTCAATCTTTCTATCTCTCCTGTGTTATCTCTAGTAAGAATGATGTCATCGACGTATACAATCAGGATGGTCCTGCTTCCATCACTAGATTGTTTGATGAACATCGTATGATCTGACTGTCCCTGTTGATATCCTTGATTCTTCATCACTTTTGCAAATCTATCAAACCATGCCCTTGGTGATTGTTTAAGTCCATACAGGGATTTCTTCAGTTTACATACTCTGGTTTTATCTCCTTCCTTGTAAACTCCTGGAGGTAGCGTCATGAACACTTCTTCCTCCAGTTCACCATTCAAAAAAGCATTCTTGATGTCAAATTGGTGGAGTGTCCAATCCAGATTTGCTGCCAAGGACAAGAGTACCCGTATAGTGTTCAGCTTTGCCACAGGTGCAAATGTCTCGGTGTAGTCAATACCATATGTCTGAGTGAACCCCTTTGCAACTAGGTGAGCTTTGTATCGTTCCACTGTACCATCCGCCTTGTACTTCACTGTGAATACCCACTTACAGCCTACTGGCTTCTTCCCCTTTGGCAAAGACATTACTTCCCAAGTTCCATTTTTTTTCAATGCTCTGATTTCTTCCATTACTGCTTTTCTCCATTCTGGAGTTCCCAAAGCCTCTTGGATATTCTTAGGAATCTGGATCCTGTCAAGGTTAGACGTAAAAGCACGACATTTGGCTGAAAGAGCATTGTAAGAGACAAATTTTGAGATAGGATGGGAAGTACATGAACGAGGTTGTTTTCTAAGAGCAATGGGCAGGTCATCAAGATTTGTTACCTGGTCAAGATTGGATTTTGGCTCATAAGGAGTCGGAGCTGTCACCGGTTCTGACTCTTTTGGTGCTTCGGATGTGAAGGTCTCATCAGTCTTTGATTTAGGTGGTCTTCTTGAGTAAACAAGTGTCTCCCTGCCTATTTGTTTTCCCACATCTCCCCCTGAGTTCAAGGTTCCTTCTGTGTTGGACAAGGAAGGAGGAGGTGTACTATGTGGGATAGACTCAAAGATCGCCATATCAAAGTCTATATCAGAGTATTGAGCTTCTCTTAAGGACTCCCCCTGAAGCGAGTAGTAGGGAGTATGCTCAAAAAATGTGACATCCCGACTAACATATAACTTCTGTGAGAGGGGATCATAGCATTTGTAACCCTTTTGAGTAGGGGAGTAGCCAAGAAAGACACATTTGAGAGCTTTAGGATCCAATTTGTTACGTTGGGAGGCGTGAATGTGGACAAATACTGTGGACCCAAAAACACGGAGAGGGAGAGAGGAACTGACTCGAGAATTAGGAAAGGCCTCCTGGAATTTTTGGAGAGGAGTTGCAAATGAGAGAACACGACTAGGCATTCGATTGATAAGAAATGCAGCGGTCAAAATGGCATCACCCCAAAAATTATTTTTCATGTGAGAGGTAAACATTAAGGCACGAGCTATCTCAAGAAAATGTCGGTTTTTTCGTTCAACAACCCCATTTTGTTGGGGGGTTTGAACACAAGAACTCTGATGAATGATACCTTTGTCTTGAAAGTAAGGACTTAAGGAGGAATTGAAGTATTCTGTGCCATTATCAGTGCGAAGAATCTGGATTTTTGTGTGAAATTGGGTGTAAATCATGTTGTAGAAATTCATGAATACCGAACTAACCTCAGATTTGTCGTTTAGTAGAAATACCCAACAGAGACGAGAATGGTCATCAATAAATGTTATAAACCATTTTTTGTGGGTCCGATTAGGTATTCGTGAAGGACCCCAAAGATCACTGTGAATTAGGGTAAAAGGCAGTGATGGTTTATAAGAAGATGTGGGAAAACAAGTACGATGATGTTTTGCAAGTTCACAAACTTCACATTGTAAATCCAAAGGAGTTTTATTCAAACAAAGTGATGGAAACAACTGTTTTAAATATTGAAAACTAGGATGGCCCATTCGTTTATGCCATAACAAAAGATCATTATCCCTAGGACTAAATGCAGAATTACAAAGAGGAGGATGACACTGTTTATTCATGGGAACATCATCAAAGTAATAGAGTCCCTCGCATTCCTTAGCACTGCCAATCGTCTTCCCCGATGATAGATCCTGAAAAACACAATGAGAAGACAAAAAAATAGCTGAGCAATGAGATTGTTTGGTTAGCTGACTAATAGACAACAGATTGCAAGAGAGATTAGGAACATGAAGTACAGACTCCAAAGTAATAAATTCAGAGATACGGATACTCCCCTTGCCAGCTACTGGGGATAAAGTACCATCTGCAATTTTTATTTTCAAGTTACCAGCACAAGGTGAATATGTGGTGAATAAATGATGAGCATCAGTCATATGGTCAGATGCACCTGAGTCAATAATCCAGGGAGTATGGTGTAAAGTGGAACTAAGGGCTGACAAAAAAGTACCTTTGTGGGCTAAGAAACCCGATGGCAGTTGATTAGAGGACTGACCCGAGGTTTGGAAGGTCGAAAACAGAGCATAAAGCTTCTCAAGTTGCTCGGGGTTAAAACCCCCACTAAAGGGCTGTTCAGTAGAGGCCTGGTATCCATGAGATTTATTGGGCTGTCTGGGCTTCCAATCTGCAGGCTTGCCATGTAAGGTCCAACAGGTATCTTTGGAATGGCCCGATTTTTTGCAATGCTCACAAAAAGGTCATTTATTTTGTTTTGGGCCAGATCCATTATTTGGGCCGGATCCATTATGAGGCCCATGAAGCCCACGGCTTATAAAAGCTTCCAACCCGCCAGACATATGGGTCTGTCTCGACCCATTGGACGACCCACGCAATGTATGGTCTTCTCCCTCAGAGACGTGGTTCGGTCGTGAACCAGACCTGCCCATCGACACCATTCCTCGACTCGCAAGAGCAGAGCCCTCAATCCCTGTCTCTGCTTTCTCCTTCAACATCACCTTCCGTCTCTGTTCTTCCTGTCGCACCTCAACAAAGACCTCACGGATGGATGGAAGTGGTCGTCGACCCAGGACTCTGCTGCGAACATCGTCGAGTTCGCGATTCAGCCTTGCCAGAAATTCGAACACCCTCTCTGCTTCCATCCTCTTCTGGAATCGAACACTGTCACCCATGCACTCCCAATCTTCGCCGCAACTGAGATCGAGCTCTTGCCATAGTCCCAACATCTCGGTGTAGAACTCTGTAACTTCCCGATCTCCTTGTTTCATCTGCCAGAGCCTTGTTTTGAGTTCGAAAATCTGTGATGAATCTCCGGCATCTGAGTATGTCTCTCGCACAGCGTCCCACACGTCTTTTGCAGTCGGGAGGAACATGTAAGTTCTTCCGATGGTTGGTCGCATGGAGTTGATCAAGCATGAGGTGATGAATGAATTCTCTAAACGCCATTTTTGAAGAGCCGTTGCATCACTGGAGGGAGGCTGCTTGATCTTGCCTGTCAGGAATCCCAATTTTCCTCTGCCGTCAATAACCAGCTTGATGGATTGGGCCCATTCTCGGTAATTCTTTCCATTCAATTTCTCTACAGTGAGATGGAATGAGGAATTCTCAATTCCTACAGTCGAACTCATGGAAGTGATGGTCTTTGACTCTCCTTCCTGAGTTACCGACTGGGTAGATTCATGGCTGGCGGCCATATTTTGCTAGGGTTTTTCGAATCCCTGCTCTGATACCATGAAGACAATATGACTTGAATTGAATCAATATCTCATTCTAAAATTGATTACATGTTTACATACAATGTCCCTATTTATCATGTACAATGAGGATCAAAATATAGAAATAACAGAGAAAAGGAAACAAAGGAAAAATGGAAATAAAAAATATGTCAACTAATAATCAGCCTAAATCTCCTACCATAATCTTCTCCAAATCACATTCAAATTATTTCCCATTTGAATTATTCGGGATTTCCACATGTAATATTCCATAAAAGTCACCATCTTACTTTGACTAGTGACATTTGGAGAAAAAAAAAAGACTACTTACCAAATTATGGCCAAAAATAGAAACATACTAATACGTAAATCATCTTTCACTTTCACTTAATTGCTCCTTTCCAACAATTCATGGAAAATAAGTTCACTTCAGCTTGGAGAGGCTTAGGTTTTCCCTTTCTCAACTAAGGGAACTTTAATTTCTTGGTGTGCAAGGGCTTTGTGAAGAAGGGATACAAGTTTTTGACGAATCAGGAATTATGTTCTAGTTAATTTAAAAAAAGAATGTGTTAGAAGTATATTAGTGTTAGCTATATTATTGTGATATTAGGGTTAGAAGTCACAATGTTTGTTTCCTTTTCCTTTTAAGACTCTCATTGATTCTCCTATATAAGGAGGTTCCTTGTGTTTGTAATGGAGTACATCCTCAGAAGTACGCAGCTTCAAGTCTGCAATCACAAGTGTTCTGTCATGTTTTCAGCTTCATCAACAAAGGCTTCTTCACACCGTGTTCCATTAAGTATCAGTTCTAATTCGTGCTTTGTCAAGCATTCTATAGATGTTACACGTGTTCAGCCTCTTGCAAATCATCATCTATAGACATCTTCATCAAGACATTGTTTGATGCAGTCGCCGCTCCACTATTGTTCAAGAGTGATCTTATCTTCAAACTCAAGTTGATCTTTCGTTCTCCACCTTGAGTTTGAGGGGGGTTGTTAGAAGTATATTAGGATTAGCTATATTATTGTGATAGTAGGGTTAGTCGTCACAATGTTTGTTTCCTTTTCCTTTTAGGACTCTCATTGACTTTCCAATATAATGAGGTCACTTGTGTTGTTTATTAATTAATTCAACTTAATACAATGTAGTCGGTTGGGATTTCCCCTTCTCTCTCTTTCTTCTTCTCTTTTATATTTTTCCTTTAATTCTAATAGAATGATCCCAAGATTTATGTTTCAATCAATTTGAGAAGAAAGAATTTTTATTGGAAAAGCACGGAATTGGTTAAGGTTTCTTATATGGCCATTACACGGTGTTTGTCCAACCAACGAGAGAGGTGTCTTAAGTAATATTTTGGTTGGTGCAATCCTTCATTTTTTGAAGAGGAATTAATTGTTGTTTTAGTACATGTAGAAAGAGTATCCTAAATCTATAATTTACCAAATACAGTTGACTATAAAAATACTTCAGTTACACCCTCTCTAATAACTTAAGCTTTTAGAATCCAGATAACTCCCTAATAGTTATAATATATGCACATATTTGACCCACACATGGAGGAGAGTTTGACCATACATTACAGAGCATATCCCATCCCTAATAGCTTAAGCTTTTAAAGCAATTGATTCCTACCAAAAGGAATTCGGAACACTGATCAGTTATGCATTATCTATTGGAAGCTTATGCCAACAATAACTAAAGGTACTAACACCTCACTACAAGACTTGTTCCTTGTAAAGAACTATTCTAAATTCCACGTCCATATTTCCAGAATTTAAAAGGAACAATTAAAAACCCTATAACTCCTACCCATAAATACTCGAAGACTGATCGGCAAGAAGAAAACGGAAAAAAAAATTATGAACTATCCGAATTATGGGCTCCTCCATTCTTTTGACATTGTCTAACACCTAATAGCTTCTGATCTCTCCAGAGTCAAAAGTGTAAATAATTTTAGGAATTGCAACTTAAATGATTCAATCATCACAAGCAACAGAGATTGGCATCGCTTGCATTGAAAAACTTTAGATTAATAATGACACCACACTTATCAAAAAAATAAATAAATAATGACACTACACAAATGTTTGATTCAAAATGCCATTTAAGTCGGGGAGCAGGTAATGTAGTCCACTATTATAGCAAGTCTTCCCTCTAACAAGTGCTTATTTCAACTAATACATAAGAATTTGCATAAGTGACTGTATGCAAGCTAAGAAAAAAAAAAATTAAAGCCAAGAAGAGTATGAGTTTGCAGATGATGATCCTATTATAGTTTATATATCATCTCACAAAAACATAACACACAGGATGTACTTCATTACATACCGAAAAAAGGAAGAAGAAATGCAACACAGACGGAAGATATCACAAGCGCTGCCCTCATAAGAATGAAACACCAGAGACTATTAGAAACTCCAATAGGAAGCAATTCTTCTATACTTCTGGCCAATGGGTTCATCAGCAAAGCATACTTGAGCAGTGTTAAGGAAGCAAATTAAAAAAATAATAAATAAATAAATTAAAAAAATAATATTAATAATAACGAATCGGAAAGCATTATAAAACTATTTCTACTATTCAATTTAACTTGATAAATTACCACAAAAAGGATATTTAGTGAATGGGTTGATAACCTGTAAAAACATTAAAGAAAAATAGTAAAAATACAAGATTGAATAGTCAGCGTAGAACCCAAAAATTTAAACAATCTCACCCCACAACCCCCATCCCCAAGAAATAATTTTTTTTTTAAAAAAAAAAAAAGTAAACCAACATATCCACACATATGCATGTGTGCAAGGACACCCACCCACCCCTATTGGCACATTGTCTATATGAGAGAAAAAGGGTGGATTCAAATTCTGATACGTACTGTAGTCCACAATGCAACTTTGGAAGTGAAGGCATGTGCTGGCATGTTCAAAGTTATCTGGGACAACGTGTCTTGACCAAACATGAGAAATCCCATGACTGCCATGCCCCCATATAATATAACGCACAAAAGAAAACTGCATAACAAGAAAGTGCAAGGCATTTAGGAAAAAAGAAAGGCAAGTTAAATATGTGTTCTGCATGACTAGCAATGTTCCGTACCATATTATCAAAGCGTTGCTAAATTTTGTTTTATCAGCCATTGATTGGTAAATATTTGGGAACACAGAATGCCCAGAATAGCAAAATCCATACACTCCAATGGCAAAAGGAATACCACTCCAGTTCACCACATGACCAGTGTGATGAAATCCAATTCCATCCAATGTACCAAGGCAAAGCACACAAAGAACTATCACAATCGTTGCAATGATCCCACCAGCTGCAAGATGAATAACAAATATCTAGATCAAATGCATATCAGATCAATCTATTTCTTAGAACATTATGACACAATGGAGGCACTAGACAGAAGATCAACAAAACACCTGAAAGGTAAGAGATAACTCGAATATCCCTCAACCAAACAGTTGGCAGAACAATAAGAGCAGTGAGAATCCCAAATAAATGCACAGAGTCCAGTTGAAAACCAGCCCAATTCAAGGATGTTCCCGGGAATAGCCTGGTAAGATTATCCCCTTCCAAAATAATAAATTCCACACAATATGACTGCGCAGATGGAAATAAATGTCAGGAATCTTCTTATGACTTAAATTTGGTCCAATCAATCTGAGAAATCAGAACCACTGCTTCACTTACGTATAACTCGGTATACAAAACAATCTGCACAAAGAATCAAGAGTAAAATAGCATCAGAATAAACAGAATACAAAACCAGTTACCAATAGATTAGGTAAGTAGCATTCACTAATTTTTTTATATTTTATTTGGAGGTGTAATACCCTTATAAGATCATATGCACCATTTTCCTTTCATTCCCAAAACAAACATAATTTATGGAACATTTTCACAGATGAAGAAAAAATTTAAATCAAAATTAATGCTCAATACATTTTATCATGGCTATAACTGCACAATTAACCCAGAAAATATGAGTCATCTAAATCCAGAACGGGTAGAATGCATGAGATAAAATGTGTACAACCTAACTTACTATGGAAAATGAAGATATATATATATATATATATATATATATATATCAGCCTTGTAAAATCATGTGCTAGCAATTACCCGACAGAAGTTCTCTTAGGCAGACTAGGCTATCACTACATACTAAAAGAAGACAATTGCTGCAACTTACAGATATGAAAAGGCGTCCATATCTTCCAAATGCAGCTTCTCCAATATCAGGATAGGTTAAGATGCCTTTATTGCTCTCAAAGCAACATCTCATAAGAGAAGCCGTATAACAACATACAATTGCAAAAAGAACTAGCACTACCAAGCTTGCCCAGCCAGCTTCTTTCACTGTATAAGGCGTAGAAAGAAGCCCAACTCCAGCCATTACATTTAACCCTGTTGCAATAACAACATAACCTCTTGAAATCATCCAAAACATAGCCACGAAGATAAATGATTTGAATTACAGGGGAAGAGTAAATATCTTGAGATTTTGAACAGAAAATTTTCCAAGCACCAGAAACATTGTTGTTGACTTTCCAAAGTTTATGGCAAGAAGATATCAGAAACATAAGGGGGATAAAATTAACAAGCAAGAATTGGAAATTATTTTCTATGCATCAATTTTTTTTGCTAAGTTAACCATTTATTTTTAATTTTTTTCTCAAATTTCCAGCTTCATAATTTTCAAGTAATATAATTTTAAGCTTTGACCAACAAGTGCGAGAACATGAGTTCAGGTTTGAGAGCAGCCATTTCATGGAAAAAAAAATGTTAAGAGGTTAGGTTGGATAAACCTCCTACCACCTAACAATTGGCAAGATCAATTCTGGATAACGGCCTATTATAATATCTCAAAAAAGATACTCAAGGAATTTCTAAACTTATTGTGCAAAACACTGCGATGATATTGCTTACCATTGAATACAGTTTGAGTGAAGCTACATCCATGGCCAATGGGAAGTTCCCCACCGAGTTTCTCATGCAATGAAGCCTTTTCTGACCATAATGATTGAGCCCTTGAGATCCTGTCCAAGTCTTCATTTTGACAAATCTTGGCATATTCGGACAGCAATGGAACCTTTCTCTCCTGGTCCAAGTCACTTTTAATATTGATGTCAGAACTTGAATATACACTACCAGACGCACGTCTAAGGGCTCCAAAAATTGGTGATGCAGTGATTGTGTAAGAATCAGTTGTCTCCCTGCCAGCCAAAAATTAATTATGAGCACTTAAATTAATCAATTACATAGTATATATCTAACAATGCATCAATCCCATCAAGGTTCCCATAGTAGTAGAAGTATCCAATAATGTGTTCAGACACTGGAGTTATAACCACCTCATGAAAAGCCCCATGTATTAAGGGAAATATGGTGAATTTTTAACCAAATTATCTGATCAATAAGGAGTCAGACTATTGCATTTTTCAAAAGAAAGAACATGAAAGCCCATATGGTTTGCTGCTTCCAAACATGGTTGTTCACACACTTGGACTGAGTTATTCACCTTTGAAAGTTCTCATATCAAGTGCTAAGGCTTTTAATAGATAATGAATAACTGCTTCAAGATGAGAAATTCATCTCCAACAGTTGAGTGGTTTTCCCTAACATTCAATAAATGAACAATCTACCAACAGCTCTAGCTTGGTTAGTATCTCCTCCACCTCCCTATATGAAAGGTTGAGGGTTCAAGTTCCCTTAAGGGGCAAAATGTGTGTGTGATAAAAAAAATAAAATAAATGAACATCCGGGTTTATTTTGCCAAGTTTGGGTTAATTTGTCTCATTGTTTGCCAATCCATCATAATTCACTAATCCTTTTTCTCATATTGCATCAATACACACAAGGCATCCATGATTATCCAGTTAGCTAGTTAACAGGTCCTAGCAACAGCCTAGGCATTGCTTACAGTGATTAGCCGAGGGCAATAAAATGATGCCTTAGGACACCTATGTGATAAATAGCAGAAGGTGCCATGACAGTCAATTAGATGTGTTATTTGGATATATTATTATATAAGTATAGTCCTATACCACTTGGACATGAAGCATACCTAAAGAAAATGGAAACTCGCACCTAGATGGTCATTGAGAAATTGGGTACCCAAAAAGCATGGTTAGAAGATTTTTATCATATAATTCAACACATCAATTATAATTTTCGAACATGTAAACCGTATGATGTAACAAAAGCCAAATCCAAACTACCCAGCACCTCATCAACCATTTAGCCCTGGAGAACTGTCAATATAATTCAACTTCCTGATGTGCGTGATAAATGAGTAGAGAACACAATACATAAAATCCTGTTCATTGAGTCTAACTTGGCCAAAAGAAAGGAGGATGCCCCACTTTCTACAGTACGAGCAGAATACATTTCAAGATATCCTTTTCCCGGGTACAGAAAATGAAAGTAAATCCACTGCAACCACAATCTTAAGATTAACCATCATATTTTACGCAATGCTGTATATTGAGTGGGAAAATGCAAAATTATAGAGTTTTACGATAGGCTCTGTTTCGAAGCCAAGAAAATTGAGGAAAATAACCGAGCAGAAATTGAATATGTTAGCTCCGAACTACATTATTCAATTAGCCGAATACTATCAAATAAGTTGAGTTGATTTTCAACTTGTCATTGGTAGCAAAAACAATGAAAAACAACGTTTCATTTCTCAAGTTTCTCTTCTTTTTGCACTGCTTTCTCTCCAACCAAACGGTGAATAATATTAAAGCGAACCTGTAACTCCGAGGCCATTGCTGAGAAGGAAAAGGCGAATAATGCTCACCATCATCACCACCAATCTCTTCATCACTACTACCACTGTCAATCTTCGTGTCTTCTATGTTGCCATCGTCTTCATCAATCTCGAGGAAAAACTCCGAATCTTTCTGCTTCTCCGCCATAACAAATTCAAATCCAAAACGCCGTAGAAACCTCTAGATATGTGTATGCATGTATGTGAACTGGAGACAGAAATGGGAAATGCTTGGTGCAGAGTATGGGTACAAATTCCGAGGATATATATATATTTATATAGAGTGAAAACAACCAAAAGGCAAATAATGAAGAAAACGACAAAAATGGAAGGAATGAAATGACAAAATGGAAATTATGGAACAATACTACAGCCGGCAAACGATGAAATAATTAATGGAACGACAGAAAAGCAAAAGAATGAGCAATGGAACAGAACAATCCGACAGAAAGGCAAAGAATGAAATGAGTAATGGAACAATACTACAAAAAGGCAATGAATGAAATGACTAATGGAATAATAATACTAAATTATTAAAATTTGTATTTTAAAATATTATCTTAAATAACGTGATATTTAAAATCTTCTCAAATAATATAGTGCCATAACTTAAAATTTGATGTATAAATTTAAGAAATATAACAATACTCTATTAAAAAAAAAAAAAAGAGAGAAAATGAATTGAATTGTCATTTTGTCCGCGATGAAATATGTGAGTGGTTCAAATGAAAAGTTAATGAGGCCCACAGGTGATAAGATAAGGTAAGCAACTAAGAAAGCGCATCGAAAGTTATGATATCCGATTTGGTAGGATTATCTTTCACTCATATTCTATCACCATTTTAAATTTATAAAAAAAATTAAATTAGTTATCATAAATTTTGAGATGTTAGAGATTGTTATTACCACATCAGATTAATGATGTGACGATCTCATTCAATAATCTCTTAATATAACGTAACGTGTATTGTTTTAAATAAAAGATCTAATATGACACTCTTTGTAGGGGAAAAAAAAAGTAGTTAGTTGTTATTTTACAATCACGCATATATACACAAAGCGTGTGAAAAAGAATTTTTATATTTTTTATATTAACAAAAGAAAAGAAAATGATAAAAAAATAATTTTTTTTATTCTTATTTATTTGAAAGTAAACATAAAGACTCTATTCAATTTACAAATTAAGTGAAAGAAATAAAAAGGCAATGTGAAAAAAAAAAAGATGGGTTCTTGACTTATTTGATTTAAATGTGATTAGTACATTCACCAAATCATAGTTGCAAAAATAGAATTTTACAAAAGTTACTAAAAACAGTTTTTTTTTTTTTTAAACAAATGCAATTATTATAAGTTTTAGTCTTGAACTTATCACTTACACATGATGGAATGTAAACAATTTTTGTTAAATATTCAAATAGCAAAATGATTATGTGAGAATTAATTTTCATAAATTTCTCTTTAATCATTTTTTTTCAGAATTTAAAGCTTTCCACTATGGCCAAATTGTTTATTTATTTATTTATTTTATATTTCATCACATCAATTACAAGGAACATCTAATATAAAGAATTGAGTTTTAAATTCTGTGATGATTAACTGTAAATGTTGGTGCAATACTGTTTGTGGCACAACTTTCATGTATTTACTGTGAATGTATTTTTATTTATATTTTTAATTAAAAATAAAAAAAATTACATGTGCTTTACACATGTCACAAATTATAACACAGCCCAATTATTGGATAAGTGATTCATCCAGCAATTAGAATCAATTATTGCCCTAAATGTTTGCGGTTAATGATTTGGCACAGACTGAGTAAGGGTTGGGTCACATTCATTTTGGGCATTTCCAAAAGAGAAAAAGAAAAAAAACATAAGACAGAAAAACTATTGAAATTAAAGGGTAGTAGTACCTTTGGTTTCAAATAACTAATAAAGTGGCTAGTGACATTATTATCGCCATTGCACCACCATCATTGCTATTATCATATGTAACATTATGATCTAATTAAGGGAAGGAGATTAAAGATAATGATAATTATTATAAGTTAATTTATTTATTAATTATGAGTACTTCTAATTAAAATTAGTAGTCCATAAATATAGAAATGAATGTGTAAATAAGAACAACTAGTTTTAAACTGAAGACAATCAATTTTAAAAAGGTGATTTAATGACAAAAGTCATAACTTGATAACAAGTTACGATTAGCGTTAATCAATGATTAACACACGAATAATCTTAAAAAATTAGTGTACAAAGTACATTTAAGCAAGACTAGTGTGATACGTGAATAAAGTGTGTTTAATCAAGATTATAATAGACTTTTGGGAATAATTAAAGTACAATAAAATATACCAAGACATGACTAGTAATACATAGATGAATTATGCTAAATCAATAAGTTTTGTAGGAATTTCAAGAGACTTTTATGAGATTTAAAATGCAAAGTTTGGGAGTTTATTGAAAGTACCCTAAAATGCAATACAATGCATAAAAAAAGAAAACAGAAGGAAAAAGACCCAAAATGCTCCCACCAAGTTTTGAACCTTGCACCTTGTGCAAGCAAATAATAAGTTTCTAAAAGAATGTCAACTACACTGCAACACTTTTATATTATAAGACCCACTTAAAAGGTATATATGCAATGATATGCATATATGGCTACATACAAAAACTGATATGCTATCACCCCATTGGACCTAAGGCTTAGCCAATCAAAATTCGTGCAGCCACACTCATGAGTACAAAATGCAGACCATGTGTGAGAGTTGTGCATTATATCAAGATCAGACTTGTGTGTGTATTGTATTGTCTAGAGAGAGAAACTAGAGAGAGTAGAGAGAGAAAGAGGAGAAATAAAGGAGAATATGAGAGCTGAGCTTACCTGCATGCATGATCCAAAATGGAAGGACTGGAGAAGGAAGAGAGGTCTGGAGCTATTGGACCAACAGAGAGGAAGAGGAAGAAAATCGAAGAGAGAAAACATGTAACTTCTCTCTAAAATTTGCTAAAGTTTAGCTTTAGTTTTTGAGGTTTATAATGCATGCATGTATTTAGAATTGAAAAAGAAAGAAAATGGAGAAGAAATAGAATAGTTTGAGCTAAGAACCCTAAGAAAACCCCACACCCGAAATCATGAAAAGTTGGGTTTTTAACCTAACTTGAATAAAGATGGGAGATAATTACATAGCTCGAAAGAGCATGAAAAATAGAATACACTGCAACTTAAAGCATTAAAAATGGTTAAGAAACCATTACTTAACAGTGGGTTATAGTGAAGAAGAATAAAAAATTAAATCAAGGGTTGGGATCGATTTACTATGTTTTAGGAATGGGAAAATGCTCCCTGAGGTTCCAGAAACCAAACAGAATAAAAATGAGGCAAATATAGTGACCCAAACGCATTGAAATAGGAAATGAAGACCTCACCGAAAAATCGAAAGTTGTCGGAGTAGTGACTGTAACCCCCTATTTCGTAGCCAGAACTCAATAAAATGAAGAAAACAACATTAGATTTGGAATCCTCAAGGAAAAATGGGTCGAACCCCGTCGAATTTTTCACCAGAAAATAATCGGCGATGGTCGCTGGCACCAGAGAAGGCAACTTAAACCCTCGCTGGAAAAATGAAAGAGATGAACATTGTATGGGTTGGATCTCGGGTTGGGTCCTGACCGAACATTTAAATGGGTTTGGGCTTTATTGAAATGACATCGTTTTGACCTTAAGAATAATATATATATATATATATATAGGGCTGATGTCATGCTAACTTCAGCATGACGCAATGAACTGGACTGAACCGTTTGGTTCTTAACCTAATGAAGTCGGTTCACTTGCATTGGGACTAAATCAGTTGGTTTTATTTAAATAATTTTCTAAAATTATATTTTAGACCGCAATAGTTTCGGTTAATTACAAATTGACCCAGAAAATTAATTAAAAATTAATTTTAAATCCTTTTAATTATAAGAGAAATTACCAAAATATCTTTGAATAAAAAATAGGCCAAATGAAGGTCAATTGAAATAAAAGAAGAGTCTAACCCAATATTTTTTGGGCATTCTAAACTCAACGAAAGAGTTTGATTTGTGAAATTAAATCCTGAAAAATATGAACGGGCAAACTGGAATAATTATAATTATGTCCTAATGATCAATTAAGCTATGAATTAGACTCTGATGATTATAAAAATACATATTTTAGCATTTTGGAACATTTTAGACCCAATGGCAGGATCCAATTTATGAAACAAAGTCCCAGAAATATATACACATGGAATATCATAATTAACATTTTGCCCTTAGTAATCCAAAAGTCAGTTAAATGTCAGAGATGACATATTTTGACTTTCTTTGGCGTTCCTGACTCAACGGTGAAATCCATTTTAGCAAACAAAGTACTGAAAAAGTATAAAATTATAAAAATGCCTCTAGGCTTAATATAAGCCACATATAAGCTAACTAAGATCTGAAAAAGTCTAAATTAATTATCTTCAATATTTCAGACTTGACGGTGATGTCCTTTTGAGAAAAATAAGACCTGGTAGCAGACTAAAAATAACGACTACGTCCTTAAGACTTAATGAAGTTACCAGAGGTGTATAAATAAAATTAAAAAGTCCACGTAAATGTTATAAGGACCAACTGGACTAAAAAATGAAATTCGAATACTTAAATTATGTACAAAGAAATGTGGGATATTAAAAGTGTAAATTACCATTATGCCTTTGAAGTGCCAAATAAGTTATGAAGCATTAGAAAACCCTAAATTGGGAATTTGAGAATCTCTTAATCAATTAAAATAAATTCAAAAGAACTTAAAATGCTGAATAATGATGCTTGGAATTAGAATGAATGCTAATTCAATATACAATGTATTTTTAATCCATGATTATAGGATCACCCAAATGATGGAAAAATAGAACAAGGCTATGGGATAACTACTATGGTATCAGTATGGGAATGCAATGCTAAGAACCCAATGTAAGTAAACCTGAACTCTAATGTGTGGTGTTCCTTAGCCACTTTGCAATCATAATTTCTCGATGCTACTAGTTTGTATTCTTTTATACACTCTTATCAATTGTTTTGATTCCACAACTTGATATTTGTGACATCCTTGTGGAAATATTGAGATTCTTATTTTTCATATCCTATTATGGTTGCTTACACATTGTTATAACCCTTTGTTGATGGATGTTGGGGAACTATTACAATCTCTTTTGTCGGGTACCTTGAAATCTATGTATATGTACATTTCCTGTAAGGTTAATGTTAATATTAGATATTGTGACACCAGAAATGATATTAGACATGAAAGGTGATTTATGATGATGAAAATTTCACTTGGAGATAATTTGATTGATGATTCTTAAAGTTCGATTTGTTATCAGATGAATTGCTTATGTATAGCTTCCGCATTGATACATAAAAGAAAAAAATTTATCACGCTTTGATGCAATTCATTTGATTTTGTATGACCTGTCTGAGTGATAATGTTGGTCACCGGCCCCTAATCCGTAGAAGGTGGGTTCCGGGTCATGACACATAGTTGTTACGGGCGATTGTTCAAGCGCTTGAATGCTCCATTACAAGAAAAGTGTTTAAGTATATTAAAATGGCCTTCAAGATATATTTAAAAAAAAAATACTAAAAAATATATAAAATAATTTTTTCAATCCCAAAAAATCATAACATTTTATACACTACAAAAATGTAGAATTTTAGCGATGCCCCTTATTAGCGACGCACATCAATGAGTCACTAATAGTACCCTTTTGCGACGCACAGTGCGTCGCTAAAAATCATAGAAAATACACTTCCCGCGTAAAAAAAAATGGCAGGCAATTTTTACCGACGAACAAACAAGTATTAGTGACACACTGTGCGTTGCTAATACTTAGCGACGAACAGTTGGCGTCGGTAATAGTGCCATAATGAAAACGACACCGTATTACCACCAATTAGCGACGCACAATAGACTTATTAGCTACGCACACCGTACGTCGCTAATAGTCCCATAAAATTCTCAAATTCGGATAAAAATTCACGAATCTCTCTCTCTCTCTCTCTCTCTCTCTCTCTCTCTCTCTCTCTTCTAGATCTCTCTCTCTGAACTCTTTAGATCTTTCTCTCTTAACTCCTACAACCGTACCACTGCCACCCGTTCGCCGCACCTCGGCCTCCGCCGCCACCCCTTCGTTGATCTCTCTCTCTAGATCTCTCGCTCTCTTTTTCTCTAGATCTTTCTCTCTCAACTCCTACAACCATAACACCGCCACTCATTCGCTGCGCCGCTGCTTCCACTACCACCCGTTCGCCACGCTGCCGCTTCCACCGCCTCCCGGTACCTTTTGATATGGCTTATTTTCATATTTTCTTCTTTTTTATTTTGAAAAATTATATTTGTATTGGCTGGGTTGATTAAGTATGAAAAAAATGATACATACCATGAATATGTTTTTCAAGCATTCGAGTGTTATGAATCCAATAAAAAAATTTCCATGTAAAAAAATCATGTTTATTTTCTTCTCATAGCACATGGCATATTTTTATTGGCAGATCCATAAAAATATCTATGAAGCATGAGTCTGTCACCACTTGTAAGGATGCAAGTATGTTTGAACCATCCAAAATCTTCATATGTTCAGGGAGGAAAAGATGCACAAAAAAAAAACAAAAACAAGAGAATATTCTTTTGCTATTTTTCTTATTACTCTCCTATTTATTGATTTGATTCCTTGTAAATTGTAGTAGATCATTTTAGATTTGGAGTCTGCAATGATTATTAGATTCATGAATTTTCAATAAAGATTAGATCTTGTTGGACTTTGCTACATTGTTGTTATGGAATCTAATTTGGGTACTGTTTGTGTTGTGTTCAACAACTTTGTTTTAAAATTATTTATTCACCCAAGTGGAGGAATAAATAAATAAATAACTTTACCCTCAATCTATTCCCATTCCCCAATTAATTTTTAATCAATAAATTTAGAGGTTTGTAAAAAAAGGTAATCTTAACTATCTCGATCAATAACTTTACCCTCAATCTATTCCCGCCTAACTATCTCGATACTCCATCACACACCTCACAAATGACAAAATAAATTACCAAAAACTTAGTGCAATCAGTTCGGATTAGTGATTTGCAACTTATGCTACTTTATGCCTTTCTTACTATTTATGCATGGAAAAAAAATATATATATTCACTTTCATATATATTTAATAAGTGTTCTAATATATATCATTTGATCTTTATTTTAGATTGATTGAGATTATTGCGCCGGGGTTTTTAGGTCTTGCATCGGGACTGACTATTTTTATCTGTTTTTTTTACATCGACATCTGTAGTTACATTTTTTGAGACAATTTTTTATTTTTGTATTTATTCTTAAATTGTACTTTTACAAATGTAACTAATTAATTAGCATAATATATATATATATATATATATATGAATGTATTTTTCTTTTTCAATATATATTCATTTCAGAATGTTTGGATTTACTGTATATCAGGATGATTGATACATGTTTAAACAGAAATAAAACAACAAATAAAACAAATAATGTAGGAAAAAAAAATTAAACTTTTAGCGACGTACAGAATGTGTCGCTAAAAACTAAGAAATCAATTTATAGCGATGCTTCAAATTCGTTGCTAAAGATTGTCATTTGCAACGCACATAGTGAGCATCGCTAAAAGATACCATTAGCGACGCACACTGAGTGTCGCTAATAGTAGCTTTTAGCGATGCACATTGCTATTGTGGATAGTATTTACGACGCACCATCAAAATTATTAGCGACACACAGTAAGCGTCGCTAATAGTTACCTTTAGCGACACAAAGGGATGTGTGCGTCGCTAATAGTATTAGCGACATGACTATTTGTGACGTTTTTAGCGACGTCCCTTTGTGAGTCACAAAATCTCTTTAGCGACACATTTTTTCACTATTAGCGACGTACTAATAGTGCCTTTTTCCTGTAGTGCTAAGTAAAAATTTATTTTTTAAGCATTCTAAAAAATAAAAATAAAAATAATTTTGTTTTTTTTTTTTTTTGGATTGAATAATTCGTTGTATCATTATTTAATATTTTTTAAAATTTATCTTGGTGGTTATTTTGGTCTAATTAATCATATTTTTTAACGGTGTTAAGATAAAAGTTAAAAATTAGACTTTTTATATTAAAAGTTTATTTTTGAAATCTTTTAGATAGAAAAAATATATCATGAACTTTTTGGATTGAAAAAATTATTTTAAGAACTTCTTAATATTTTTCTCTATAAAAAAATAATTTTCATTGTTAACTACCTTATAATATACAATAAAACACGGTCTTCTAACTATTCTTACATCATTTTCTTATCAAAAATAATAAAAAATAAAAAATTCCGTCTACTATTTTATAAGTAGACTTTAGTATTTAATTAAAAAAATAAAAAGTAGAGATAATTTTTTTAATTTTCAAATTATTAATTAGTTCCACCTTGAAAACTGGAGTCCGCTACAAATATTTGTTTTTGTTTTTTTTTCCCCCCGTGATTTTTGGTTTCTTGTACTACAAGCATTACGTGACAAGAGTGAGATTTGTCCGTTTCTGGATGAAGGACAGAGTTACATGTGAGGAAGATAATGGTTCAATTACGGAGCCACAAAACATATAGGAGGCTAGAGGCTCCTCACGTGGCGGCACTCCAATGGAGTATGGGTTGGAATCATGCGACTGTGACACGTCAGTTGACGCCCACCGTATCTCGGAAGCGAACGTTGAAGGTGAACCCAGTAATATCATCCAATCAGCTATACAATCTTTGGAATGAGTCATCCATTTTATTCAAAATTGTTGACTGAGACAGTTATTTTATGTTATTAGTCCATGTTGGGTGACTTTTCTCACAAATTTAATCACTTATTCTGAATTTTAAGATAATTTTTTTTTATAATTTAATAAAATTGAAATAATTGTAAGACACTATCACTCCAAATATACTGAATAATTTTTTAATTTTCACGACGAAAAAGGAAAAAGAACCATTAGAATTATCCGGTTAGAAAAGTTATTTAAAACAATAATTGAGGTTGAACTATAATTAATATTTAATAAATTAATAATTTTTATCAATTAACAATTTTTTTAAAAGAACTTAATTTTTTTTGTAGTAAATAATCAATATTTTAATTATTTAATATTTAATAGATTTTTTCTAAAAAGTTTCTTTCAACTAGTAACTATTAGAAAAAAATACACGTTTTATGTACGTATAATTTAAAAATTATTAACAATATCAAATTACATCGAACTTAATAATTAATATTTTTATTAACTAATAAAATTTTAATCAGTCTTGTACTTCATTCCATAAAAGAGCTCACAATTTCGGTCCTTAGAACAGTAATTGAAGATATAGTAAATTGTTAGTTTCTAGCTTTGAATTAAACTGTTTTTTTTTTTGAGAGTTTATACTTTTGAGATTCTTTTGTAATTAACTTTTTAGTCTGTCAGTGTCAAAATTATTAATTATTGAAAGTTTGCAATGCAGGGTTCATCGAATCTGTAAATGGACATTTAACCGACACAAAATATAAGCTTGTCATCTAAATCAATGCCGATCAAGACGGGTGGAATTCATCAAATAAAACGTTTAGAACAAAAACTACTGTAAAAACTGAAAAATGATATATATATATATATGTATATGTATATATATATATATATATAATCCGTGAAAAATGACGTGCAAGTTGAAGAAGAAGACAATTGCTGCAACCAGAAGCTAATATCAACTTACGTACCCATGTGCACGTCTTCCCAAATGCGGCTTAGGTTAAGAGAATAAGATCCTTCCTTTGCTGTCAAAGCAATATCTCATTCTCATAAGAGAAGCCGTATAACAACAAACTCATTGCACAAAGAAGTGACACTACGTACCACGCTTGGCTGGCCACCTTCTTGCACTGTACAAGGTGACAACGGACGACATAAGAGTTACATTTTAATACATGTGTCATTTGATGTGTCATGCTAAAAAATAATTGACATTTGAGCATTGGAGCAGATCGAATGATCAAAATTTGATATTTTTGTAATATAATTTATCAAATTATAAAATTAACATAAATAAAATGACATTTATTATTGGAGATACTTAACCTTTTGAAATCAACTTGACCTTGCCATTTTTCTTTCCAAAATTACTAGCAAGAAGAAATTAGGTACATAATAAGAAAATAAAAAGCAAAAATCAGAAATTATTCTATCTACATCAACTTTTTGCTAGTGTCTTTCGATAATTTTTTATAAAATTAATTCAAATTTTAAACCAAATAATCATTATTTTAATTATTTAATAATTAATAAAATTTTCAAATAATCATTATTTTAATTATTTAATAATTAATAGATTTTTTTTAAAAAATTTCTTTCTACTATTAACTATTAGAATAAAAATACATGTGTTTTGTATATAATTTAAAAATTATTAACAATATCAAGTTTTATTAATAAAAAAGAAATTAGGAATTTTTATAATTTAAATTAGAAAAAACATATATATATATATTTTTTTAAAAGAAATAACTTTATCAACCTTGCAAATCTATACACATATCTCATTTGAATGTTAAGGAGAGAGTTATGAGAAATGTTGTTGTCATTAAAAATTACATTGAGCTTATAATTAATATTTTTATTAACTAATTAATAAAATTTTAATCAGTTGAGTGACATCTTGTACTTCATTTCATAAGTAACTTCACAATTTCAGTCCTTCAACTTGAACAGGAATTGAAGATTATAGTAATATTTTAGTTCCTAGTTCTGAATTAAACTTTTTTTTTTTAGAGTATATTTTTGAGAATCTTTTGTAAATAATTTTTTAGTCTGTCAGTGTCAAAATTATTAATTATTGAAGGTTGCCAATACAGGTTCATCGACTCTGTAATTGGACAATTAACCGAGACAAAATATAAGCTTGTCATCTTAATCAATGGCGATTAAGACGGGTGGAATTCTCAGATAAAACGTTTAGAACATAAACTACTGTGAAAAATGATACATACATATAATCCGTGAAAAATGATGTGCAAGTTGAAGAAGAAGGCAATTGCTACAACTTGAAGCTATATTACGTACCCATGTGCATGTCTTCCCAAATGCAGCTTAGGTTAAGAGAATAAAATACTTCTTTCGCTGTCAAAGCAATATATATCTCATAAGAGAAGCCGTATAACAACAAACTCATTGCACAAAGAAGTAACACGCTTGGCTGGCCACCTTCTTTCACTGTACAAGGTACATTTACCCCTGTTGCATGGCAATTGACAACATAACCTCTCGAAAGAGTAATGTTTTATGGAGCAAGTAACTTTAGCTATGTGAACTTGTCTATTTGATGTGACTTGATTTAATTGGTCAAAGTTTTTTATTTATTTATTTTTAACTTTGTTCTATTCTGACAATCAGTTGAATCATGATACAATAGATTGGTGAGGTTAGATGAGTTAATTGGGCCATAAAATAGTACTCCCTCTTGAAATCAACCTGACCTTACCTTTTGCCGTCTCCAAATTACTGGCAATAAGAAATTAGAAACACAATAAGAAAATAACAAGCAGAAATAAGAAATTATTCTATATGGATCAACTTTTTGCTCGAGTGTTTTCGATAATTTTTTTATAAAATTAATTCAAAATTTAAACTAGTTGACCTACAATTCCAACCAATTTACATTTTAAAGCCAAGTCTACCCTTTCCAAACTCTGCTCTAGAACTGAACTGATCAAGCAAGAGTGAGAGATAACCTATGTCAAGTTAAGGGAAGAGCAGGCTAGAGGAAAGTTAAGGTTGCCTATGTGGGTTGTTCGTAATAAAGACTAGTTTTAAATTCAAACTAATTTTGATAAAGATTACTTTGAATTTAAATTTAAATTTACAAACAAAGATTAATTTGAATTTAAATTTGAATTCAAAACTAGTCTTTGTTAATTTGAACCCTTGTTTGAAGTGTGGTGTTTTTTTATTTAAATGATAGAAGCGCTCGTTTGATTCATATTCTCTGATATGGCATTCGAACCATGTTGCACATATAGATATTATAACTCAATTTTAGAGAGGCTCGTTCGAAGCCTCATTCGATATATAGGTTGTTTGAATAAGGCCTCAGTTATGGCGTAATGAACCTTTTCAATAAGCATGGGCGGATTTGCAATGGGGGCCTTGGGGGCAGGTGCTCCCACTAAAATTTAAAAAAAAATCCTAGTTCGTAATTTTTAAAAATTATACAACTTGACCTCACAAAATAAAATACTTAAAAAACTACCCACAATCCCTCCAATACATCATTGTCAATCAATGTTCAACAACTTTTTATTTTGATTCTTATACGCACGTTAGTTGCCAGCTTTCTGCTGTTCCCTCTCTCTCTCTCTCTCCCCCTATACGCCACTGTCACGCCCCGAATTCCAGCGAACCCGAGGCGCGAGTAACGAGACAAAGGAAAATAAAACAATAAAGAAATAAAAGATAATAATAACATTCTCATACATTCTGTACACTGTTCTAATACATACATAGGTCTGGTCCACTTGCTTACAACATGTAAAATGAAATAAGGTCTTGGGCTTATGCCCTTATACAATATCAAAAACAAACGCCCCTTGGGCCTAACACAGCCCCTAGTCAGATCATCTCCACGTCTCGTACTGCTGGGACATCATCTGAAATGTTGCCCCACTTAAGGGGTCAGCTCAACATGCTGGTACAATATAATGCTAATACAAGAAACAAAACCAAGGTCGTGGCATGTGCAAGTGTACAGTTATTTCTATATGGCATTCGATATCATGATGACAGGATATGAACAATGTACAGTATATAAGCAGTATGCGTGACACACCCATGCAACTCTATGCCCACCCATGTCTCATGATACGGTCCTTCCCCGTCGGCATGAGTACCTTGTATGTCTCGCTTCACGGTCCGGAATCCGTCAGGCTGGCAAGTACCTATTGGCCGATTTTGGGTTTTTCACCACAGGATCTGCACCCTCATAATGCAAAGCACCAAGTGCTTACCCACACCATGTCCAAGGAATTACACTATGCCAATATGCTCTGATCTCATCATGTCACAATGCGATTTCAATGATGCATCTCATTCATACATAAAGCATGCTTTCAAGTACACAATTCATAATATCAACAGTTCTTCAAAGCATATGATTCACACACTACACTAACACATGCGATATACACATAATCATCATCCAACTTAACAAGATAGCATGTAGCACGTAAGCATGTAAACACTCAAGCAAACATGTGAACAATCAAGGCAGCAAAGCAAGTATTCCTAATCTCAATTATATTTCTTACTTAGCACAATATATCGTACCTGATAATCGATCTCAAACTGGAAAAGTGTACTCGTAGTAAAGTGAAACCACCGTAAGAACACCGAAGGCTAGGTCACCTTCTCTTTGCCTTTCCGTGTCCCTAAAATTCATAACACGAAACTCAGTTTAATTGTCACTTGAATTATGCTATTCATCAAATTTTATGTCTTTAATTCATAAGTTTCTATTTTACTAATTTAGACTCTACCATTGAGTCCGGAGCGTCGAAGAAAATAAGTTTAGGCCTTCGTAGAATTCAATTCGGACACCTGGGTTCAAAAGGGCAAAACAGTCATTTTGCACTTTACACGTGTCCTTACATTTCGTGACCTCTTTTCACAAATCGGACTCTACGGTTGAGTCCGGAATGTTCGAGATAATAAAGTTTCACTATTTGTTTACCTAATTCGGAGTTCGTTTGACTGTACTTCAATTCAGGGGTATTTTGGTAATTTTATATGTTACTACGGGTCTTTTATTTTTTTCGGGACCCCGTCTCGTAAAACGGACCTCACCATTGGCCTCAGAATGGCCGAGATAGTCAAAATACACTAATGACTTGTCCCATTTGGACTCCGGGATATTTTTGAATATTTAAATAATTAAATTAATTTAATTAATTAATTAATTAATTTAATTAATAATTTATTAATATTTTATTCAGGAGGGTCAAATCAGAGTTATCAAAAGTTGGGGGGTCAATTTATAATTTTCGTAAGTCTTGGGTTAATTTTCAATTATCAAAAGTTCAGGGGCGGAATTGTAATTTGAAAACTTTTATTCCATATTCGGATAACCAAACAAGGGATAGGGTTAAAACTGGGATAGGGTATCCCGATTCCCATTCCAATTTAAATTTCAATTTCTTAATCCGGTTGCCAAACAGCCCCAATTAGGTTTTTAATTTAAAACCTCCGTGCGACACGTGGCAGGGGCGGTTCACACCCGCCCGAACCGACCCGACCCGACCCGGACAGACCCCCCCTTCTTCCCCGACTTTCCGGCGATGCACAGTAGGGTTCCGGCGCCTTCTCCGGCGCCGGCGACCGATCTCCGGCGAGTTTTCCTAGTTTTCAAAATGTGTTTTTCTTTGGTTTTTCTCGTAGATCCCATATCTAGGTTTAGTTTTAGTCACAACCCACTCAATCTTCACGAAATAGAGGGTCAATCCCTCGGTCAAACCTCCGGCCGACCCTTCCCCTTCCATTTTTGTTACAGTTTGGTCACGGTTTTTCTCCCATTTTTATCCTAAATGATTTCTGCACTTCACCCCTTGAATTTCCCATCCTTTAAGCTAAGTTTTTCACATAAAATATCAAGACCCAACTCACACAACCGAGACCTGCAACCTAGGTTTTCTCCCTAGTTTCTCAACCATTTTCCTTCATTCTTTTTGCAAAACAATCCTCACAACATACACTTTAAAACCCTATGCATCAAATAAATTATCATGCCAAAAAAAATAAAAAATAAAACAGAAGGGGTGCACTCACGGATTTTCTGAGCTTTCTCTCTCTAGCCGTGCCTTCTTTCTCTCTTCTGCTTCACCTCTGGTTCAAGCTCCTTGGACTCCTCCCAATGTACACGACCTCTCTTGCTCCTTCTCTCAGTTTTTCTTGCCTTTCTCTCCTCTTTTCTTCCCACCCGAGACCACCTTATGCATCACAACTCAATCTCACACGTCTCTCTCTCTCTTTGACCTCTATCACTTTATATCAGCCACCTTTCTTCCCCCAAAATGCAGCTTTGCATTTAATGCAAAGCTGCTCTACTCTAGCATATATATATATATATATATATATATATATATATATATATATATAGCTCACTTCTCTCACACACTAGACACACACCAAACACACACACCCAGCCGACACTACACACCTCACACACTAGGTCTGCCACCTCACTCACACTGCCAAATGCATCCTCCCACATATCCATATACACATGCCCATATACATGCACACATTACACAATTTAATTAAATATATATATATATATATGTATACATCCATGTATATATATATATATATCATGCACATTATATACATACTTCCATCCATCATAATAATAATAATAGCAAAATTTTAAATTAACCAAGAATAATAAAAAAAAAAATTTTCATGTCATAACAGCCACGCCTTTCTCTCTTTCTATTTTTTTCTTGTCTCTCTATCTCTTGCACATTTTTTTTTCTCTATCAATCCCAAATTCCAATATTCAATATTTTGTCCACTCTTTACACCAAGTATGTTTATCCTCTATCTCTCTCCCATTTAGCCTATATCACCCCCTCTCTCTTCCACCCCTTTCTCTCACGCGTCTTTATCTCCTTCTTGCCTTTCTACCTGGCCCCCTCTCTCTTCTGCCTCTCTGTTTCTCTCCATCTTTGCTTCACTCTCTCTTTCTCCCTCTTTTTTGGTGCTTCCCATTATTCCTAAAAGAGCCAAAACCATCTTAACCGCTGAATTTTCAAAAGAGAAAGAAGGTTAATTTATTTGAAGCACTTTTTGATATTGGATTTCCAGTTAGGTTTCATGTCACATCCCGAACCTTACCCTACGCGGATGTCGAGGATGTGATGCTAGTTAGCCGCCTTGCTAGTTTGCCGACCGACAATGCGACTAACTAAAGGCGAACTTCTGAACTTACCGATGAATTGCATTCCAAATATAGGGTCAGAGTAGCGAAATTTAAAACCTTTTTCAACTCGGGAATGCAACTCAGTTATATACTGCAAAGGTACGTATCACAGAGCAAGTATAAAACCAAACAGCTAATAACTTTAACCATTGAGCACATCTACTATCTCTAGATTACCATTTTCATGAGCCATGTCACTCACCTGAATAACCAGATTCAATCTTGGAGAATCCAAGTCTCCACAAATCAGTGCCATCAGATCCTTTACTTGGAATGCCACTCGGCCTATCCACGTCATATCATAGTGCCTTCTAATCCAATGGAGATAAGTCCTGAAAAATGTTAGGATAATGGGGTGAGCTTAAATAAGCCCAATGAGTAACACAAGTTCCCTATCATGGGTTTCAAAACTAATTCTTGCTTATGAAGCACATGGGATAGTTTAATCATATCAGAAATAACAGTTTCATAATCCACTTTAAATGTTGTTTAAGTAGAATAAAACAGAACTGAACCAAACAGTACAAACAGATCAGAACATAACCTAACAAATTAGATCAAAACAGTAAATGATGTCAATATATCAATCAGGGACACAGACATGTCATCAACGGAGCGGAACATAACGGAATTGAGCAGAACAATATATCAATCAGAAACAAAGGCATATCATCAACGGGACGGAACATAACAGAACTGAGTGGAAACAATATATCAATTAGAAACAAAGGCATATCATCAATGGGACGGAACATAACGGAATGGAGCAGAAAGAATATATCAATTAGAAACAAAGGCATATCATCAACGGAACGGAACATAACAGAACTAAGCGAAAAAATATATCCATTAGAAACAAAGGCATATCATCAAGGGGACGGAACATAACGGAACTGAGCGGAAACAATATATCAATCAGAAACAAAGGCATATCATCAACGGGACAGAACATAACGGAATTAAGCGGAAACAATATATCAATCAGAAACAAAGACATATCATCAACGGGACAGAACATAACGGAATTGAGTAAAAACAATATATCAATCAGAAACAAAGTCATATCATCAATAGGACGGAACATAACGGAACTGAGCGGAAACAATATATCAATTAGAAACAAAGGCATATCATCAACGGGACAGAACATAACTGAATAGAGTGAAAATAATATATCAATCAGAAACAAAGGCATATCATCAATGGAACGGAACATAACAGAACTGAGCGGAAACAATATATCAATCAGAAACAAAGGCATATTATCAACAGGACGGAACATAACGGAACTGAGCGAAAACAATATATCAATCAGAAACAAAGCATATCATAAAGGGGATGGAACACAACGAAAAGGAGCAAGACAGAATTGAGCGGAACAGGACAGAACATAACAAAACAAAAACTAGAACAGACCATATAACAAAACAGAGTAGACCCGAATAGAACAGGAGAGTAGGACATGACAAAATCATGCCACGTGTAATGCAGTACAAAGAGTATGCATTTAAATATATGCATTTAAACAATACAGCATATAAAATGGTACAGTGTATGAAGATGCAATATCTAAACAGTGTAACTTATACACCAAGTCAGAAGTTCCAAGTTACTCACAAACTTTATGCTATTCTCATTGTACAAATAATCTGATAACCTCTAGATACGTCAAGTACCTCCATGCATATCCTGAATAATCATCATCAATCACAGATAGATCAGAATTCATCCATTCATGACTTATTCATCATCTTCGGCGTTTATCGGATTACCTAAGGTAGCCTAGTAGCCTACTACCCTTTCATTGGGTTTCATCTGAGGCTATTACATTCTTTACTTAGGCTTAGTAGTCATCAGAATTATAATCTAAGTCATTTAGACTTCAGTCGTTATCAGTTAAGTACTTATTTAACCTTAGGAGCAAAATGATAATTTTACCATTCTTATCCTGGACCCTGTCGTAGTTCTCAGAATAGTCCACATATCTTAAATATAAGATTCTAAGTCTTTTGGACACAAATTGTTATCAGTTAAGTACTTATTTAACCTTCAGGGTAAAATGATAAATTTACCATTCTTGTCCTGGACCCTGTCGTGGTCCTCAGAATATTCTATATATATCTTATATATAGATTTTTAAGTCTGTTGGACTTCATTTGGTATCTACTTTTGATTATTGGGACACATCAGTCATTTCTCATTTTATACGTTGACTGTTTCGGAGTCTTATTTAGCCTTTCGATTTTCATAATTATGCTTATGACAATTTATCATATCATATTGGCCCTTATTCGGCCTCTACTTTGCACTTACTGTGCTCAGGGGTATTTTGGTCATTTTATGTTTTGTGTAATTCTGACCTCGATTCTTCATTTAATCATGTGTACAGTTTCACGAGTGTCTAGCTTCTATCGGTATCAATTTCATCCCAGTTGGACTTCATATAGCATCAGGGGCATTTTAGTAATTTCACATGCTTTAGCTAAATTTTTCGGGACCTCAGTTCATAAAATGGACCTCACCATTAGGTCCAGAATGTCCGACATAGTTGAATTGGACTATCCTTTATGTTTAATTAGCCCTGTGTATCATTAGGGGCAATACAGTCATTTACCATTTGCGTGTCTGTATTTTTTGGAACTTGGTTTCACAAATTGGATTCCACCATTGAGTCCGGAATGCCTGAATTAGTAGACATACACTATTCATTTATTTTATTTGGACTCCGTTTGACGTATTTAGTGTCCAAGGGTAAAATAGTAATTTTACCCAATTAATAAAATAATAAAAATAATAATTTTATTATTTATTTATTTTTCAGGGCTTATATGCATAAATTTTTCAAAAGCTGGGCTAGAACACAATTATTCAGAACTTGTTGGGGTCAATTTGAATTGTAGAATTTCCAAGGGTCAAAATGTAGTTTTCAAGAATCATTCAAAATAAACCAGAGGGTTTAGTCTATTTTGAGCTGAACCGGCCTTAATTGTGCTGAACCAACCAGTTTGGCCGATTTATTGCATCACACTGATGTCACGATGACATCAACCCTAATTGATTTTAAAATTTAAAACATTTTGCCTAAAACGACGTAGTTCGACTTTACCCCTTATATCCGATCAGGTTCTGACCTGACCCAAATCCGATCCGACCCATTTCCGGTACTGTTCATCGTCTTCCCCATGACGATGAACAGTAACCCTAATTTCAGTTCCAGTTTTTTCCATTTTCGTGGATTTTCAAGTGCGGATTCCCTCTAATTTTGGTTCCATATCATTTCTGGAAGCCTGAGGATTAGTGTAGCATTTATTTCATGGATTGAAATAGATCAAAACATTGGATTTCCTCACAATCATCGTGGTCTGTAACAGGCTCAATTTGAGCTTGTTTTTGGACCATTTTAGGTGCTTTTTGTTTCATTTTGCTCCTTGTTTATGGGGCTTCAATTTCCCATTCTTAGAATCAGATTTAACAGTGAGTTTTGAAGACTGTAACTAGAACCCGAAACCTGTAAGTGCTGATTTGGGAGTCTTTGCCTAGGCTTCTAGGTCTGCGGATTAGGGTTTTTGAAACCCTCAGAAGGTTTATTTTAGGGCTTGACCAACCAAAATTGGTTTGGTCTCGGTTGTTCCAGACCTACTGTTGTGAAGGTCATCAATGGAGATTTCTTACTGGTTTAAACATTCCGAGCTTCCCAGGCTCTACCATTTTGCTTCAAAACATCTCTTATTACCAAATTTACTCATGCATGCAGTTCATATGGCTTAAATAAACAAAATCAGTGAGCAAAAATTCAAAAAGAATTCTGGGTTCATGGTGTCTATAACTTAGATCAGGCTTCCCCCTTCCTCTTGGGCTTAATATATGCCTTTAGTTGCCTCAGTTCTAGTCAGGTGCCCCTTAGTCCCTTCTCTTTTGTCCAACTCCAATGGATACACCATGCACACATGCATACATATACATCTTCACACAATGTTTCTCTTTCTAACCCACTCTCTCTCTACCCGAGCACACACCCAAACACTCCAGATTTCACACACAGTCTTGGTCTGAACCCACAACACACATTTGAGATGTTTTAAAAGTCAAGCTTACACATATGAGTGTACACCTATACATATACACATACATGATTATACATGTAGGGTTGATGTAGGAGCTGAGGTAGGGTGATGTGGCTGATGTGGGCTGATGTGGGGTGACTCAGGTGATGATGAAGGGTTTGCATGTATGGCCATTGGCCAGCTTGGGAGGTGGACTTGGTTAGATTGGGTTCATATACAATTATGCTGTATATTTAGACACAAAGTTATTGGCAGCCCACTTGTTAAATTTTTGGGTGCCATGTGCTTGCTCATTTAGGTCAAGGGTTCAAGTCCCCTTGGCCTCACTTTTGGGCATTTTTCCATATTTTGGGCTTATGTCCTGTTTGGTTGGCACAGAATTTCGTTTTGGCTATTTCCGTTATTTTTTTTTTCCAGTGCTCTTTTTACGAAACGGTCTCTTCTGAGGGTTTTGTATTTCAGTTAGCTTCGATGTCCAAGGTTCAGTGTTGGTTACTATTTTCTTGGAATTTTCATAGTTAGCTAATTTGAGTTTTCACAGTGTTAAAACAACATCATTTCACTTAATTAATTAGTAATTAGGTCCGGGTATTACGTCCTCATTTCTGACGTGTTTAATTATTTTGTTGGCCTTATCGTGACTATCAGGAGACTCCTGATTAATTTCCTTAATCATTCTTTATGTCGGTTCTAATTAATAATTAGCAAACTAATTATTAATTAAGCAAGATCGGTGTGTTACATTTCATCTTCAAAATTTGAGGTATGAACTCTTCTTTATCTAATTTCTACTATCTTTTTTTAATCACATTGGCCCTTATTCTCATGCATTTATTTTTGCAATATCTTTAATTTTTCATGAAAAAACATATAAGGAAGTAGGAATAGAAATTGATGGATACTTAACTTTTATATGTTTGTCATAATAATATTGAATGCAAGTTTAATTCAATACCAAACTACTTGTTCATGTTAAATGTTTGGAGTTTCAGAGTTAAAAATGCATATTCTAGATAGAAGGTTAAGTCTAACTAAACAATTTAACTTTTGAATCAGTTATGAATAAATTTCTTAATAGAAAATCAACATTGGAACAAACATCTCCAACTCAAGAAAGGAGTGATCGTGGAGATGACATAAGAAGTTCTAAGAAAAGTCGTATTGACTTAGAAAATCTTATTGTAGATCCTGGGCTATAAGTCAAAATTTCATATTATCATTTTAATGATCCGAATGAGATTCGAAGAGCATATTATCAAAAAGGCCTATGTCAACCTTGTGAGCATAACTTTCCACAAAGTCTAATAAACAACAAATTGCACCACTTTAATCTGGCTTGGTTTAAAGAGTTTAGCAGTTGGTTGGAGTATAGTATTATCAAAGATGCTACATTTGACTTATATTACTATTTGATTAGGCCAACAATCAGGTGGTAATTCATTTATAATTGGGGGATTTACCAATCAGAAGAAAAAGGAAAGATTTACAATTCATGTTGGAAGCTTGGATAATGTTCATGACTATAGGTAGTGTCTAGATTTAATGAATCAACACATCGAAGTTGCTTATTCTAGGCAATCAAATGAGGCTCGAAAGGAATATCGTATTCGTTTGATTGCAATAGTCAATTGTATTCGATTTCTTCTATGTCAAGTGTTAGCCTTTCGTGGTCATGATGAGTTTGAGGATTCAAAGAATCAATAAATTTTCTTGAGCTTTTATGCTTTCTTGCTGATCACAATGATATTATCAACAATGTTGTGTTAAAGAATGCTTTGAAGAATCTCAAAGTGACATCACATGATATTTAGAAAGAGATGGTCCATGTTGCTTTAAGTGAAACCGCTAATGTAATAATTAATGAGGTTGGAGATGATCTATTTTCAGTTTTGATTGATTAATCTCGTGATGTATCAATCAAAGAGAAAATGGCCGTTATATTACGTTTTGTGAATAAAAAAGGATGTGTCGTTGAGCGTTTTCTCGGCATTGTGCATGTTGCTGATATGCCTTATCACTTAAAACAACAATTGAGGCATTGTTCCCAAAGCATGGATTAAGTATGTCAAGGTTGTATGGACAAGGTTATGATGGAGCTAGTAATATAAAGGGAGAACTCAATGATCTCAAAAGCCTCATTATGATATAGAATGAATATGTTTTTTTATGTTCATTACTTTGTTCATTAGCTTTAGTTGGCACTTGTAGTTGTTGCAAAAAATCATAGCCAAATTGCTTTGCTCTTTAATATTCTTGGTAACTTGTTAAATTTGTTGGGGTTTCATTTAAAAGTTGAGATATTTTAAGAGAAAAACAAACTAGCAAGATTTTTGATATAGTAAGAAAAGAGGAAATTTCTAGTGGGCATGGTTTGCATGAGGAAAGTAGCCTCCAACAGGCTGGTGATACACGTTGGGGATCACATTATAGTACTCTCATAAACTTAATTGTTATGTTCTCATCTAGTATTGATGTGCTTGAAGTTGGTGTAGAGGATGGTACAAATTTTGAGCAAAGAGGTGAAACATGTGCGTTATTTCAATTCAATCTCTTAATTTTATATTCAACTTACTTAATGAAAGGTGTATTAGGAGTTACAAATGAATTGTCTCAAGCATTACAGAGGAAAGACTAAGGACATTGTAAATACTATGAACTTAGTTTTAGTAGCCAAGGAACAACTACAAATGATGAGGGAAGATGGACGGGAAGCTTTACTCATTGAGTTTTTTTTGGTGACAAATATGATATTGTTGTCCCAAACGTGAATGATATATTTTTAGTTCGAGGTCGGCTACATTTTATAGCATAAGAAGTCACTAATTTGCATTATTCAAGTGTTGGATTATTTTACATGGTGTTAGATATGAAACTTCAAAAGCTTAACTCCTGTTTCACAGAAGTGACCATTGAAATACTTCTTTGTGTGGCATGCCTAAGTCCAGTTGGTCCATACTCTGCTTTTAATAAAGAGAAGTTGATTCGTCTTGCTCTGATATATCCATTAGAATTTTTCGTCGTAAAGCTCATGGCACTTGATAATCAACTCGAGACCTACAGAATTGATATGTGTTCCAACAATGAATTTTTAGTAGTTAAAGGAATTTGAGATCTTTTCAAGAGCTTATTTGAGACCAAAAAGAATGTTGTATACTCATTGGTGTATTTGCTTGTGAAATTAGTACTTATCCTACCAGTTGTAACTGGGTATCTTTAGTGATGAATATAGTAAAGAATCAATTGTGCAATCGAATGGGAGATCAATGGATGAATGATAGCTTGGTTATGTATATTGAGAAAGATGTTTTGGATACCATTAATAATGAGATGATCATGCAACAGTTCCAAAATATGAAGACTCGTCGGGAGCAATTACAAAGATTTTTCTACTAGTATTAGAAAATAAAAACCAATTTTTTTTTTTGTGTGGAAGTAATAGCAAAATCATGTTAAAATATTTTTTTTTATAAGTAATAGTTAAAAATAAGTAAAAGGCGTTTAAAAAAGGTGAACCACTTGTGCAACATTTATGAATGTTACAAATATATCCTTTTTGTCAATCACATGATCAAACTTTTAAATTTTTTATTCTTTTCAATTATTGACGATACATGTAGTAACAATAACTTTTTATGAAATTAGTTTTGATTTTAAGAGTGACTTATAAGTTACCCCCACAGGAGTTAAATACTGATTCTGCTCCTACTAGTAAGCCTCATTGGTTACATGGTTCTATATATGGATCGAATGAGGTTAAGCTTAATCTTCGTAAACAACTCCAATAGTGGTCGTTCGATACCCTATTCGAAGGGTTAGTCGAACGACTTCATGGAATTTGGGTTTTCAAATCCTTTTTAGCTTTGGAAAGCCCTAATTCTATATAGAGGCATTGTACACATTATTAGGACTTTTAACTGGACGAAATTGAGATATAATATTCTAAGTTTTCAAAAAGTGATTTCTACTTCTCTATCAAAAAATTAAATAGAAAACACAACCTTCTATTAGAAAAACCTATATTTTTTAGATTTTCTATATCTTGATTGCAGTACTTGCATGAAGGAGTTTGACTTGTGCAATCGATAGATACTGAGACTATAATGAGTCGTATTGTGTTTGAGGTTTGACATTGTTTGAGGATTTGAAGACATTACAATTATGAAGAACACTTGAAAATTCAAGTCGAGAAAATCAAATTATCATTGGTAAGGTTTGAGGTACTAAGTTGGAGTAAGTCAAATTGAGTATGTATTCTTTCTCAATTTCTTTATCATGGATTATAATGCACTATGGGTCAAACATACTGTAGACATATTGCACATCTAGATTTTTGAGTTGCTGATCTTTGTTTCAATGATGATTGGTATTAAAAAGAATATTGGTACTCGTATCTATGTCTATAAATATATATATATATATATATATGCTGAATTGCTTTTAATGATTACTGTACGTATATGTTGCATCTTGGACATTAGTGATTGTCATTGTCAGACTTACATTAGCTTTGTGCATCCTGTGTGCTTATGTATTTTGAAAAATCTTATTGAGTGTTATGGCTCATTCCTGCTATTTGTGGAAAGGTACATGAAGACTTAAATGACAACTACATGGGTGAATTAAGGCTGACAATAACCTTTGCTTTGTCTAGACTAATTTTGTATATTGTATACATCTTGTATAAGGGTGTCTATATCCTCACACTGAGACATTGATGTACTTGTATTATTATATTGGACTTGTACCTGGACATTTACATTTTGTCATTGTATTTCATTGGTTAGTAAATTCCATGTAGTAATATCCAACGAAAAAAAGTTTATTTTCATTTAATTTTGTTATGGAACTTAAATAAATAATACCATGAAGTAATTTGACTATGAATAAATGAAACAATTGACTTAAAAAAGATTGAACGAGGATGATTCCTTAGATCTAACCTACTAGTCAGGGTTCAAATGATCCTTACATCATGATACACTAGTTAAGGTTATGACAAGGACGATCTATCTCCTACGACAAACGTCATTCTTCAACCAGCAGAAGTTGCATTAGGTTTGGGTTCCTCGAGGAACTCCACCGATTAGGAGTTCCAGTCAGAGCTACACGAATAGCCCATCTTACACTTGGATGCGCAAAAACTTATGGACAATTCTTAGGAGACTCTATGGGTCTAGTATATGCCCATGATACAATCATTGTACTATGAGCTTTACTTCAGACACTCAGGGTCATGTGACTTGGTGGCTTAAGTATGAGGATTCTCCAAAGTACCTTGCATTAAACGAAGAAGTGGGGATGTCCACTCCGTATTTAATAATAGAGTAATTTGGTTTGACATAGAGACATAAGATTATGACCTTCATTAATGAAAACTAAAAGTAATGATTTGTAAAAATCAACACTCATCCTATCAACCAAAAAAGGAAAAACACATGGTAAAAGTGGAGCCCTTCCCACCTAAAGCCAAAACCTTTGGCATGTGTCCTTTTGGCTATAAATATAGGACAAGATTCCTAAGACAACAAGAATAATAACAAGTAATTAATGAGATAAAACCCTTATTTAAGAAGTTATTATTAATATCTTAGGATAGATATTATGAATCTTCTTTTTCTCCATTTGTTTTTAATGCATCAGACTTGAAGAACATTCATCTTTGTCTCTCTTCTTCTTAGAATCCTATGTTCTTTGGTTAGCTTCAACCTTTTCCTAATACCACTTCACCTTACAGTATTATTAATGGTGTACTTACTACTTTCTAACACATCCATGTAACCTCCTTGTAGAACACTATGAGACCCTTACCACTCATTTATATCTTTACTTTCATATAGGTGGACCATCTCTATTATCCATCTATTGGTGGGCCATCCCTACTACCCACATTTTGATAACTCCACTAATGAGTAGTATACATCGTATGGCACCAACTGTAATTCTAAAAAATGGTTTTAACATTGAGAACCACAACCTAGAAGACGAAGTTCCTCCTCATCTCGTAGATCCTATAAGAGGGAGTGCTCAACCACACGAAGGAGTTTTTATCACATGCCTATAGGGCTATGAATGTTCCAATACCAGCCATTCCTCATCATAAAACAACCCTAAAGGTTCCTATATAGCAAGGGCACTCCCTAGCATACTATCACAATGGCCTTGCACCAAATGATCCTCTATTAGTACTCATCTTACAGGCTATACAACAAAATCAACAAGTCATTATTGACATTATCCTTAACAACTAAAAGGGAAAAGAGACCACACCTAATAGGTCAATAGGTGTCACGACCCAAAATCCACCCTGTGCGCATCTATCATCGCGACACCGATCCGACCCAATAGTCGAACCAGATTTTTCTTTTTGACCTTAAGTTAACAATTATAGGTAAGTTATTAACATGCAATCAGAATTTAAATATGCAGCGGAAGACTTGGATAAAATTTTCATTCATTATAATACTAAAGTTCATATAGTTTTACTGATCTAAAAATTTCAAATATAACTTCCCCCAGGACGTGGGGTGATGGGAAAACATAGGACAAGTACTATACTTTACTACCAAAATAATCCCCTGCAATGAATATATCTGCAGTAGTCTTACGCATGTCCGGGATTCTGATCCCTACTTTCAAACTATGGCGTCTCACCTGAAATAGTCAAATGTGTGTAGTATTTGATGAGCTATGAAAACTCAGTAAGTAGTCTTTTACTCTATCAAGGACAGGTCAACATAAGGGAGTTCATAGAGCAAGATACATGATTAAACATGATATTCAATCAAGTAGACATGATATCTACAACAGTAAATCATGTCACATGATAATGGCAATGACAATGAAGTAATGCAATGAAGTATAGGATGATTTCCATGGTCTGATATATATATATATATATATATATATATATATATATATATATATATAGAACTCAGCATACCCTTTTGCAAACAGGTCTCACCACCTGACTTGCTCATGTATACCCAGTCTACAGTAGGACTCAACATACCCTTTTGTAAATAGATCTCTCTATCTGCTTTACTCATGCACACCCAGCCTACAACTTTTAGTAGAATCTAGCCATACCCTTTTGCAATCAGAATCACTCGTCTGACTTGCTCATGTAGACCCGACCTACTTCTCATAATAATAGTGGATTGTAGTTATTCAATGATATGTGAAATGAATTATGACTCTCATCAGAGTATAATATACAACCGCGCATCATTCAGGCATCATAAACCAAACTGTATAGTAATCACATGCTCAAAATAAAACATTTGATTCACAATATTCACGAACTAGAACAAGCATCAATGTAATTCAATAACATCTGATGGCATAACACGATACAGCAATAACAAGCACCACATGCATAACACGACTAGGTCTTTGCCACGTACAGAGATCGGATTTTACTTACCTTTATTCGTGATCCTAGATCAGTATTTCGTGAGTGTGCCTTTCCCTTTCGAGTTCCCTATATGTCAATAAATTCGTCTCAGAATTAGTGCTATTCATTAAATTTTATGTCTTTCCATTATAAGTATCTCTAATACTAATTAAGACTCTACCATTGAGTCCGGAATCCAAAGAAAGTCAGTTTAGGCTTTCACGGAATTCAATTTGGATTTTGGTATTAAAAAGGCAAAACGGTCATTTTACACTTTTACGGGTTCTTACTTCTTGAGACCTCTTTTCGTAAATTGGACTCCACGGTTGAGTCTGGAATGCTCGAAATAATAAAAATTCACTATTCTTTTATTTTAATCGGAGTCCATTTGATTACTTTTTGACTTAGTGGCATTTTCATAATTTTTCATTATTTTTAATTAATTAATTCAATTAATATTTTATTCTGGGGGTCAAATCATAATAACCAAAAGTTTAGGGCCAAAGTACAATTTCCATAACTTCTGAGTTCATTTGTAATTTCAAAAAATTCTATCCTAACTAAGGATAGCCAAACAGTGGATAACCCTCAAAACTGGAATAGGGTATCCCCATTCCCAAATCAATTTCTATTTTAATTTCTTAAGCCCGTAGCCAAACACTCACAATTCAATTTTAAAAACCTTTTAACTTAAGTAATACTGCGTCGTTTTGGCTTACCCATTTCTGTTCCGGTCGGGTCCCGACCTGGATTTGACCCATGGCCCACCCGACCTAAGACAACAGTCTTCTTCTTCTCCGGTGATACGCCAGTAGGGTTTACTAGGATTCCATCGCCTTCTCCGGCGACAGTGACCTTTTTCGATAAGTTTTTCCTCTCTTTTTCAATGCTTTTTTCTTCTAATTTTTACAAGGATTCCATATCTAGGGTTCATTTTTGATTTAAACTACCATAACTCCTCGAACAGTGAGTTTTAAGTGGAAAATCGATTTTCCGATAACCTAAAAATCTTGCATTTAGTTCTTGGTTTTTCACTGTTTTAACCCTTTTATTTACCTATTCCTTTTCTGCACCTCACATGATTATTTTCCTAGCATTTAAATGAAGTTTTAAGTACAAACACTATGAAACCCGATTTATCATTTCAACCTGCAACTCAATATTTTTAACTGATTTTTCAACCATTTCACTTGACTCATTTTGCATTTATTTTCTAATTTCTTACTCTATAAGACCCTCATAAAACCAAGCTTCCATGCTTTAAAACTGAAAAACAGAAACTCAGTCACTCACCTATAATTTCTGATTTCTTGATGCAGTCTCCCCTTTTCTCTTTTGTTCTTACTTTTTATGCCTTCTGAATCTCCTCACAGGTTCTTCCTTTGCTTCTTTTGGTTTCTTTCTCTTCTGTGTTCTATCTCACGCATATGCATATACATATATAAACACACACACACCAACCGCCCTTGTCACTTCCTTTCTTGGTCCTTCCCCCTTCTAAGCCCCTTTTCTTGACTTCCATTTCTTGATTTTTCTGATTTCTCTCCCAAATGCAGCTTTGCATTTATGGCTTTGGAGATATTTGCATATATATATATATATATATATATATATATATATATTATACCACACACACACTCACACCAATCCGACACACACACTGCATGCTGCTGCTTAGCAGCTTCCTCTTTATTTTTTTTTTCTTTCTTTCCTCATGTTTTTTTATACTGTTACATATATATATATATATATATATATATATGTAGAGACTATACTATATTATATCATGACCTATACGTATACACGTACTGTATGCATGCATGGAAATGAGTGTGTGCACTGCTATTACGAGGCATAGGTCCTAGGTAGCTTGGGTATTGCCCGATACTGACTGTATATCTGACACTATTCACATTCCACGATTGTATAGTACATGTGTTATCAAAATATAGAGCTTAACAGCTTGGTTACAACTGATAGTACTACTACTCGACTCGGTTCTACCTCGGTATATGTGCTAACCCTGGTCAGGGTATTACAATAAGGCTTCTTATCCCATGCCAAACCCAAAAGAATATAGAGCTAGTAGTAGCTGCACAATAAGATGAGGTCTAAACAACCGACGTAGCTCCTCTAATACAGTTCAAACATAGTGTCTGCACTACTTCTTCTCATTGTTGTGCTGTTGCCAAATCCGATTCTTGCACGCTAGGAGAATCTATAAGAGTCTATGTTTCCAAACTTCATAATCCAAGACATATAAAAAAAAGTTGCAAGTCTTCTTCTAAAAGGAATGATAGGGCTTCTATTTAATAGACTTCGCACCACCCTTTCCATTAGAGGTGACTTTATTTCCATATCCAAAGGGATATAAGCCTCCAAAGTTCCAAAGATATGATGGTAAGAGGGGAAGCTCGTATGAACATGTTCGTCGTTTCATCAATGCCCTTAACCATTATGTGAATGAGTATAACCTGAGGTTAAGGGACTTCTCTAATTCCCTCACAGATCGGGCTTATACGTGGTACTTGGGTTTTCCCAAGGGTTCCATTTGGGATTGGTACGTGATAGTGAGAAAGTTTCACTATAGAAAAAAGAAAAAAAAAAGCGTACATACACTATTTGACAATTATAAATTTTTTGTTTATAAATTTTTGTTGATATTCAGTGATGTATTTTTTTATTTTAAAAAATTTATTAAATATAGATTGACCTTTCTTCAAATCTATCCATTTTTGGTCAATTAAAGTGATTTTGATGACTCAATCTTTTCCTTCTGATCCTTTTAGATCATCTCACTTTCTTCATAAAATATTTTAAGGAAATGTTTTGATATCACTACACTTGAATTATTTATTCTCCCTACAAATCAGCCATCGTAACGAGTTGTAAGTCACCTAATTTTGAGTAAGAAAGTTATCAACCTTTAATTCTAAAGTTTTAATTTAGGTAAAAATGTATTGAAGAGAAAATATGAATGTAGAAGGGAAGCCAAAAGACAAATAACAAACAAGAAAGGATAGAGCCTTAACAACTAAAACAAGACAAAAAATGTTGCTAAGTCTCAACTAGCCATTAGCTAACAACCAACAAACCAAGAGGGAAGATTATAGAAGAGAGAAAATATTCAAACATACAAAACAAAGTATTAGAAGGGACACAATGGATTTGGGGAATCTAAAATATTGACAGATTTTTAAATTTTCATAATTATTCGTAACCCCTTTCCAAGTAAGAACTAGGAATCTAAGGATAGTAGAGATGTCTTGAACCATTATTCAATAATCATTACAAGGCCTTCCTTTAATCCATAGGTGATAAATAGAAGTTGTGAAGGCAAGCTTAGATAGTAGTAGAGAAGCTATTTCCACAAGGATGGGATATAACTCATGTGGATCTCTTGGGCCTAATCTGAATGAGATATCTAAATCGAATCTTTGCTTGAATCTCCAAAATAGTACTTTCCCTAGCCTCAAATGTGTGTAGATTCCCTTAAAAATCAAACCCCACCCCCTCTTTGTCCTTTAATCACCACAGATTTATAAGGAAAGAAGAAGAATGTAGAAGGATTGAGAGGGAGATGAGAAAGACAACCATTTTTTTTTTATCAGCGAAATAGAACATCTTATTGAGGAAAAGAGTGATTACAAGGGTACCAACTAAAACATCAATAAAATGAGAGACAATGAACTAAGAGCAACACAATAAGCACCCAACCACCTATTAAGGATGAAAAAAACATTATGCTACTCAAGACCCCAGAGACAAGGTTAGCAAGAAGCCAACCATACAAACTAAACCAAAGAGGGGATGACATCAATATTATATCACGAATCAGATACAAAGGAACTGCACAATAGTTACATCAAAACAAATGGATAGACCCATGAAAAATCGATATCGCACAACCAAGCCTATCCAATAATAAAACTTTATATTCAACCCCAAACCAACAAAAACTCTAACAATCAATAGCAGCAACTAAAGACACTTAATCATACTGACAACAACCAACTCTACGACCATTAGGCAGCACAACACTACAAATCCACCCCACACTTGACAACTGAAACTACCAAACTAACTCCAAAACACACCGTACCAACATTAAAAAGGAAAATTGTAGCACTTTACTTGAAACCATCTAAAACTAGTTGGAACAAAAATGAAGAAAGAAACTCAACCTTGAGAACCACCCAGATTCAATAAATTCTGTCAAACCCCTTAAACAATCACACACCATTTCAGGATACCAACAACCCCTTCAAACCATAGACTTTCAATAAGGTGAAAACACGACCTAACCACCACCAAATTGACCAAAACAATCGACTCTCCCCCTGAAAACAATCAACCGAGAGTAATATAAATAAAATAGAGAAATCCCTCCAACAAAACTAGGACACTACAACAACAAATTAACCACTATTCCTATTACCCCTAGCCTAATGAAAGCACAAAAAAAATTTAGAATATAAACTAAAGCAAAACCACTCACAATATTTCCCCCATAACCAAACACTGAGAACAAAATCTTGAGAAAAGAAGGAAAGGAGACAAAAAAAAAAAAGGATCAAAAAATGAAAGAGAGAAAGTTGAGACTAGGGAATTATTAGAAAAGAAAAAGGGAACAAAAACAAGAAGAAATCTAAAAAAGAGACAACACACAAAAAAGAAAATAAAGACAATAAGCAACAAAACGAAGGAAGCAAAAACCATTGAAAGAAGCTAGGAAGAAAGGATAGAGAGGAAAAGAAGAAAAACAAGGACCAAGAAAAAAGACACCAAAAGGAGGCAACAAAAGAGCAAACAAGAAGAGGGGCTACTATGAGATGTTTGCTTCCATGAGATACTGAAGAAAAATGAGGGGCTTGTGCTCTTTTTTTTTCTTTTTAACTTAGCTTCCTAAGGTAGCTTCTCTATTTTTAAGCCCAATTACTCTTTGACATTTTTAGCTTAAAATCTTCCTTTTATGCCTTTTAAGTGTCTTGAATTAACCGGTTATCCCTAGTACCATTACTTTCAAAATAAATTCACACTTTTGGCAATTACAAGCCAAGAACTATAGTGGTGCATGTGGTCTCGTGTTATCTATGAAATTCCCAAATCACACTTTTATCCCATTACGTGGCCAAATGACTTCAATTAGCTACCAAGCTTGATTTTTCTTAATAATTCTAATTAATTATTATTATAAATATTAATTAATTATTTAATATTAAGAAATTATGAATCATTCTATATAGAGAGAGAAAGAGAATTGGCTATAGAAAAGAGAAGAATTAAAAAAAGCTTGCTCCTTCTATCTTTTTCTTTTGTTGTGCCATTTCTTATAGATTGTTATTGAAGGAAGACCACGGTTTAAATAAGGTTGTTCCTATGTTCTTCACTATACATGTGTATGTTAGTAAAGAAGTGGTTGTTGAATCTTGGAAGGTAGGACTCGAGAACCATCTGAAACAAGATTCTATATCTAAGGGGCAAAAATTATTACTTAAGGATAATGTGCCTTGTTGGAATTAACTTGAAAATTTGAAATTATAGAAAAGTGTTTTAATTTTTTGATGTATCAATTAGTCAAGGTGGTGGTTAGTATTTCTAAAAGATAGCTAGTATTCCGAAGCAAGTCTAGAATAAGCTATATGTATTTATAAATATGGAGTCCATTGTGTCAATATATGTAGCCTCAAAAGTGCATAGAAGCCAATTGTAAGAGCCCTAAAACATGAAATGAAATTCATCTTTTGGTTATGAATCAATATATTTTGTAATGTTCAAAATTCAACATGGTATTAGACTAGAGTAATGCTAAAGCTTGGTTTCAATACAAAATGGGCTTGATTTTTTAAAGATAAAGAGAAGGTTATCGACATCCAAAAATGGCTGTAACATCCTATTTTTTCATATCCCATGATACTGGCATTTGATGGAGAAAATTATGATTTTTGAAAGATCAAAATGAAGACCTTATTGCATTCACAAAATTTATGGAGCATAGTTGAAGTTGGATACACTGAGCCTGAAAATGAAGCAACTTTAACAAATAATAAAAAAGATAAGTTGAACGAGAATCGAATGAAAGATGTGAAAGCTTTGCTTCACATTCAACAAGAAGCGTCAGATGTAATTTTTTCGAAGATCATCGGCGCAACAAATGCAAAAGAAGAGTGGGAGATTTTTCAAAAAGGATTCGAAGGAGATAGCAAGGTAATAAGTATCAAGTTACAATCTTTGAGAATAGAATGTGAAAATTATAGCAAGGTAATAAGTATCAAGTTACAATCTTTGAGAATAGATTGTGAAAATTAGAGAATGAATGAATCAGAAGGTATTAAAAATTATTTTCAAGAGTTATAGAAATTGTTAATCAAATGAGATCATATCGAGAAAATATTTCAAAACAAAAAATAGTTGAAAAAAATTCTTATTAGTTTGCTTGAAAAATATGAATATATTTTTGTTGAAATTAAAGAAGCAAAAGATCTAACTTTTTTGATGGTGCAGGAATTGAAGAGTTTGTTGTTTGTCCACTAAAGAAGAAAGTTTTTGCAGGATGACAAGCCAATTGAAAGTGCTTTTCAATCAAGACTCACATTGGGCTCACAATGGAAGCAAAATTCAAGAGGCGGCTAAATTTTTTTTGAAAGAGGTATGAATTCTGAAAATTTCACGACTTTATGTTATGTTTGCTAAGAATCAAGTCGTACTACATCAAAGTGTTGGTTTTGTGAAAAACCACAATGCTACAATTGTAAGAAATTTGGGCATGTTCAAAATTATTGTCGATTTAAGAAGAATGATCAAACAAATTTTTCAAAAAAGAAAAAAGAAAGTGAAGAGGAAAAATAAGAAAGCATGTTTTATGCTTGTCAATTCACTACTCAAGAATTAATAAGAAAATATTTGGTATTTGGATAGTGGTTTTAATACTCACATGATTGGAAACAAAAAACTCTTTCTTCAACTTGATCACAAATTCCATTCACAAGTGAGGCTTGCAATTGAAGAATTGCAAAATATTAATGGTAAGAAAGTAGTTGCTTTTCACACCAGAGGTAAGAAAAAGTTCATTTATGATGTACTCTATGTTCCCGGATTAACTCAAAATTTATTTAGTGTTGGACGGCTGTTAAAATGGGGATATTTTGAGATTTTTTGACAATAAAGAACGTGTTACTTTTTATAAGAAAAAAGACAATTGTGGCAAAAATTAAAATGGCAACAAATAGAATATTTCGTGTTGAATTGCCTTTTGATGAACCAGAGTTGTTTGAAGAAAATTTAATTTTTCAAGAAAGGCCAAATTTTTCAAGTGAAAATGAGGATATTCTAATCAAGGCAGGCTACATCTGAAGGCACCATAAAAAAATGCAAGCAGCATTGTTGAAACTTGTGGAGTAACATTTTTTGTATACAAGTTGAAAAGCAATGAGGGCTAGAGAAAAGGAAGAAAAAGTTTCTCGAAAGTTTAATTCAAAGAAACCATCACAAGTGAGAAATAGCCAAAGCAAGAAGGAGCATTTTTCAAGAAAATATGGGACTTCCCATTACATGAATAAAGGATGAATTGAAGATGAAAGTACTAACAAAAATCCAACATATTTTGCAACAAAGATAATTTCGAATTACGGGAGCGTTGGAATTATTTAAAAATATTAAATTTTAAAAAAGTATTTTAATTTTTTAATGTATCAATTAGTCAAGGTGGATGTCTTCTAAGAAATAAATAGTGCATGTTCCAAAACAAGTCTTGAATAATTTATATGTATCTATAAATATAATCCTAGAAATTAGTAAAGGCTAATTGCAAGAACATCAAAATATGAAATGAAATTTATCTTTTGGTTATGATTAATATATTTTGTAATGTTAAAAAATTCTTCCATCCTTGCACTTACAAACAACAATCATTTGACAAGTTTTTATCTTTTTCTTTTTTTACAATCCTTGCACTTCCTTAATGTTTTTCCTACAAGTCTGTAATTGGGAGTTGTCTAAGTAGAGTCTGAGAGGTTTCAGAACCCACCAATTTATTTCTTAGAAATATATTATGATGAACGGACGGTGTTCTTAAGAATACCCATAAAATAGAATAAAAGTGAAAGGGGAAAAAAAACCAGTTAGATTTCTTAAATATTGACGAGGACTACCATTTGCTCTTATCTAACTGCATAAGCATTCCTTTCTTGAGCATCAAATGCCTCTTCCTCACACTCTTCTCTATATTCATTCAGTGCGAAACTTCACATAAACTTTGCTTCTTGTTTAAGAAATGCAATATATTCCCCCTCCTGACAAGCGTCATAGCACCATATATCAGAAATAAATATGTAAAGTTTCTTTCACTTTTAAGCACCTAGCCACCAGTCACATTGTAATAATCCTAACAAGGAGAGAGATGGGGCAATCCCTGAAGAAACTAGCACCTGGTATATATCATAAATCTCTCTCTCTCTCTTGATGCAAATGTAGGATACAGATTTTATATTGTTCTTTATCCTCCATTTCGTGCAGGAAGTGAGGAGAACGAAGCTAAAAAAATTGTTCCCATAATTGAAGAATGTTACGATAAATACTTTGCCCGAAACCATGAAGACTGGAACTCAACTGAGTTCTACCATGCAGTATGCATGACTGTGGAGTACATTTCTTCTCTTCTTTCTACATGTTTTTCTCTTTCTGCCAAACAGGCCACTTTTGGAAGCGCTGCATTTTTCATCCATATTAAAAGAAAATTTGTAGTGATTAATTCTTGTTGTTTTTCCAAACTGTTGACAGACAAATTAACGCAAAGCTCGGCAGCATGCAGTTTCGCATACCAGATACTGCAACACTCGAGAAAGCATTTAAAGTATGAATTCATTCTTTTGCATGCAGATTAAGTCTTAATTAATATTGTTTATATAATTTCGTATTCTAAAGTTTGATCTTATTTTTCCTAATAATTATAATATGTCCTCCAATGAAGCCTCCGTATTGCTGTCATGTATCAACTAAGTAAAGAATAACTTGGAGGTCATCCTTCCTTTATTCTTTTCATGTGTCTGCAACTAACCATTTATGCATGCATGGGTAAAGTAAATTTCTAAACCAAGCAATATTTAATATATATATATATATATATATATATATGCACACACGTATGCTTAGATATCTTCAATTTATATCTCCAATGTAATATTTTATTTTTTTGATAGTTTTAAAAATTGGGTTAGAAATATTAGAAAATGTCACATCATATTAAAAATACAAATTAAAAAAACATAAGCACTTTTCATATATATATATATATATATATAAAATTGAAAGAATGAAATATTTACGCATGCCTGCAATCATATGAAGATTTTCTGTACAAGTCATGGTATATGGTTACATTTATACGTAGAATTATTGACGACTTATATGTCACAACCATGTTTTAAATTTAGAGTAATGCTATGTTGATTAAAAAAATTTACTTAAAAAATTTATACAGATGAATTGGTAGTATTATATTGATTGTATATTATCTCATGATATGATATAATGTAATAAGAAATTAATATAAAACTGTCAACATCATTTGTGTAAGTAGTTTTGATAAATAAATCTGATAAGTATAATATTATTCTTAAATTTAAGATGACTATTATGCATTTCATAACATATTTTTGTCCTACTTCTTTCTACAAAAGTGGTTCATCAGTGGGTTTTATAGTAGATCCCTTGAGCACTAAACCCCAGCCTTTACTAGAGAAATGTAACAAAAATAAAATGAATTATAAGAGTCATTCGTGGACTACTTACTGTATACACATGACATCACCATAATTCTGAAAACACATGAATATTTTCATGGGAACTCATATATACGATGGGCTGTGTCTACTGTCATTTGCAGCACCACCACCACAACAGCAAAGGCCCATTGAAAAAGGAGGAGTTTCAGAAGATCCTGCAAGATGTGGTTCTCCATATGGGATTTCCCAGTTTTGGAGGAAAGGATATAATCTTCTACATATTTGGCGTTCCAGCAACTGCATTGTTTTTCAAGCAGCGGCTCATCCCCAAAGCGATTCCTAATGAAATTTTCATTCCTGGTCTCACTTCTGCCACTGTTTTTGTTCTTGCAAAGCTTAACAAGATATGAACAACTGCTTATGCAGTTTTAATATCTATCTATCTATATATATATATATATATATATATTATATCCTCAATTGATTTGGGTTGTTTTACCAATGCATTGAATTGTTATATATATCATACTGAAACAATACTGATCGATCATTGAATTGTTCTTTATCAATCAATTTTTTTTTATTATTATTACATCCATGTAATTTGTTTAGACTCTTTCTCTGTGTGACTTAGCCAAACAACTAACAAACACAGGAAAACAAAAACAACAACAAAGGACTTTGTTCATCACGTTAAGAAGCTTAGAAAATATTAAGACTAGATATTTTTGGCTTGATTGGCTCAACTGTTTATTCGTCCTTAATTGTTTGAGTTTAGGCAAACCCTTTATCTGCTTTGTGTTTTGTAGATTTAGGACTTCAGAATAGAGGAAGAGAGATGTGCCTAAAAGCCTCCATTGCAATTCAGGGAATGCCAAATAATCAACTGAAGAATGAGACCATTAAATGGTATATATTGCCAAAAGTTTGCTTCTTTACAGTCCTAAACTCAAAAGAAGGACTAATAAACAGTTGAGTCAATCAAACCCAAAATATATAGTCTAAATTTTGTTCCAAGTCTTCTATTATCCATAATGGAGACTGGACAGCTTCAAAACCTGACTGAGAATGTTGGTTTTCAAAGTAACATGCCTGCTAAGGATAAAGTTCAGTGGCACCTTACCAAGTCTGAGGCATATAGTGCAGCTTCAGCTTGAAATAATCTAAGAGGTCAGCTCCCAAAAGTCCCTTGGTATCATGTGATTTGGGTCCCCAAGCATTGCCCCAAACATGCTTTTATACTTTGTGCTTGGGATTGATGTTGAAACAGAGGAGCATTGATTTTTCCGGTGCTCATTTTCAAATTCAATCTGGTCTATTAACAAAATCAATATGGTGGAAGGTATGCCGGTCTGTTGGGATTTGGTTAAAGCTTGTTTTACTGACTATGTAAAGGTAGTTCCTTTTACTCCAAGGTTTGCGGTGGTGCCTGGCTGCAACAGTTTATGTTATTTGACAAGAAAGGAACTATAAAATTTTCAGACAAGTTGAAAGGAGACCGGAGGATGTTTTCAATGAGATTTGCTTCACCATTCGAGTTAGAATGGCGATGCATTCTAAGAGAAAAAGAGACTAGGTTCAATGCCAAATTGTGTCACAACTGGAATGTTCAGAGATAGTCCTCTGCTGTGAGTGCAATTTGAATTTGTTTGTAGGCTTGCTGCTTGTTTCTGTTCTTCCTTGTATTTTTCTTGATGGTTGTATTCTTTGATTCTGCTTTTATTATACTAATATATTCTTTTACCTAAAAAGAAAAAGAAAAATTTCTTTTATTCAGTTATCATAAAAAATTAATTAGGAGACAAAAGAAAATACAAGGGAAAGTAAAAAGTAAGTAAATTTACAATTTTTTTTTATAAGTAGAAGTATTTAAATTTATATGTCATCGCCCTTCACTTTTTGCTTATTGTTGACTATTATGGAAATTTTTTAATTTACATAAGGAATTTTTTTCATTTTTTTTCTTTTATCTCACCTACTTTTTCTTTCATTCACTTAAATTTACGAACCAAATATAGCCCCAAAAAATTAAGGGGATTTAGTAATAGATCCCAAATCAAGATCAATCCCAAATATTTTAATCTCAAAAGTTCTTAAATATTTTTTTGACAAAAATATCATTCTAGTGTTAAAATTCTAAAATGTGGAAGTCTTGGAACACTGACGCCCCCAACACCGGCACAGCATCACCCATTGTTTTTCTTCTGAATTTTAAAATTAAATAACTTACAAAATAAAAATTAAATTTTCATAAAAATCATATACTTGGACTTTAAAATTCGATATTTATCAAACAACATCTATAGAAATTTTGTCAAAAAAATCTGTGTTTATAAAACAAAGAAATTTTGTTTTGCACATCACCGTCCTAAAATTCTGTGTCTAAAAAAAAATTAAACTTACGGTTTACACACATATTAGTCTAATTTTCACAAACAAAGAATTTTCTTTGTTTAAAAAAAATTCATTAAATAAAAATAGGTGAAGCAAATAAAACTCAGTCTATTGATTGTACTATACACATTATAATGTTCAATTTGAACTGCCCATGCAAACTAAATTAAGTATTGAAATTCTATTTGTTAATATTTTATAACCAAGAGCTGGGAAGTGAATTAGGACATTAGTTTTTTTTTCTTCTTGAGTCAAATGGGTAATCTCTATAATGTCAAGCCCCAACCGAGTTACAGTCACATGTCCATAGGGTACAACCCTATAAACATGCAAGAATTTAGCGTTATTATTCACAATTATCTCACAATAAACAATGATACAACTAAACCTTATTATTTTAATATCCAAATAAATTTAGCTGTCAAAATTTCTGAAATAATATCCATAATTCCATAGTCTCAAAAAAAATTCATGATTAATGAAATAAAATTAAGAAAAAATTACTAAAAAGTCCTTAAAATAAAATTTTCAATCCAAAAAATTCATGATTAATTTCTTCTGTCTAAAAGACCCAAATAAAAAAATTTATTACAAAAAAATCCAACGGTAAATTTTCATCTTAATACAGTTAATTTTTTTTATTGATTAGCCTAAAATATATTTAAAAAATACTAATTAATTCATTTCTTAAATAAAAAAAACACAACATTTTTTTATTTATCTAGAAGGCCTTCAAAATAAATTTCCACTTCGTGAAATATTATGATTTTTTTTGGATTGAAGAATTTATTTTATATACTTTTTAGTTTTTTTTCTTTCTAAAATGTATTTTGAAGATTATTTTAGTATAATCAGTAATTTTTTTTAACAGTGTTAAAGATAAAAGTTTACCGTTAAACTTTTTTTGAAGTAAAAGTTTCTTATTTAGATTTTTTAGATATAAAAAATTAATCATGAACTTTTTAAATTGAAAAATTTATTTTATAAACTTTTTAGTATTTTTTTCTAAAATTTATTCAATCACTATTGTCTCTCTCTTCCTACCACGCTCTATTTAGGGAAAATTCATTCGATATATTTCGAAATTTCAAATTTAAAAATAATCCTCAAATGATTACAAATATCTTTGCAATTAAATATAAAATACAAACTAACAAGAACCCAACGGCTCAAGCTGATCACAAGTTGTTCAGTGACAAGGTCCAAGTTGTTCAATAAATTAGCCATAGAACTATCAAAGTGTCAATATATACACCCATTGGCGGAATTCAAGACATAGTTAGATCATAGGAGATTTACAATTAAATCCGATTTCAAATTTATTAATTCATCAAAATAATATTCAATAAAGATGCATGTTGATCCAATTAAATTCAAAATAAGTAAAAAGAGAAAAATAATTATTCAAAAAGTTTCAGATCAAATATTATTTTTAATTTATTTTTACATGTTTCAAAATGAATAATTTTATTTTTTTAATAAAACATTTAATAAGGCAAAAAGTCACTTACCTCAAAAACCCAAATCAAAATTTAACAATCTCAATACCACACTTTTACAATTCTCACAATTTTAATTAATAATCACATAATAAAATTAATCAAAATATATCATAAATAAGTCATAAAGTTAAACTCCTAAGCTAACATAAATCCTCAAGAAAATTTTTCTCATATATATAGATTTCAAGACAATCTTATTTTTTTTTACATTTTTTATTAATTCCTTGAGCACACTCACACAAAACATACACTTACACTTACACGTGCATATAGAAACATTACTCACCCGTCACTACGCACTCCATGACACACACATACACCCATCCCGTCACACTGCTTAATCTTTTTTTTTCCCCCTACCCATGAGAAAACACCAACACACATGACACAATCCCGTCCTAAACTAAACGATTTTTTTGGCGATGTCAGAATTTCCTACACAATTTTTTCTACACTCACACGAGTAGGTCCGTTGAGTGGGGCCACAATGAGGAGACTCCACTTATGTAAATGTAGAAATAATTTATAGGGAAAATGTGTAGAAAATTCTAATATTAGTCTCTTTTTTTTTTTTTTTCCTTTTCTTGTCACCTAAAACTAGCTTAAAGCATCTCCAAGGAGGGAGGCATTTTTTGAGATAAAAAAACTCATTTGTCTTTTGTTAGAGTGTTATGCATCTCCCACCATCATACATACATTCCAACAATAGTATCCAAAATAAGTATTTATTTTATATTTTAATATATTTTTGTCTCTCCTACCTCTATTTGCCCACCAGCCAGTCTCTCTCTCTCTCTCTCTCTCTCTCTCTCTCTCTTTTTACCTAACTTTCTCACCAATTTTGATTCCACCCCTCTATCTCTCTTCCCAAAGGATGCAAATATGGATCCCCACGTGAACAAGATGCATTTTGCATACCAAGATGGCTCCCTTGTTTGAGTGAAAAAAAAAAGTGATGGTTAGAGAGCCATTTTTATAGTTATTTATGAAGGAAATACATAATAAACACAAACGATTGTTAACTTGGTTACCTCTTCGGATCAAGAATAGCGGAAGTGGAAGAGGCGGCTTCTATTACGAGCTTTCTTGGAACACCATGAAGATCCTTGAAATGTTGCAAGAGATCCTCCTCGTCAAATAAGATGACTACAAGATCGAGTCGCCTATAAATTTCCACGATTCAAGACCAAGGGCACTATGATGGTTACCCAAGAAGAATCTCAGAGAGGAATTCACTTAAAACCTCAGGTGATAATTTGGGAGACTACACATGGATAAATTCATTATGCTTAACCAATGCATATATGTTTATATCCCATGACCACAACTAATGGGATAATTACAAGATTTGTGTGATAATATCTAAGTTGATCAAACCAATTAGAACGGATAAGAGTTTTAACCACATATAAACTCTTACCATAATTATCACAATTCGTACAAATCTTGTGGATGCCAAATGGACTCGGGTCCACATGACCCAATGTCCAACATCTCACACTCATCCATATAAGTTAAGTACTAAGCTCTCTGCATCACTTTCCACATATAGGAAATGGATTGTGCGACTAGACGAGAAGGATTAGGGGTAGGAGTACTATATTAAGCTACCATCAAACTAACATAGTACCTCACTACAAACACATAACTGATCTCGTTTATGTCCCAAACTATTTTGTTACACTAGATTCAGCATCTGGTACCCCCTTATGAGAACTAATCTCATCACAATGCATGGACCATCCAATCTGTATTGTACTCATGATCGTGTCGATGGACAGAAAAACTGACATGATCGCCTAGGCATTGAGTCATGACACAATAGTGTATTGTAGAACCATCTTCCTTAGCTACTTCACATTAATTCAATCGAACTCAACTACTTTCCTAGACATGACCCGCCGAACCGCATCAATCACGGTCCTTTAGCAATATGCTAAAGTAGTAACATCAAGCTCTTTCTTCATAACGTAATCCTAGGTCACAAAGGGCATAGTGGAACTCAAAAAGGTTCCCAGAGCTTACACAGTGATGAAATGTGGATATTTTTGTTCACTTTCTTTTTTAAAGGTCACATAAATAGCACATACAATATATAATATATGCTATAGTAGAGCTTCCACTCAATTGGGCATGTCAAACTCATTCTCAAAAGTAGATAACGTCATGCGAATCTTAGTCTAGTCGCTATCTAGTGCCTGTCGCTATCTCAGCATCCCTCGTCATTATCTGAATGCCTAACCTGAAATACCCAGTCGCTCTCTTTGCGCCTATCTGAAAAGTTCGCATTCGGTTTTCTTCAAGTTACATGAGGTGTGTGTTCAACCTTTATGCTCTATTCTTTAAAAGAATCTCATCTTGACCCTCATTGTTAAGACGATATATATGATAAAGATGAATTCTCCCTCCAACAAAGAATTTAATGTCTCATTTTGCTCATAATCTAAGCGTCAAAGTGATTGCTCGTGTGAGAGAGTCAATCAAAACTTGTTGACATTTTTCATGTATGCTCACAACATAAAAAAATCATTTCAATATGAAGACAAAATCATATAATGATGAATAATGTCACACGGTGTCCAATATATCAAATACAAAATAAACCCAACTATTTAACACAAGATGTAAAACATCACTAAGTATAGGTTTAAGGACCATCCTCCCTTTGCGCAACTTTATCTCAAACATGTGTAGTGAAAATAATGCTAATATGTTTGGTTCTCTCATTGTTGCTATTGGAGTACCAGCCCACTAACGAGCCTAATTAAGCTTCCAACCTTGTGGCGAGTCCGCAAGGTTTTGTCCACTACAACAAAATGCACTATTAGCGATGCGCGCGTGCATCACTAATAGTGTAATTGAGCGTCGCCAAATACATTTAGCGACGCACAAACGTGCGTCGCTAAGGCGTCACAAATAGTGCCGTTGCTAATACTATTAGCGACGCACGAAGCCTTTGGTGTCGCAAAAAGTTCCTATTAGCAACGCTCAATACGCGTCGCCAATAATTGAGTACGGGCGTCGCAAATAATACACAAGGGCGTAGTGGGCGTTGCTAAAAGTGAGTATTAACGACGCACATTGGGCGTCGCTAAAAGTCATTATTAGCGATGCCCACATTGTGCGTCGCGAAAAGTGAGTATTAGCGACGCCCACATTGTGCGTCTCTAAAAGTGGGTATTAGCGACGCCTACTGTATGTTGCTAATACTGTTTTTAAATTAAATTTTGACTTTTAGCGACACTCTGGTGTGCGTCGCTAAAAGTGTTTTTTTTTTTTTTTTTAGAACCATAACTACTTTGTTTTATTTGTTGTTTTGTTCCTGTTTAAAGCTGTATCAATCATCCATCTTGATATACAATAAAATCCAAGCATTTTGAAATGAATATATCAAAAAAAAAAATACATTCATATATATATATATATATTAAACTAATTATGTACAATTGTAAAAGTACAATTCATCAATAAATAGAAAAATTAAAAATTGTCTCCAAAATGTTACTACAGATGTCCATAAAAATAAAAAATAAAAATAACGAGTTCCGATGCAAAACATAAAGACTGGCACGGCAATAATCCCCGATCAATCTGAAATAAAGATCAAATGACATATATTAGAACAATTATTAAATATATATGAACATAAAATGTGAATAGTTTTTTTTTTTCATGCATAAATAGTAAGAACGACATAAAGTAGCATAAGTTTATTTTATCATTTGTGAGGTGTGTCATGTGGTTTCGGTGCACTTAAGCCGATATCCGGCATTTCGGTATGTCAAAACCCTAAAATGGGCCTTTTTAGAGCTGAAACTTGCATAAGTTTCAAACTGGGCATCCGAACCGAGTTTCGTAAGTTCGTGCAAGTCTATTTTATCATTTCTGAGGTGTGTGATGTGGTTTCGGTGTAGTTAGGCTGATATCCGACATTTTGGTCTGTCAAAATCCCAAAAAAGACCTTTTTGGCGTTGAAACTTGCATAAGTTTCAAACCGGGCATCCGAACTGAGTGACGTAAGTTCATGCAACTCTATTTTATCATTTGTGAGGTGTGTGCAAGGTGGTTTCGGTATAGTTAGGCAGATATCTGGCATTTTGGTCTGTCAAAACCCCAAAATGGGCCTTTTTGGAGCTGAAACTTGCATAAGTTTCAAACTGAGCATCCGAACCGAGTTTCGTAAGTTTGTGAAAGTCTATTTTATCATTTTTGAGGTGTGTGATGTGTTTTCGGTGTAGTTAAGCGGATATCTGGCATTTTGGTTTGTCAAAACCCCAAAATGGGCCTTTTGGAGCTGAAACTTGCATAAGTTTCAAACCGGGCATCCGAACCGAGTTTCGTAAGTTTGTGCAACTCTATTTTATCATTTTTGAGGTGGTTTCGGTGTATTTAGGTGGATATTTGACATTTTGGTCTGTCAAAACCCCAAAATGGGCCTTTTTGGAGCTGAAACTTGTATAAGTTTCAAACCGGGCATCCGAACCGAGTGCCGTAAGTTTGTACAAGTCTATTTTATCATTTTTGAGGTGGTTTCGATGTATTTAGGCGGATATTCGGCATTTTGGTCTGTCAAAACCCCAAAATGGGCCTTTTTGGAGCTGAAACTTACATAAGTTTCAAACCGGGCATCCGAACCGAGTTCCGTAAGTTCGTGCAAGTCTATTTTATCATTTTTGAGGTGTACGATGTGGTTTTGATGTAGTTAGGCCGATATCCGGCATTTTGGTCTGTCAAAACCCTAAAATGGGCCTTTTTGGTGCTGAAAGTTGCATAAGTTTCAAACCGGGCATCCGAACCGAATGTCGTAAGTTCGTAGCAAATCTATTTTATCATTTTTGAGGTGTGTGATGTGGTTTCGGTGTAAGTTAGGCTGATATCCAGCATTTTGGTCTGTCAAAACCCCAAAAAAGACCTTTTTGGCGCTAAAACTTGCATAAGTTTTAAACCGGGCATCCAAACCGAAGTGTCGTAAGTTCGTGCAACTCTATTTTATCATTTGTGAGGTGTGTGAGGTGGTTTTGGTGTAGTTAGACAGATATCCAACATTTTGGTCTGTCAAAACCCTAAAATGGGCCTTTTTGGAGCTAAAACTTGCATAAGTTTCAAACCTGGGCATCCGAACCTGAGTGCCGTAAGTTTGTGCAAGTCTATTTTATCATTTTTGAGGTGTGTGATGTGGTTTTCAGTGTAGTTAAGTGGATATCCGACATTTTGGTCTGTCAAAATCCCAAAATGGGCCTTTTTGGAGCTAAAATTTGCATAAGTTTCAAACTGGGCATCCGAACCGAGTGCCGTAAGTTTGTACAAGTCTATTTTATCATTTGTGAGGTGTGTGATGTGGTTTTAGTGTAGTTAGGCCTGAGATCCGGCATTTTGGTCTGTCAAAACCCCAAAATGGCCCTTTTTGGTGCTGAAAAGTTGCATAAGTTTCAAACCGGGCATCCGAACCGAGTGTCGTAAGTTCGTGCAAGTCTATTTTATCATTTCTGAGGTGTGTGATGTGGTTTTGGTGTAGTTAGGTTGATATCCAGCATTTTGGTCTGTCAAAACCCCAAAAAAGACCTTTTTGGCGCTGAAACTTGCATAAGTTTCAAACTAGGGCATCCGAACCGAGTGTCCGTAAGTTCGTGCAACTCTATTTTATCATTTGTGAGGTGTCTGAGGTGGTTTCGGTATAGTTAGGCAGATATCTGACATTTTGGTCTGTCAAAACCCCAAAATGGGCCTTTTTGGAGCTGAAACTTGCATAAGTTTCAAATCGGGCATCCGAACCGAGTTCCGTAACTTCGTGCAAGTCTATTTTATCATTCTTGAGTTGTGTGATGTGGTTTTGGTGCATGTTTCTATAAATAATAAATCCACCAATTTATAATTTTAAAAACTTACCAAGGTTGTGAAGAGTCACGCTGTTGGCTGAGCATCAGTCTGCATAAGAGTTTGTAGCTCGAAATATTGCTCCTCGAGGCTATCTAGTCTCTGGCGCAGTGCTACATTCTCTTGTTGAACTGCCTCAGTAGCTGCTGTGTGCCCTAGCATCACTCTCAAAGGACGATGTCGTCTGGCGGCATCCCAGTCCCTAAGCCACGGATATAGCCACGCCTCTTGCCCAGAACAGTCTCCCAGTATCTGGTCATCGGTCGGCAGATCCTGACCCTCAGCTATCGGCTGATCATGCAACCGGACCATCTCCTCCTATAAAAACATAAATATATGTTACTACTTTTATAACTCTGGATTAATATTAAATTAGTAATACTGTAGCAAGTTACATAAAAACTTATATAAAGCCGCTGTGCTTCAGGCCCAGCCCAACCCTTATTGGGGTTGTAGTGCGTCCTGTGCCACAAATCAATGGGGCTGGGTGGTGCACCGGTGTCCTGATCTCGCTGAATCAAATAAATAGTAGCTTCCGAAGATTGATTTCATGAATAGAGTATACAATAAGAACTTGATACATTTATTAACTTACCATATCATGCCTATACTATACAAAAGAACGTGATCCACCACAGTGGGTCACCTTCTGCTTGCTTCTACTCTCGCTATTCTTTCTGCTTAGTTCCTACACTTGGCCAAAACAAAGAAGGTTAGTATAAATGATACTGATTTAAAGTAGACAACAAAAGTAATTTTGACGATTTTTACTTGAATGCATCACTTGCGAACCGGTCGCACAGTACGATCCAATCCTTCCACCATCACCCCCATAGGGTTTGTCGCGAGGCTCTCTACCGCCTGCCACCTCCGCCTCGTAGTGCATGTGGAGACGGTGTCGATAGTCCCTGAAACGGATTCCAAGGTAATGGTCCACTGCCTTCGCTACAGTGAGGCAGGTGGAGATCGATGTTCAAACTTTCCCTGTAAAGCATCTCATTGTCAAAACATTACGGCATTAGAAATGTTAAAATTTAGTTCAACACAATAATAAAAGACATACCAAGATATGCTCATGAATATCTTGTAGCTCCTCTTAAGTGACGAGACTCCAGTCACTAATATGGAGTGGGGCGTATAGTCGGCAAATGATGCCGACCTCTGTGGTGAACTGTTGTGCCCACCCACCAACGGGCTTCAACAAGCCCTCAGGTACACATCAATTTCATTACTAGGAGACTTCGGCCCTGGAATAAGCAACGACATGTAGATAAACGATTCTTTCATACATTTCAACGGTGGCAAGTTATACGGCACAAGCAACACCGGCCACATGCTGTAGGCATTACTCATATCACCGAACGGGTTGAAACCGTCGCTAGCCAGCCCAAGTCGTACATTACGCAGCTCATTTGCAAACCATTCGTGATTTGTATCAAACTCAGCCTAAGCTTGTGAATCTGTCGGATGCCTACATATATTTTCCTCAGCAACACGCTTCTCTTTATGCCACCGCATATCTTCTGCCATCTTTTAAGACATGTACAACCTTTGTAGCCTCGGTTTTAAGGGAAAATATCTCAACACCTTGTGCGAAATTGTCTTACTCTTTCCTTCATTCAGCTTGTACCTGGGTTCGTGGCACACCGTACACTCCTTACATTGTTCAGTCTCCTTCCAAAATAACATGCAATCATTTTTGCAAGCATGTATGGGAATATACCCGAGGCCTAAATCTCTTAATATTCTTTTCGCCTCGTAATATGATTTCGAAAGGGTCTCTCCAGTAGGAAGTGCTGCTTTAATCAATTCAATGGCCATAGTAATTGATTTGTTACTCTAACGGTTGATGGTCTTAAGATGAAGGAGTTTCACGAGAAAGTCCAGTTTCGAAAACTTATCACAACCCGGGTATAACGGCTGCCTTGCTTTCCTCAACAACGACTCAAACGTGGTTGGTGGTCCGGTGTCACTCCTGTGACTACTCCCCCCAGTTGTAGCTCCTTGCAAGTCTGCTAGCATTTGTGGCAAGCCTTCATAACCAACCCCAACATTATCACCAAAGTCATCATCGTCGTCTTCTTCTTCATCATCAAATACCACTCATACGTCATGGCGTTCCCCGTGAAATTCCCAACACGTATACCTCTTGTCCATCCCGTGTTCGAGTAGGTGCTCTTTGGCTTCATCTATGTACATATAATCCCTATTATTGCACCTCCTACATGGACATCTTATCCTATTTCTCCCATCTATAGATGCACGAGCAAACTCAATAAAATCTTTGATCCCCTTCACATACCCTGGCAAATGCCTGCCCCTCAAGTCCATCCAACTCTTATCCATTTTCGTCTACCTAATACAAGTCAAAAATGATACTCGTTATAAATATGAAACATGAATCCTATCACCTCCAACTTCTCTCTAAAGGGTAAGGTGGTCCTATCCCATTCGTGAATGCACAATCTACATTGCAATCAGCAGCAAAGCAAATGCTTGATTCCACTTGGACAAAATTTCCGGCAGCATCTCCCCACGGTTCTCCAAGTATACGAGATAGACATTAGCACGCCTAAATATATACGAGAGAACAATAGAAGACCGTACTGAAATTTTATCATAGTGAAATATTCAAGCATATGCGCTATTGATTGCAATGCAGATTTATGTATTCCCGAACTGTCCTTTCTGGACAATTCAAGAATCGATTTTCATACACACGAGCCCTAATCGTGAATAAATTTCACGACAAGATGCACATGTGATGAAAATGACTCCCGAACGGGGCTAGGCTTACATGAATGCAATTAAAAAATTCATTAGTGTAAGGACAAACTCTGATTGTCAGACAGAGTTTTGCTTTAAAAAGCATTAACAATAGCATTGAAAATGCCAATACAAAACATATTGATCTTGGTTGATAACAAGTAAAAGCACCTAGCTTTCAATTTTTATCTATTAATTAAGGTCATTCATCAAGAATTATTTACTTGGCACCTGACAACAACTTAACCAATAAAAGTAAATCAATTGCTACCTAAAACCACTAACTGACTTAATAGGTCAGGTGTATCTAGTTGATCTCTCAATCTATAGGACTCAATAACTCCTATTACGTGGCAGCTAAAACAAAAAAAAAAAAAAAAAAAATTGAGCTAAGCCCAAAAAAATGACATCAACAATCTCCTTTTTTGTCCTTTTGTTAGTGTGTTGTGTTTTAGGAAAAATTATTGACCACCTATTTGATACCAAGTTAAGATTTCTGGTACAAAACCAAGATTAGAAGAAGAAAGGAGAAGAAAAGAAAGAAAGACATTAAGAGAAAAGAAAAGTTCAGGACTTCATTATATTATTTTCATAGCCAACGAGTTTTTATATTTTTTTTAATTTATATTTTCATCCGCTCAAGTCAAAAAAATTTCACACATAATCTTAATTTAATTTCAATTTGATCATTTAATGAATTCAATTATTTATCAAAAATATTATCAATTACTATCAAATTTTGATATTTTTAAAATTTTAAAATTTATAAAAAAAATATTAGCCAAAAAAAAAAAAAATCTCCCATAAGCTAAATTCCTAGCCTCTTTCTTGCCACTCCCTCATTTTTGTGTAAAACTCCAGTAAAAAAAATTTTAGTCTAGTTCCTGTTATCAATTGCCATATTTTGGAAAGTGGATCGCCACTAATTTGCTATATTTGAAGGGAAAACAAAAAAAAAAAAGGGGGGGGAAAAATCACTCTGAAAAAATCACTCTTAAAAAGCATTGTGTTCATAAACCTCTGTACTAAGTTTTCTTTGTCTTTTACTTTATTTTCTGTTCTTAGGTTAATTAATATTAGATTAGTACTCTTACTCAAAATTTTCAGTAGAAGCATTAGAAGCCTATATTGGTCACTTGAAAGCCAAGCCTTTATGAGAATGTCGAGGTCACAAATTATAAAGAAAAAAATTTTCTATTTTGAGTTAAAGAAAAAATATTTATATTCATGAATGCTTTGTCTGAATAAATTCACAAGTAAACTAGTTGTTAAGATTTCCTAAAATGATTGTGATTGTGAAGCATTATTTAGAACATTGTCCTATTAAACTTGTTGTTAGACAAGAGGAAGAACAAGAATGAAATAGAGCAATAAATTGGAACTTCAAATTAACTACAAATATATGAAGTATGAACAAAAAGAGCAACCTGAAAAAATTGAATATACAAATCGTCATTGTTATTATTTTATTCTCAAACTTCAACCTTTAGTTTTGTTATTTTATTTCATTTTTAAGGAAGAAGAGAGAGTAAACAAAGCAGCAATCATATTAATATCTGTCCTGGTCCATAATACTCAGCATGTTCTCATGAATTATTTTGAATGAATTTAATTGCCACATGCAACTTGGTCCATCTTAACATTCATATTATAAGATTTGTAATGGAACAAGTGTATTACCATCTTAACATTCATATTATAAGCTTTGTAATGGAATAAATGTATAGTACACGACTCCATTAGATTAAACTAAGAGTCTCCAATATGGAAAGTCAAAGAAAAAACAAGTGATCAAGGGGGCAGTTCAATCGAACACATTAATCTCCTAAATAATTGAATCGTCAATCTATCACTTTACTTGTACAGGCAATTAAGTTTCCTTTTTGTACCCATCCTCACTTCACAGCCATAGAACTTAACCTATCTGACCACAAAATGAAGGGGAAAAAACAAAAAAAAAAAAAGAAGGAAAAACCAAAAACCGAAGGTAAACGCCAGTTAGTAGAAAAACCAATATTTACTTTGTTTAGTTAATTTCTCTACCTGGCAAGAAAGACCAATTGAGTTTCTGTCTAATTTCAAAGCCATATGTAGATTTCCCAACAACAAAGAGGCTAAAGCAACATAAAATGATAATTCATAGTTTGTTGAGTGCACATAAAGAGTATGGTAGACATCAAAGATAGAAATATTGGCCTAATATTACGAGATATATACAGTGAAGAATAGGGTCACTAAAATTTTGAAAATTAAAAAGAGAACAGATGCTACTGCTATTATTTGGAAGATAAATATTTAGCACAATCAAATCAAGATTACATACCTACTACGAAAACACATCAATGCGATCATAATGTAAACAGATGGCAGGTGAAGATCAAGAACATTAAAACCCAAAAACATCACCAAATGTATTAGAAAGAGAGAGGAATACCTGCTATGAAAATGCAATTTGGGATCGGATGGAAGATGGAGAGATGAGGACCTGATGATGATGAAATCTGTAGGCCGATTATGGAGAAAGAGACGAGAGCGAAGAGAGGTCCGTCGCAGAGTGAGAAAGAAAATAGAACTAGAGAGAGAGAGATCCCGAATGCGATTTGGGTATTTTATTAAGACTATTAGCGACGCACACTGAGCGTCACTAATATTCTTAGTGCGCGTCGCTAAAGGCTGAAAATATTATTTGCGACGCACACCTGTGCGTCGCTAAAAGGTCCCATGTTATTGGCGACGCACAGTGTGTCGCCAATAATCTTTGGGTCGTCGCTAAAGCCCCTTCGAGCCTTTTTTTTTGCCGGAAAACGGATTTTTCACCATTATTTGCGACGCACACTTGGGCGTCACTAATAGTGTCTATTGGCGACGGATTTTGTGCGTCGCAAATAATGTGTGTCGCAAAAAACCTATTTTCTTGTAGTGGTACTTATAGACTTTAAGTCCAAAAAAGACCACAAAAAGGGAAAGGCATTACCTGCACTTATATCCCTTAAGCTTGCAAAGCTTATTAACAATGTGAAATAAAGAGATGCCATAGTTATTAACAACCCGATACTTATACATGCTAGAGCTTCCATTGTTATGACATGGAATTTTTTTTTTTTTTAATTTTATTTTCTTTGTCAATATTATTATTATTATTATTATTATTATTATTATTATGAATGTGATGTGTGTATTGTATGTGTATAATTATGTGTATGCTACATGAGCATGTATATATTTATTATATACATATTTAGATTTGGAGAATATATATATGTATATATTTGTATATATATATATATATATATATATAGCAGTGCACAGTGCTGTACCCGGTTGTGTGTGTGTGTGAGTTTGAGTGTAACACACTCAAACAAGCATGGGAGGGGCATGGTGTATGTGTAAGAGAGTGGTTGAAGGTGTGTGGTGAGGTCTGTGTGTATGTGTGTGGTGAGGACTGAGAGAGGGGCAGACCTGTCATGTGAATGGGAGAAGAGAGAGAGAGAGTAATATAGAGAGAGAAAGTGAGGAGAAGGAAAGGAAGAAAAGGGAAACAGAGAGAGAGGGAGTTCTGGACTGTGAAGAAGGAGAAGAAGCTCGAGGAGTGACCAAAAGAAGGGTGGAAGAGGGCACGGCTAGAGGGAGAAACAACCGAAAATTTTGGTAAGTGGGTGCTTCTGTTTTAAATTTCAAAAGCATGATTCGTTTGGTTTAGATCATAGGGTTTTATAAAGCATGATTTTAGCTTTCAAACGCAACAAGAATGATAGAAAACGGTTGAAAGATGAGGGAGAAAAAGGGATGTGTAGGTCACGGCCATGGGGGGGGAAGTCTAGGCTTTTCATTGTGATTGGGAGCTTCAAAACAGTGTTAAAAGGTTCCAAAAATGTTTTAGAATGATTTGGAATTGAAAGAGGCTTCGAAAACACCAAGAAAAGCAATTTTAAAAATTTGGTTTTCTGAAATTCCGGCCACCGGCGCCGGAGAAGGCGACCGGAGCTTCGCCGGAAAAACGGGGACGAAGGGGGCACTGTTCGGGTCCGGGTTGGGTCGGTTCGGGTCGGGTCGGGCTTGGGCTGACCCGCCCCTGCCACGTGTCGCTCACTGGTTTTAAATTAAAAACTAAATTGGGGCGTTTGGTTACGGATATAAGAAATTAAAAAATTTTAAATTAAAATAGGAACAGGGATATCCTATCCCTGTTCTGGATAAGCCCCTGTTTGGTTAACCTGATTAGGGATAGTAAATTAAACTAATTTCAATTTGAACCTTAAACCTTTTGGAAATTGAATCTTGACCCTGAACCTTTTGGAAATTGAACCTTGACCTTGAACTTTCGAAAATTACATTTTAACCCCTGAACTTTGGAGAAATTACAGTTAGGCCCACCAGAATTAAATATTAATAAAATATTAATTAAATTAATTAATTAATAAATTAATTTAATTAATTAAATATTCTAAAATATCCCGGAGTCCAAATGGGACAAGTCATTAGTGCATTTTGACTATCTCGGCCATTCTGAGACCAATGGTGAGATCCATTTTATGAGATGGGGTCCCAAAAAATAAAAGACCCGTAGTAACATATAAAATTATCAAAATACCCCTGAATTGAAATACAGTCAAATGAACTCCGAATTAGGTAATAAATAGTGAAACTTTATTATCTCGAGCATTCCGGACTCAACCGTGGAGTCCGATTTGTGAAAAGAGGTCACGAAATGTAAGCACCCGTGTAAAGTGCAAAATGACTATTTTGCCCTTTTTAACCCAAGTGCCCGAATTGAATTCTACGAAAGCCTAAACTTAGTTTCTTCGACGTTCCGGACTCAATAGTAGAGTCTAAACTAGCAAAATAGAAATTTATGAATTAAAGACATAAAATTTGACGAATAGAATAAATGCAAATGACAATGAACTGAATTACCTGTTATGCTTATAGGAACGCGAAAGGGCAAGGAGAAGGTGCTCTGACCTTCAGTATTTTCACAGTGATCCTACCATACCTCGAGTGCACTTCTTGAGTTGAGACCGATTTACAGGTACGATATATTGTGCTAAGTAAGAAATAGAATTGAGATTAGGAATACTTGCTTTGCTGCCTTGATTGTTCACATGTTGCTTGAGTGTTCACATGCTTATGTCCTACATGCTATCTTGTTAAGTTGGATGATGATTATATATATATCGCATGTGTTAGTGTAGTGTGTGAATCATATGCTTTGAAGAACTGTTGATATTATGAATTGTGTATATGAAGGCATGCTTTATGTATGAATGAGATGCATCATTGAGATTACATTATGACATGATGAAATCAGAGCATATTGGCATAGTGTGATTCTTTGGACATGGCGTGGGTAAGCACTTGGTGCTTTGCATTATGAGGGTGCAGATCCTGTGGTGAAAAACCCAAAATCAGCCAATAGGTACTTGCCTGCCTAACGGATTCCGGACCGTGAAGTGAGACATACGCGGCGGTACTCATGCCAGCGGAGAATGACCGTATCATGAGACATGGGTGGCATAGAGTTGCATGGGTGTGTCATGCATACAGCTCATATACTGCATATTGTTTATATGCTGCCATCATGATATCGAATGCCATATGGAAATAACTGTACACTTGCACATGCCACGACCTTAGTTTTGTTTCTTGCATTAGCATTATATTGTACCAACATGTTGAGCTGACCCCTTTAATGGGGCAAATATTTCAGATGATGTCCCAGCTGTACGAGACGTGGAGATGATCTGATTAGGGACTATGTTAGGCCCAAGGGGCGTTTTTGATATTTTGTAAGGGCATAAGCCCGCGACTGTATTTTATTTTGTATGTGGTGAAGAAATGGACTAGACCTTATGTATTTGTCAGAACAGTATGTAGAATGTATATGATCGTCCTTAATTATCTTTTATTCCTTTATTATTTTATTTTCTTTTGTCTCGTTACTCGCGCCTCGGGTTCGCTGGGATTCGGGGCGTGACAACGTGGTATCAGAGCCTAGGTTCGAATACCTAGAGACCGTGGGGTTTTGTTTAACACCATGAGACCCTAGAGAAAAGAATGAGACTTGGTGTGAACCTTTAGTAGCATGTGATAGGATCTTGTGTGCTATGTGGTTTTATATGTCCTGATGCATGACTTGTTGTGGTTACGTGTTGATTGATGATATGTTATGATGCATGATTATGTGATTTAATGTAGTGAGATGCATGACATGTATAATGTGTGAGAATTTGTTAAGTGTACATTATGACATGCTATACGTACTCCCTAGTCGCTGATACGAACATAACCGAGCGTTTATCTAAAATATTTTATATACACGGGTTGCATTAGTGTGCACAAGTATGCACTATACTTGATTTCTAGGTAGATAGGGAGCATGTGAATTTTTTTTTTGGTAATGGTTGACTAAGATTAGAAGCTCATGTCAATATGATAGACCGTATACTTTAGGGGATCGACGGTGTGCCTAGTCATTTGAGGTATGGGTTGTACACTTAGTTATCTATACGATAGGCAGTATGCCTAGTTACTTAGGAGACAAGTTGTGAACCTGGTTGTTTACCTGGTTGACTGTTGCTTGTGGATTCTATATGAGTGTGCTAGGTTTGTAACTAATTTTCATGGATTATAATACTATGACTATGACATTTATACAGACTGGATTGGTCTCAGGTCTTGAGTTACAGCTGATGGATGGTACCCCATCAGCAAGTAATGAAAGGAGCTGTAATCCATGAAGGGTTATCACCTAGCTATAAAAGTAAGAGATAATAAAAGACACATCAAATTTTAAAATGCTAAGATAAGGATTTGGACTGTGGAGCTTGTGTGTATAGATGAATACTTAGAGTGTTTCTCTTTAGATTTTTAAAGATGTTCTAGTGTTAAACCCTGGTTGTGGAGAGATGTATTGTTGGATAGTATTCACTGGGAGTTAAACCTTGCTAGTGTTCAAATGTTTAAGTATACGTGTGTTACATTGTTGAGATAAAATCCTTCTTAGTAGAGGGTTATGTTAGAACTCGGTGTAAATTGTTCAGTATAACCAACGGGTGGTGGTGATTGACATTAGTTATGTAGGTATTGATTAGGCAAGTGTGTCATGATATATTGTGGTTGTTACTTCGAAATTGTGAAGTGTTGAAAAGTACTTACTTAATGTTCTTTTAACACCTGTGTCCAATGGGGTATTAATTTTTTTCTTCTCTTTGAACTTGTAGACATGCCACCGAGACAAGCTACTCCCAGACTTATACCACCTAGACACGATGAGCCTAGGACCACTGCACCACCGTGGCATAGTTGGCCCCAAGCTGCTGCTTCAGCAGATGTTGCAGTTGAGGAGGCCGTCACTCTTATACCTGCTCCAGTGGAGGTAGGGCAGACTAGTGGTTCTGGGGACGTGGCGACCATTATGCGGGAATGCCTTCACACTATACAGGAGGTAGTGACGAGAGCGGTCAGGGCTGAGAGAGAGTTGGCTGAGCTTAGAGGAGTCAGAGAGCCCCAGACCCAGAGCGAGGCGACTCTAGCACAGATCCCTAGATCTACCCCGATATGCCCTGGTAGGAGGCCATCGAAGAGGTCTCGAGCCCGTACCGCTGCTGCACGGATATCTATACCCGCCCATACTCACACTGGTAGGAGACTATTGAAGAGGTCCCAGACTGGTACTTCTTCCACATTCACATACACTTCCCAAGGGACCATTATTTGTTTTATTTGTGGACAGCCTGGCCACAAGATGGCCACTTGTCCTTTGAGGGACCCTAGCTTGAGACAGAGGGTTGAGGTTAGTCAGGAGTCATTTCCATCACCAGTACAGAGTCAAGGATGGGGGACTCCACGAACTTGTTTTGTATGCCACCAGACTGGCCATGTTAGGGCCAATTGTCCCCAGAGGTCGATTTCCCAGGACTTAGAGGAGCCACATTTCTATCAGTATACCCAAGTGCCTCTGCCACAGCCACTATTGGGTCAGGGACCTCCGACACCGTATTTTCAGCATGCACCTACAGCATTGAGTGTCAGGACTCTCAGTCCGAGGGGTGATAGGTAGGACCAGACCACTCAGAGTGGCGTTATCCAGTAGCTAGCCTAGAGTCACCTATCCTTTTGGACCTTCAGAGCCGTGAGGTACATTTTTTTTTTTTTTTGTGTTAGTTTATGGACTAGCATATTGATAGACCATGATGCATCTCATACATTCATATTTACTATGTTGACCTGACATTGGGGGTAGAGTAATGCTGACGAGAATCTGTAGAGATTACTCGATAGAGGTAGCTGACTGCATGCCTTATTTGGGTTCTTCATCTTATTTGATGCGTCTAGTATTGGTGTTGTGTTGGAGATAGATCGGTTATTTACACTTTAGACGAGTATAGGCTGCTACAGGGGAAGAGAGACCGTGTGTACTCCTGAGGGAGATGTTTTCTTTATTCCATGGGATGTCCATAGATCCTTTTAAGATTGACTTTATTGTGAATCGGGAAGGGTTAGACTTTAATTTGAATTGGGTTGGTTTGGATTACATGATTAGAGGAGTGCTTGTTACCTTAGTTGTGAAATTGTACAAGGTGGAGTATACTTGGTTATTGATGATCTAGGATTCAATGCTTGCCTTTATACAGTGTAACGAATGAGATTAAACAGTAAACTATATGCTTGTGGTCAGTGAGATAGGCTGTGAGCCTGGATATCCGTAAGGTTGGGAATGTGCCTGGTCACCTGTACAGCAGACTATGTGCTTATTTATGTATATGTGTATTCCTGGGATAAAATTTTGTACTGGGTACTGATGTAGTAAGCTACGTGTTAGCTATTGAATGTTGTACGTTTGCTTTATATAAGCATGCTAGTTTAGTGACCGTTATGGTGCGATGATTATGACATTTTTTTTTTTATATATATACAGACTGATTATTATTGATGCATATATAAGAGAATGCCTAAACATGTTTCCATGTGTGTGTTGATGCATGTGTGTGAAAATTGATGTGTGTTCGTAGTGGAAATTGGTGGAGAGTTTAGTGTTGTATTTTTTCCGAACCTTGGTATATTGACTTAAGTTTCATGATTAGAGTACATAAACTACACTGTCCACATTTGTATACCCAATCGATATATACGTGCATGAAATGAATAGGCTAGTCCGTATTAGTACATGACACTTAGTCTCGGTTATATATATATATATATATAGACTAAGGTGGGAGGTGATAGCTTTACTTTTAGATTGTACTGTTGATATTTTGTGGGTAATTAGGGTACTTAGAAAATACTGGATGATGAGATTGCATTGTGGTACAGATAATGTGTATTTATACCATCGGGATAAATCACTAGGTGATTTCATGGATTAATTTGAGGTGGGTTAGATGACATAGCATGTGTGAGAGACCATGGGGGTATCTTTGTGAGAAGTTCCCTTATTTTTTATTGTGTTGAGTTGTTGAGATGAGTCGTGATACTTAAGTGGAATTTGAAAGGAATTGGCATTGATAGGCCAATGTGTTTTGAGGATTTCATTATGTGTTGTGCCATGTGGAGTGAGCCGTTACAGATGGGATTAGCATCAGACCCTAGCGGGGAGTGTGGAGATGTCTGCACGCCGCTGCACGCCTACCGGTGAGGCGAAGCCTACGGGGGAGATGGTAATGAGGGGAGGTAATGCATTCCACATCGCCCGGCTGAGGGAGAGGTGAGTGATCCATGGGTAAGGCTGCATGTCTACATGTTGCAATGCATTTTGCATTGATCTTTTATTACTATGTCGAGAGATAGTACGACTGCATGGGGTTCCAGTATCCATTGTTTCAGGCAGGGACCCACATTTCACTGCCGGTTTTGGCAGAACCTCTAGACAGCCTTAGGGACTTAGCTAAGTTAGTACTACT